>OY725330.1:21384114-21727744 GCA_963242795.1 Inga leiocalycina
ATGGGATTCCATCCTTTGATCTATTACACAATTAATCTCAACCATTGATTTTCAAGTTACCAATGAGCTTCCTCTTCGGTAACCGAACAATCAGTCGGTAACTTTACCGTTTTGCCCCTGATTATGGTAATTCCTCTTGAATCACCACTAAATATATTTTCTCATTCCTTTTCTTCCACAATGCACCCTCCCCTATATTTTAAGTCAATTTAGAGGTTAATCCATAATTGAACTTAAATATAAGGTTTGAATATAAATCACAACATATACAAATCACATTTGAATCTTCAATCATATCGGATTCTCCAAAAGGGTTATTTATCACTAACCACATCCACTTTTGGAGTCATTATCTCTTAATCACAATTTGGGATCTTGCTAAACTGGGGCTTAGCAATCTACTTATTTCAGGCTTATTCTATAGCCTCAAGTCTCAAAATTTGGGGTATTAAAATAACCATTAACCAAAATAAACTGCTAAACTGGTGTTTTAACTGCTCTTTGTCGCCCGCTTTCCTTTGGATCCTTTGGCCCTATCTAAAATTTGTTTTTGGGAGAGTGAAATTCTAAAGAATCCCCATAGCAACAAATCACTCATAATATGCACAACATCAAAGCATAAAAGTAAATCATCTATAAACACACTTCAATCACAACAATAGTTGCAACGGCCAAGGTAGGTATCATGGGTATCACCCCCTACGATGGCTCACACTGAACTGCTTGCTGTATTGCACTTCCACATGGACAAATCACATATATCACCACAGCTGGGATCTATATAAAACATTTCATAACAAGCATCCCCATGGGCTGGATACTCAGACAGGAATCCATAATTCCATAACGCAGCCTCGGCACTTACAACGGCAGATACAACGGCAAGGGTAGGTATCATGAGCATTGCCCCCTTACGACTGCTCATGCTGAATTGCTCACGCTGTAATACCCTATGGCCGATAACACATTCACAATGATAAACATGCATACCAAGTATCATACACAACATGAGATAAGAGTCACTACCTTGATCCTTCCGGATGTGTCCTAGCGCCGGTTTCTTCCTAATAGGGCAAATGTCAAATCCTATATTCATAATTAGGGACGAAGAGTCAATTCTTTATTCCAATTCT
Organism: Inga leiocalycina; assembly: GCA_963242795.1. NCBI lineage: Eukaryota > Viridiplantae > Streptophyta > Magnoliopsida > Fabales > Fabaceae > Inga > Inga leiocalycina. The sequence goes on from OY725330.1 coordinate 21,385,248, forward strand.
TAATGACTTCTTAATACTTAATTGGTTATCATTATTGCTCTTTTAGAGTCATTAAATACCCCTAACAAAACTCTTAAATGGATGGAAGAACTGTCCCAAAGATCCCCTTTTGGAAGTACAAAAACTGATTTTTCATTGCTACACTCGAGTGAAGATGGCCTCACTCGAGTGTTGGTACAGACACTCAAGTGATGGTACAGTCTGCACTTCAAGTGCTAGAAAGTGAGGACAGAAAGTGTTTGCCCTAGAGCACAAGAACTTTCAAAGAAGAGGAGCACTCGAGTGAATAAGACCTCACTCGAGTGACAACTTAACACTCACAACTGTTAAAGCGCACTCTTGAAACTTGGCCACAAGTGACAATCCAAGACGAGAGTTCATGGCGTCAAATACACCCGCACTCGAGTGAGAGAAGGCTCACTCAAGTGAGAACTCACAACACTTACAAGTGAGGCTACACTCTTGCCTCAAACATGGAAGTGCACCAAGAACACAGAGAGCATAAAAGAAGAACACACTAACACACTCGAGTGATCTTACCCTCACTCGAGTGATGTTCACCCCTCACTCGAGTGAACTCACTTTCACTCGAGTGATTTTATTAGAAACCAGAAAACGCAGCAAAAGTGACCACATTTCCTAACACTTGCCCAATTGATCCCAATGGACCCAAAACTTCTACCAAAGCTACTCCCACCCAAAAACATCCAAGGAATTCAATGGAATCATCAGAATCATCCAAATCCTACTCCATTATCATGTTTTGGTTTTGAGCAACATAATCATCCAAATTCCAAAATCATCCAAACATACCATTCCCATCCCAAATTAATCTATCTATCCAAAACTTATACCAAAACACCCATTTCTATACCAAAAACATACTAAACTACCAATGACCCTATTCCATCAAGAATGGGCCAAAAATTCCAGAAATTTCAAACTAAACCATTTGGCATAAAACATAGATATCTATATTAGTCTCACTTACCTCTTTCACTTTGCCAAGAAGATTTCTTGATTCACCAACTTCTAAAATTTTGTGTAGCCCCAAATCAACACCAATAGGCACACTATAAACATCAATATGAAGCTCTCACTCCAAGCATCAACATTAATGAAAAGAATTTGAGTAATGGAGGTCATTTACCTTCCCAAATCACAAGCTTTTCTTCTTCCTTCTTTGGTCTCTAATGGCGCAAGAGAGAGAAAGAGGAGAGATGTAGTGTGTTGGAGGATGAAGAAATCATCATCTCCCTATGCCTATGCTTTAGCCGAAAAGGAGGGAAGAGAGGAGAGAGAAAACATTAAACAAATGGAATTTGACTTTTCCAACTCCTATCCCTCTCACCAACTTGCCACATGTCAGATTGCTCTTGGCTCACATAAAAATAAGTCAGCAATTAGCTACTCAAATCCCTCCGTTAACCATATAATCACATTCTCATTTTTCCTCTTAGCTAGTAATTAATTTCCTCATTAATCACTAACTCATGACTAATAATTTCATTCTTCTAATTTTTCCACCAATTATGACATATTAAATAATATTGCCATAAAACACATAATAATTCCAATTAAATTCATAATTATCCACAATAATCATGATTAGCCCTTAATAAAAAATTGGGATAATACAGAGATTCTCTCGAATCTCACCCTCCCCTACCAACAAATTAGACAAGTAAAAAAACAAGAGGTGTGTTGAAAGCAGATAAGAGAACTACACGGGAGGAATGCAGTGGCGAAATGAAGACGGGAAGATGTCTCCGTTTCACTGGGATGGGTTTAAATGCCATAATAGCCCTATGTGGCTACATAAATTGTAAGTTTTTGGATGAACCTTTATGTGAATTTTTGTAATTAAGCACTTTTTATCAGTATATTTACATTATTCCTGTATTACCCACTGAACTGCATATCATTTTTTACGAATATTCTGGTAAAGGTGAAATTAAAATAAGGACGTAACAGTGTGTGTTGGGTTTAATGCAACAAGATAGTAGTTGACGTTGCATTGAATGCACTAATTAACATTAGGGCCTAAATTCATAAAATACACCTTGGTCGATGACATTGTCAAGAAATAGAAGCGTTAGCTTATTGAAAAAGATGAGAAAAATAAGCATCAAACATTCAGTCGGATAGCGAGAATTCACAAAAATCTTAAACAATGGAAGAGAACTAAATGGGTTGCGATAATCTCAAAATTGCTTTGTGTACCTTCAATATTTTGAGAGAGAGAAAACGAGGGCTCATACTCAAGACTTGTACTCGAAAGGCTACTGTTGGCATGCTTTAATAATTTCTTTACATGTATTTTGAAATGAATATTATTAGTAAATCATTTATAAATAATTATATATTAAATTAACTTCAACAATCTCTATTAGTAATATATTCTGCTTTTAAGCATGTTATTTAGGTTCTTTGGCAGATGACATTCAGTTTTTACTTTAGGTTCTGTCAGTCTCCCGTTTAGTTATTTGATTGAATTGAATAAATATTTTTGAAAAAAAAAAATATTCATTAATTATATTTTTCTAACTGATAAACAATATTCACTTCAATACTGATGGGTGATAGTCAATATTAACTGTCAATATTTTGGTTGGCAAAAATAATTATCAATATTTTAAGCATCTATTTATATTATTTTTACATGTTAAATAATTTTGTTAAAATATTTTTAGAATAAATTCATACAATTAGAAATCAGAACAAAAAAATGGGACCGAAAAAGTTTGTCTTCTTTATTTTAAACTCCATTCTCTCTCCATTTGTATTTATAAAAAATAATGAATATTGATTGTTAGTAATTTAAGTCTTTATTCATACTATTTTTACATGTTAAAATTGTTTGCATAGTTCCTGCAAATACACTATGTAATCCGACTCATATCCAAGGACGATGTCTTTAAGAGCTATTCCGCAACCACCGGCTGAGAGGAAACAACACTCCCTAAGATAAATGGACATTTCCTGCAGATACAGGGTGAACAGAATAGTATAATATAAAACCGACCTGCGGGCGGAGAGAATATGAGAGTCCTTAAGAGCTATTCTGCAACTATCGGCTGAGAGGAAACGACACTCCCTAAGATAAAATGGACCCTTCTTGTAGATATAGGGTAAATAGAATAGTAAAATATAAAATCAACCTGCAGTCGGAGAGAATATGAGATGAAGAGAAAGTTTGAAAGCTTCATTAAGATTTTTTAATAGTGCCCAATCCATATTTAACTTACGGATAAGGATGAAATCGTCGAATTTCCACTATGTGTGCCTCTTAGTGGTTTGTTGTGCACTCAAGCCCACATATCCTTTTGGCTTATTTACTAGCCCAAACTCATAAGGTGTAATATATACACTTGTATTCTTTCTCTCCCAAACAATATGGGAGTTGTTCCTATTTGACACATCGACTTTTATCTCATAACTCCAACAAAATTAATTTTAGAATAACATCACACTATTAGAAAAAATCTAAGCAAAACATAGCATCAGAATAGTTTGATCTCTCTCCTTTTAAACTCCCTTCTTTGGGTTCTTTTGCCTACTTCTCTCTCACTCTTTACGATACCATTCTTCAGTTTTAGTACCACAATTGTTCAATGGTGGGCCATGAGGAATGTCTTCACCTTTCTATGTTAAAAAAATAGGGTTAATGTGTTTCCGTTAACTTCCATTTAGAGGGTCCACATTATAATTTTTAAATAATTGTTTAAAAAAACTCTCCACTCTCTCTTTCCCCACCCTTTCCTCTCTCTCTCTCTCTTAATTATTCATCTCTTAACTCTCTCTCTAATTCCATTGCCATGCAGCGGCACCCCTCAACAGATGCTTTGCTTTGATGCCAAGAATGGTGATGCGAGTATAAGTTAATGGGAGTTAGTATAATATTGTACAAGTGCCACTAAGAAACTAGAATATATCTTTTTTTCAATGAAAATAATCCATACATCCACACCCATAATAATGGGTTGTATGTAATACCCCGAATTTTGAGACTCGAGGTTAGAGAATAAGTCTGAGATTAGTGGATTGCTAAGCCCTGGTTTAGCAAGATCCCAAATTGTGATTAAGGGTTAATGACTTCAAAAGTGGATGTGGTTAGTGATAAATAACCATTTTGGAGAATATGATGTGATTTGACACTCGAATGTGATTCGTGTGTGTTGTGAGCAGCGCCAAAACCCTGTATTTGAGTTCAATTATGGATTAACATCTAAATTGACTTAGAATATAGGGAAGAATTGAATGTGAATTGTGTTGACATGTTGAGATTGTTGTGAAAACATGCCAATGTGATGTGAATTTGATTGATTTGGTGTTTCCAATGGATTCCTTGTGAAAATTTATGTGGGAATGATGTTTGGTATGAAAATGAAACCAATTGAAGCAAAGATGCAAAATATGAAATTCTGTCTAGTGAAACTCTATTATGGGCAGTCAGTTTGTGTGAATATTTTGAATGACCAAATGGTGTCTAAAAATTATGAAAATTTACAGTCTTATAGTTCACATCTCAAGCTTCAAAATGGATATATAATTTGTGCCATTTCGTTTTGTGAACTAGGAGATATGACTGTCCAAAGTTTGGGATGGAAACTGAACTCTATTTTGGGGTAATGATGAGTTTTATGTAATTTTTTGTTGATTTTTAGTAATGGCCAATATTTTTCCTATGAAGAGGACTTAAATATCTTTCATTTGGCTTTGGAATCACCTTATTTTGAGTTTTCTAGAATTAGTTATGATTTTTCAAAGTTTGGGTAGAAAATCTGCCAGAAAATCCGAAAATGGGAATTATGACATCATCAAAATAAAAGATGACATCAGCATGGAAATTAAAACATTTTCTCATCATCTTCAGCTCTCATTTTCGTGCTGAACCAGAAGCCAAGAGAGAGAGAAAGTTTGAGAGCTTTTAGAGAGAGAAAGAGAGGAGAAATCTCACAAGGTAGGTCGATTTCTTCGGTGAATTCGTATCTAACGTGTATAATCCTTCTCCTAAGTTATTCCTCTATGTGAATTAAGGTCTTGAAGCAAGGAATTTCATTGTTTAAAGAGGCTATGGTTCAGCCATAAGAAGGATAAGCCACAAGGAGCTTAAGGTAACCTCCGAAACTTCAATCTTTGATTGTTCTAGCTGCTGTGGTTGATTTAATCGGTGAAATTTCACCGGATTGTCTTTGTTTGTAAATTTAGAAAATGGGTTGGCCTAGGTGTTATGCTGCCCAAATTGATACTAAATGGTAGTTCTAACCCAATGTAATGGTTAATAAAGTGGTTATGAGTATAAAGAAACACGTTTACGAAGCCGAAACCGAAAAACCCCAATTTTCCCTGGAGTACCTGTATATTTTGGTTATGGCGATAAATGGGTCTTAGAGTTGGATTTTAAATGATTTGATGGTTTCATTGAGTTCAGGAGCGAAAATTAGATCGGGTTACAGTTAGTCACTTTTTCAGAAAAAGCCGAAAAAGCATAATTACGAAAACGCCCCTGAAACCCTTAAAGTAGGGCTGTCAAGGGTAAATTTGTAAATTGACATTGAATTTGATAATTTTGAGTCTGGAAATAGATTGCTTGGGCAAAAATATGTCAGAATAGCCTATGTCAAAATTTCAAGAAAAGTACAGCCGACCGGGTACAGCAGGGCCGGGCTGGGTCCCCGGGGGTATTTTAGTAATTTTTCAATATAGCTTCATATAACCCCCAGAAACACTATGGAAGTATCTAAATAGTACATTTGACATTGTAGGATCGAATGTGAAGCCTTGAGTTGTTGGCATGTAAATCAAGGAGAAAAGATTGGAGGTAGGGAACTTATCTCTCCTGCATGCTCTGATAACTGTATTAATGTGTTGATGCATGTTATTGCTTTGCTTGATTATGTGGAACATGTATGAATTATTTGAAGCTATGTTTCAATATATTCTATGGCCATATGTGTATCGTTCGAAGTATTGAGCTTATAGATTTGTCATTGTATGTGTGCATGAGTTATATGATGCAAGCATGTCATGCATTAAACACTTATCTTGCCTGCATATTGATAATGTTTCCCTACTGAGATTCTCTTGAATCTCACCCTCCCCTACCAATAATTTAGACAGGGCAAGTGGCTCGTGGAGGGAGCGGCTATGACTCCTTCGAGATGAGAGTGGGTAGTTGGTTATCAATGAGTTGTGAAGACTGTATATGATTCGGTTGAATATAGGGTTATGAATTTGAGATGAGATTGTGTAATCCCTATTTGAAGAATTGTAATGGGCAATTGTGCCCTGTGTATCTTTAGCGAAGGTATGTACCCGGGATTGTTGGGATGATTATGTTGTGTACTCTAATATTTATATAAATGTGATTTATCTTCGCGTAGTAATTGTATTCGAAATGTGAATATGAGACCAAGTTAATTAGATTTTAAAAGGTATTTGTGAAAATCCTATCTCAAGGATGGGATTTTAAATGAGTTTTGATTATTATTGGTCTCTATTTCATTTCAATCGCGTATTTCAGATATAATTACAGAGGGGGTAACATTGTGTCCCTTACTTATACAAGTTCCTAAAGACAATGAGAGTTGCCAACTATTCTAACATTATCCTAAATATGCAAATTACAACAATACCCTTACAAAATACTAAAATATTTCTACACTCCCCGTCAAGATGGGGGCTGAAAGATATCAACAACACCGATCTTGCTCAGTAGTCTTAGTTGTGTTTTCTTGCCAACAACTTTTTTTAGTAAGTTAGCTTGTTGATCTTTAGATCATACATGTCTAAGATCAATTAACCCTTGTTTCAGTTTCTCACAAATAAAGTGACAATCAATCTCGATATGCATGGTTCGCTTATGATACACGGGATTCATAGATATGTATATATCTGCTTGGTTGTCACAAAATACTTTTACTGGAAACTTAGGAGAAATACTCAAATCCCCAATCATACCAAGTGTCCAAACTATCTCAGACACTGCCATACTCAATGCTCTATATTCAGCTTCTGCAGACGACTTAGATACGATAGTCTGCTTTTTAGTCTTCCACATTACCAATGATCCACCCAACTTTAGTAGGTATCCAGTCACCGAATGCCTTATAATAGTACAAGAGTCCCAATATGAGTCACAATAGCATTCAAGCTCCAACTTTCCTCTCAAACTCAACAAGACACTAAGCCCTGGATTTCCTTTGAGATACCGAACAACATTGAGTGCTATAGCCATATGCTCTTTTGTTTGTGCTTGCATGAATCGACTAAGGGTCTGCACACAAAAAGCTATAACAGGACGAGTCATGGTAAGATATATCAACTTACCAATTAGTCTTCCATACTGTTCAGGATCCTTCAACAAGCCTTCCTTCTTGTTTCTCCCTTCCTCATATGCCATCAATTTTTGGTTTTATACTAATTGAACTTCTGGTGGTTTGCATGTACTTAATCATGTTTCAGCCAGAATATCTGATACTTACTTTCTTTGACATAATACTATTCCCTTATTTGATCTAGCAACTTTAATTCCCAAAAAATATTTCATTAAACCTAACTCTTTCATTTTAAAAGTATTATTAAGGACATTCTTTGTTTCACTAATACCCTTTTCAAAGTTTCTTGTTACTAATAGATCATCAACATACATAGTACTAAAACAACACCATCAGTATGTTTCTTAATATAAAGGGGATGATCATATTCACATTTCTTAAAACCTATTTTTACAAGTGCATTTGACAATGTTTGATTCTATTGCCTTGAAGCTTGCTTTAATCCATAAAGCGACTTGTTTAAACGACATACTAGTTGCTCCCTTTTCTTTGAAAGCCTTGAGGGACCTCCATATATATCTCCTCCTCAATGTTTCCCTGCAAACAAGCATTACACACATCCATCTGGTATAGATTCCATTCATGTACAGTAGTCAATTTAAGAACTAATCTCACAGTCAGCATTTTAACAACAGACAAATATGTTTTATGATAGTCAATTCCTTCCTTTTAACTATATCCTTTTGCTACCAACCTAGCCTTAAACTTATCTATGCACCCATTTGAATTATACTTAACTTTATATACCCATTTACACCCTAGTGCCCTTTTTCCTTTAGGTAATGGGACCATGTCTCAAGTTCTATTATTTTCAAGGGCTCAGATTTCATCATTCATTGCTTCAATCCATATATTATCCTTAATAGCATTAGCATCATAAACAGGTTCTTTAACAGAGTCAATAATAGTTAGGAAGCACAAATGACTAGGTGAAATGCTAGCATATAAAACATAGTCATGGATGTCATAAAGGCATTTATTATAGTGGTCTGATCTTACCAAAGAGTGGGCATAGTCTTTTGACTAGATTGGCGGTTGCCTTACCCTTCCAATCTGACTTGCTACCTTAGAGCTATTAGTTGACACCGTTGCCTTATTCACTAGTATGGGTGCTGGTGCATCCTTATTACATGAGTTCTCTTTAAATGAATTTGTGTGAGTTGGACTAAACTGTACAGGTTGTATTTCTTCTACTTCATACCAGAACATGTTTCTTAATTCTGCACATATTCCCCTTGAGGTACTAGTTTTAGCATCATTAAAAGGAAACTTGGTTTCAACAAAATTAACATGTTTGCTGATAAATATAGTCTACTTTTGCAAATCAAGCAAGAGAAATCCTTTTTGATTATTAGGGTATCCCAAAAGCACACATGCAATAGACCTAGATTGAAATTTATCATGCACTCTCAAATCAATGGCATATGCTAGTGAACCAAATACCCTTAAGTGACTCAAGTCAGGAAATGTACCATAAACAATCTCATAAGGTGTTTTATATGAAAGGACACGAGATGGAATTCTATTAATTATGTGAGTGGCCATTCTAATGCATTCTCCCCAATATTGCACTCCTATTCCATATTGTAGTATCAATCCCCTAGCCACTTGTAATATAGTTCTATGTTTTCTTTCCACTACTCCATTCTGTTCAGGAGTATAAGGACATATGGTTTGATGAATAGTTCCTTTTGTTTTGAAAGAGTCTCCTAGTTCTCTATTAAGGAATTCAATTCCATTATCGCTTCTAACCATTTTTACCTTGGTAGAGAATTGTGTTTATGCATAAGTAATAAATTTTTTAACATGAAAAGTTACCTCAGATTTTGCACGCATCAAGAAGGTCCAAGTGGCCCTAGAAAAATCATCCACCATAGTCAGAAAATATTGATACCCTTGATGTGTAGGAGTCTTGTAGGGGCCCCACACATCAAGGTGTATACTCTCAAAATAATGGTTAGTTTTAATGCAACTGCTAGTAAAAGGAAATTCCGTTTGCTTTTATTGGATGCAAACATCACATTTATTATTCATCAAATCACTTTTGTGTACAAAACCCAAATGTTGCAACACAGAATGAGTTGTATGTCCTAACCTATTATGCCACATACACATATCTACAAAATTTATCATCTTAACATGTTTATGAACAGAATTTGCAATGTCACATGTACTAACAACTCTTAAAATGTATAACCCTTCAATAATCCTACCAGTTACCTTCGTCTTGCCACCTTGTAGGCCTTGTATTAAATAAGAGTTAGGAGAAAATATCATTATGCAATGATGTTCTTGTGTTAGCCTAGAAATGGAGATTAGATTGAATTCCAATTGGGGAGCATACAAAATTTATTTAGTTTCAATATCATTAGTGATGTGTGTGCTTCTCACATGTGTCACAGGGATGCTTTTACCATCTGGCAACCGTATTGATTTAATAACACCATTATAAACAGTATAGTCTTCTAATAGTCTCAAGTCACTAACCATATGTGTAGTAGCCCTAGAATCTAACACCCAACAATTATAAGACACAGAATGAGTATAGGGAAGAACTAAACCTGTAACCACCAAGGGATGCACAGTAGACGTTGAATCCTTTCTCAGCAATTCTAAGAGACATTGGTACTATTCTTGAGTAAAACTAGGTGTGGTGGTGCTGGCAGTGTTCATTAATACTTCATACCATTACTGGAATCAGTACTAGCTTGATTTATACTGGGTTCCTTAAGCTGCTTTTCATTATTTTCTCAAAAACCAGGTGGATATCCAATGATTTGGAAACAATTGTCCTTTGTATAACCCTTTTTGAGGTAATGAGTACATTCCAAGTTACTGTCTCCTCGTCCCCTTCCTCGGCCTCGTCCCCTCCCCTTTACTGCTATAGCTATACCTTCAGTAGGAGAGGATTTATCAAGACCAGATATAGAACATTGAGCTTCATCTTCAAGGATCATTCCATAAGCTTGGTTTACTGTGGGCAATGGAACCATAAGGAGTATCTGACTACTTGCTTGTGCATACACCTCATTAAGCCCTATGAGAAACAGCAACAAATTTTGCTATTACATTACTTATACATAAGTTATGGATGTCTCACACTTGCAGGTCAGAATGTGAACTAGAGCATATTGCTCTTCCCAGAGCTCCTTGAGCTTAGAAAAATAACCAAAAATAGAAGAAGGCCCTTATCAAAAAATTAATTTCTCTATCTAGAGAAAAATTTTGTGTACCTGTCTTTTTGTTAAAGAGCTCCTTCAAATCAGTCCAGACTCTGTATGCGTGTTCATACAACACAATTCCATTAGCCAATTCCTTTGAGAGTGAATTCAGAAGCTAGGAAAGAACCACTGCATTGCATCTATCCCATTGACCGTGAAGCTTGGGATCCTATTCCTCCTTCTTACATGAACCATCTGCAAATCCTAATTTGTGCTTTCCTTTTAGGGCTATTATCATAGCATGACTCCATATTTTATAATTTTTTGTTCCTATCAATGTCTGTGGAATGATGGTTGATCCCTGGGTTTTTGAAGGATAGAGGTAAAGAGGATGTGCAAAGGAAAGGTTAGCTAGATCAAAGATAGGGTTGTTGCTCTTATCAGCCACTGCTTGTATTTAGAAGGTCAACTATAGATGAGAGGGAATGAACCTTTATAAGGAAGCTTTGGCATTGTGAATCAAGAAAAGCTTCCTGGTCTGAAGCCTAAAACAAACTCAGCAGGTCAAAAAACAAGAAGAGGCTTCCCGTTGGAAGTCTGTGAGTGATCCGGCCTTAAATCTGAATCAAGATCGCTGAGCCTCACTGTTGGAAATCTAAGAGTGATATGCCTCCAAATCCAAATCAAGATCAACAAGCCTTGGTGTCGGATGTTTAAAGGTGGTTTGGCTCTAAATTCAAATCAAGATCGCCGCTGTGTTCCGTCGGAAGCTTGAGAATGATTCGGATAGGTCAAAGCCTTCCCGTATTAACGCTGTGAATGTAGGAGAATGAAGACAAAACTGGACCTTGCGTGACTCATGAACGAACTGATGACACTTGAGTTAACGCTGTGAATGCAGGATAGATTTAATCCTAAATCTTGAGTTAATGTTGTGAACTAACTGATGGCTCTAACTTTCAATGCACATACATATTCATCTATGCTTCATCCTTGGTGGAGTATGGTTATTTTTCAAAATCTTGGGTTGCGGCCTAGACTTTTGACTGTGCAACCTTTGGCTCTGATACCATGTAAAAGTGCCACCAAGAAACTGGAATATATCTTTTGTTCAATGAGAATAATCCATACATCCACACTCACAATAATGGGTTGTGTTCCTTATTTATACAAGTTCCTAATGACGATCAGAGTCACCAACTATTCTAACATTATCCTAACTATGCAAATTACAACAATACCCTTACAATATACTTAAATATTTCTACAAATATAACTGAGAAGTAATGGAGGCCACATTGAACTCTGAAATGCTTCTTCTTTGGACTCTACTCTCTTCTTTTGCTTCTAAAGTTGACGAAGCTCGAGTACAAGAATCCAACGAAGCCTACGAAGCCAATTGAAGGGCATGGATTGTGTGTACAAGAATCCCAATGAACCTATCGAAGCTCGTGTTAAAGACCTTTTTTCCCTTCTATCCCATTGAGACTTCTCCATTGGTACCATTTTCTTCATTCTCACATTTTTCTCGTTTGGGGCTTTGAAGATTGTGATAATTAGTTTTTTCCCCTTTGAAGGGAGTATCCTTAGTGTTAGAGGCAGTGGTCCTTTTGAAAATGCTATGGCGTCAGATTGGGCTGACATGGTGGATGGAGTTAGAGAGAGAGAGAGAGTTGAGAAATGAAGAATTAAGAGAAAGAGAGGCGAGAGAGAGAGAGAGAGAGGAGGGGGCGACAATCGGAAGAGGGGGAGAGACAAAGAGGAGAGTTTTTTTAAACAATTATTCAAAAATTATAATGTGGGACCACCATGCAAAAGTTATTATGAGTCTACGGAAGTGGCCTTTTTTCTCTATTTTAAGAATTTTATGGGCATTTTTTCACCCCAAGTAAAGTTTATAATGTTGGGTGTAATTTTAAGTTGGGTGTAATTTTAAAAAAAATATTTATGGGTGTTTTTACACCTTAACCCAAAAAATAAAAGTAAGAGTTAGTGGGATGTTACGACAGAGAGAGAATTTAAATATACACAAACTCCTTCTTACAAATAAGGAGTTCTTCATTAATGTATAATCATTCTTATTGCAAACTATTTTTAAATGTAGCATCCTTTTTAGTATATATGATAATTAATTTTACTGTTTATAGAGTATATTGGTAAATTTGCCACATGTCATCAAAATTAATAGAAAAATGTCTTAAGACCTTTAGTACAGTCCTTAACTATAAAGTATGGGTGTTCAAACCTCGGGATGGGACCGAAATCCCTCAATTCAAATTCCTGGTCCTCTTTTTTTGTCGGGTTGCAATTTGCATCCCAGTATTAGTGTGACCCAGTCTCGTTAGTATTGGGACAGGATCGAGAAATTCCGGTTTATTTTTTCAAAAAAATAATGAACTTAAAAAGTGTTATTATATTATTTAAATTATTCATATTCTATTATTTAAAGTGATCATTTAACAACTAATAAGGTCATAATAATTATTTAAATTAATCTATAGTTGAACAATAGCTTATTATTATTATTATTATTATTATTATTATTATTATTATTATTATATAGCTAGGATTAGTATCACAATATATACGGTTTAACTCCAATTAAAAATGTGATATACATCTTATCAAATGATAACTTAATTTATGAGATAATTTTTTAAAAAAAAATCAAGACCTGGATTGGAACCAGGATCTCAAGGGTGATCCCGGTTCCCATTCCAATCCCATTCCCAATATGTCTCAATCCTGGTATGTCCTGGTCCCAGGTCATCCTCGTCCCTATAGTTTTTTTCATAAATGTCCGGAACCGTGATACATTAAACACATCTACCATAAAGATAAGGGAAGACGTAAAAGATTAGTTGCAATCTATAAATATGGCATAGATATAATTATATTTCCAAAAATACCCTCACTATCATAAGAAATTGGCTTGCGGCTTATTAGTGAGAGATTACCTATCTCCTTTCAAACGAGGGGGCAAGTGACAAATTTTAATAAGTATTTTATACAAAGACTATTTGTTTTTTTTAAAAAAAAGAGGAACAAAAGTGAACTTCTAAATTTCACTTAAAAAAAGAAACACAAGAAGTTTTTTTTTTTAAACTATGGCCATAGATTGTGCACACTAATGCATGCAATCCAGTTGTTTCAATATAAATAATTTGGGATTATTACCAACTTTGGTTTTTATAATTTACAGTTATTTTGGTTTCGACCCCTAAAGCTGCAAACTTTAGGTCAAACATATGATTTTGTTCCCTCGAGTTTACTCCGTTTAAAACTGTTAGTTCCTGTAGTTTGAAAAAGGATGTTGACAGTGTCAAATTTGATGCTGTAGCATTAACACAGTTAAATTAAAGTTGCTTGTAGGGTGGCTAACAAGGGAAAATGACTGGATAATTTTGGTGACTAGTTAAAAAAACACAGAAACAATACAATTTTGGAGCCAAGGTGTGGGTCGCGAATCCAAGAGGCTGTGACTGATTGCGGGTCCCGCTATCGAATCCAGAATGAATAGACAACATAGAGGAAGAGATTCCAAGGACACGTCTATATATATGCAAGAATCCCTCTTATGCATGTCTCCTCCACTATATATACTTAGGCCTGCCTCTGCAAATGCTTCGAGTCTATGAATGTTCCGTGGAAGCCATATGAAACTCAGGAAGGAAGCTTAATGGAAGCTTCTAGCTTCAAATTCGTCGCATTAACAATTCGCATATTCTGACGTGCACTCCTCATCATGAACAAATGTTAGGATATAGCCATCATATTCTCTTACAAGAATTTTGGTCTCTCAGAAAAAACAGAAGCTCCCCTCCAAATCTTTCATCACCGTAGATATATTATTGTTCTAAATATAAGATCTAATTGACTTTTCTTTTAGAGATCAATGAAGTAAAATAAGTTACTTAACTATATTATATGTTACATATAATTAAATTATATATCAGTTTATAAACTAAATAAATTAATTTTAAAAAAAACCTATAAATATAAATATTTTAAAGTAATTTAATTAACTTATTAATCTTCTTTAACAAAAAAAAAAGGGTAAAGTGAGTTTTACATTTGGGATAGTACTTGTTAATCTCTCCTGTTAAAGGGTCCACTTTGTCAAAACCTGAAATTTTAGTCCATGGTTCCTCATGTGCCAAATACGCTTACCACGTCATCCTCGCTAGCTTGTTTATTCACCATTCCGGGTTTCCGGCTTCTAAATTCACCGGCTCTGTTTCCGAGATAATGAGCGAGGACTTGCGGGTCGTCAAGTTCAGTTCAATTTCGCAAAGTCTTGGGTGACGATGTTCATGGTGAACGACGCACGCGGCTGAAGATAGAGGGACCCACAATCAGCCATAGCTTCTTGGATTCGATCAACACCTTGGTTATAAATTTATATTGTTTGTGTTTGTTGTGTCTTGTCTATTTATACATAGTCATTAAAACGACCTAATCATCTTGATGAGTCAGCCATTTATATATAAATAACTTTAACGGTGTTAACGCCGGATCATTAAATTTAACAGTGTAAACTATAAGGATTAGATATGATATTGACCTATATAATTAAAAAAAGAATTGAAGTATTTTTAGGAATCAACAAGAATTTTTATAAATAATTAATTTATCTAATTTTTATAATATTTATAACTTAGCTAATAAATTATATATTTAGTAGTACTTGAGAGAATATTTTTTTCCCCTGAAATCATCACTTGGTTTGATTTTGACCTTGATTGCAATATTGCGTATCATCTGCTTATGAACTAGGCCCGTACATCAACCACGCAGTTTAAAACATTGCTTACAGGCCGAGCTAATTTTCGCTGACTTTTAAAAATGCCAAATTATAAATATGTAAATAAATTTAAATAACTGAAATTTAAAATCAAATATTTTCATCACCTCTTCTATTTTATCCTAATTACATACCCATTTTTTTATTTTGAAAACATATATTTTAGTCTAAGTTGTTAACTGTAACCCTCTGCATTGATTAGCGTAATTATAATTCGATAACGCAGATTTAAAATGGATTAGAGGTCATCTGATAACTTAAATTCATTTCCAATTCCTACCTTTCAGTAGGGTTTTCCTCAAAATCTTTCACAACTTTTCTTTATCCTGGTCTCAATTTCAAATTTTGAATATAATTACCTGTGCAATTAATTCACATTCACATATATCAAAGTGTGTAACTTAATCCCCGACAACCCCCGGGTTTCATCTATATATATAACTATAGGGTTCTAGTTCCCAATTAGGGTATTACACCACCATGTATTCAAAAACTATTCATAACTCAAAAATATCATACAATAATCTCTATCTAAAATGAATAACCAACATGACCCGACTCAAATGTCCCTATAAGATTCTAACCACTCCGGGTCGTTCGCTTCTCCTTGGAGCCACTTGCCTTATCTGAAATGTTAGTCAATGAAAATAATGAGATTCAAGAGAATCCCAGTAGTAACAAATCATTTATACCACACGTAAATACATAGCATGTAAACAAATCACCGTTCAGCAGCAGCAACACAAATCACACTTCACCCTCATCCTCTTTTACCGCTGGGAAGGCACAGCGTCCTAACTCGAACCATTGTTAGCGACTCAGGGACTGTTGGTATGGCAGTGCATACAAATAGCCTTTCGGCCCACATATAGCCTTTCAGCCCACAATATAGCCTTTCGGCCCACATAATCACAAATATCACATCTCATCCTCATCCCCTTTTAATTACCGCCGGGAAGGTACACAGCCCTTACCCAAACCATTGTTAGCGACTCAGGGACTATTGGTATGGTGGCGCAAACACAATTTCACAGATATTGCAGCATTCGAATCCAACACAGATCAATGATATGACACACATACAATGCATCACATAAGGTATAAAAGAAAGGGCCACTACCTTGTTCCTTCCTGACGTTCGCTAGCACAGTGGGCTCACGAGGACGGCAAATGTCAAATCATATAAACCAAATTAGGGACAATAGTTCAATCTCTTTTCCAAGTTCTTAATTCCATAATACTTTAAATTGGTATCCATATAAACTCTTTAGGTGGCTATTAAATGCTTAAACATATGCCTAAAGGGTTGGGATAGCTACCCCCAAAGATAACTTTTTGGAAGCAAAAACACTGATTTTTGGTCAACTCACTCGAGTGGAGATGACCTCACTCGAGTGATGACCCCCAAATTCACTCGAGTTCACAAAAGTGCCACACTAGAAGTGTTTGCCCAAGAGCAAACCTCAATATGTCTCACACCCTCACTCAAGCACAGGAAGCTGCACTCAAGTGATGACCTTAAATGCACTCGAGCACCAAAAAGTGAGACACAGCGAGTGACTACCCGAGAGCAACCATGAATCCCAAAAGCTTAAACTTACTCCCTCACTCGAGTGAAACTAAGATTACTCGAGTGATGACCTATATCACTCGCGGGAACGAAAGTACACTCTTGAGCTTTGCCTGAGAATCCAAGTGAAACTAAAGGGAAAAAGGGAAAATATCACGCAGCACTTGAGTGAACTCGCCCTCACTTGAGTGTTATTTATCATAAGCCAAAAATCGTAGCAACTGATATATGTTCCCAGATTTACCCATTTCACTACCAATGGTCCTAAAAATTGTGCCAAAGCTCATTCTCACTCATTTTGACACAAGGAACCCCTTGGTAACTACAAAACAACCCAATTTCCACTCAATCAATACATCCCCAATTCTAGTTCACAAGGCCACACAAAACCACAATTTGCCAAACTTCCTCATCCAATTCCTAAATCAAAACTAATGACATTATGACACATCCTAATACCATCTTCTACACAATACCATTCCAAACTCTTTCATTATCCAATTCTCATGAAATTAGGCAAAAATTCCAGAATTTACAAAGCTCAACTAAAAATCACCAAAAGTATACCAAAATGTATCAAATTCTTACATCTTCAACTTGGTAAGATCAAATCTCTGTTTCCCCAACTTTCAAGTTTGTGCAAACACCAAATCACCACTTTTCAAAATTCTGAAACCATAGGAAAGAAGCTGTAATATCCCGAATTTTGGGATTGGAAGCTTTGGAATAAGCCTAAATTGAATGGACTACTAAGCCCCGATTTAGTAGATGTCCCAAATATATTCCCTAATGATTCTAATATCTTTGGGGTATTAAGAAAGTAAAATGGTAAATTTTGGAGAATATAATTATGTTTTTGATAAAATCGCCTATGAGGCAATGAGCTTATCATAAGGTTTTGGAAGAATAAATGATAAGTAAAAATTATGAAATTTTACAGGATGAAAGTAGACATCCTAAGCTTTGATTAGATAGGTCATATGACTCAATAAGAGCTATACACAAAAAGATATGAATTTTTGAAGTTAGCCCAGAAAAACTGGAAAGTTTCTGAAACAACATGCAAAGAATGAAATTCTGGGAATTTTGTGATTCCATAAAGTAAAATTCTATATTTTTCCTTGAAAATAGACTCAATAAGAGTTCTATAGGCTTTGGAATCACCTCATTTCTATTTTTCTAGAATTAGTTATGATTTTTCAAAGTTTGGGCAGAAATCTGCCAGAATTTTGTAAAATTCGAATTTTGGAAAAATGGTGTAATAAGTAAATATCATATAATAAATATCATTCTTCTCCTTCCTTCAGCCAAACCGTGCAGCACAGCTCTGAAATAGAGAGAGAAGGGTTGAGATTTTTAGAGAGAGAAAAGGGGAGGAAAAAGCTTACAAAGGTAAGTGATTTCTTCGGTAAATCGGTTCCTAATGCGTATAACTCCGTTCCTAAGCTTCCTTTGCATATGATTTAAGGTTTGGAAGCTCATCTTTTGGTGTATCAAGGGTCTAGGGTTCAGCCACTTTGAGAAAAGCTAGTGGGAGCTTGAGGTAACTTCCAAACCTTCGTATATTGACTATTCTGGCTGCTGTGGGCAATTTAATCGGTGAAATTTCGCCGAATTGCCATTGGTTGTAAAAATGGAAAATGGGTTTCCCTAGGGGTTATGCTGCCCAAATTGACACTAAATGGTAGTTGTAACCTAATGGAATAGTCAATAAAGTGGTTAGGAGTAGAAAGGAACGTGTTTACGGAGCCGAAACCGAAAAACCCCAATTTTCCCCTTAAAACCTATATATTTCGGCCAGCATTTGAAATGGGTCTTAGAGTTGGATTTTCAATGATTTGATGATTCCATTGAGTTCAGGGGCGAAAATTAGGTGGGGTTACAGTTGGGCACTTTTTCGGAAAATGCCTAGAAAGCATAATTACGGAAACGCCTCTAAAACCCTAAAAGTAGGGCTGCTAAGGGCAATTTCGTAATTTGACATTGAATTTGATAATTCTGAGTCCGGAAATGGATTCCTTGGGTGAAAATATGTAAGAATAGCCCATGTCAAAAATTTGGGAAAACGTGCCATCGGGCCGGGTACGGCAGGGCCGGGGTCCCGGGGGCATTTTGGGTAATTTTCAAGATAGACTCATATAACCCCCAGAAACACTATGGAAGTGTCTAAATAGTACATTTGACATTGTAGGATCAAATATGGAGCCCTGAGCTGTTGGCACGCATTACGAGGCACACATTTCGAGGCGGAAAAGGGTTAAGGTAGGGGACTTACCTTGCTTGCATGTATTTGATATCTTTGCTTGTGTAATGATGCATGTGATTGCTTTACTTGATTGTGTAGAGCATATTTGAATAAATGAAGCTCTGTTTCTGTTTTCACTGTGGCCATAGTCTTGTTGTATGAAACATTGAGCATGCAGAAATGTCATTATGGAGCATACATCTAGATAAAGCTAACATGTCATACACATAGCATCAATCATGCATGCATTATGGTATATGTTTCCTACTGAGATTCTCTCGAATCTCACCCTCCCCTACCAACAATTTAGACAGGAGAAGACAAAAGATATGTTGAGAGCAAAGAAGAGAACTACACGAGGGGATTGCAGTGGTGGAACAAAGTCAGGAATATGTCTCCGTTTCTCTGGGACGGGTTTAGACACCCAAGTAGCCCTGTGCGGCTACAATAATTGTAATTATCAGGTATAAATCCCTAAGGGGAATTTCCGTAATCATGTACATATTATCAGTATAGTTATGCTATTCCTGTGTTGCCTATCGAACCGCATGTCGTTTTCCGCGAATACTCTGGTAAAGGTGAAATTGAGATAAGGGCGTGACATTTTGGTATCAGAGCAAGGATTCTGGCCACAGAATTGTCTGCTCAGAGTAAGTGCGGTGGTTCTGGCAACAGGATGGTATACTGATATGGTCTTGATTACACAATGTTAGAAAATATGCCCGGATAGGAGGTACCAATGGAGGGTATCTTCCCGATTTGTGAATCATCCATGAGAAATGGCGAGTATCAAAGGGTAGCTAGTGGTGTAATACTAGACAAGAATGGTCTAAGGATATTGCAAAACCCAAGGATATGGGTACGGCCAAGGCTAATGTGCGGTATAAACTCACTATTTTGGTGACCGGAGATAGCCGGCATGTATTTTGAGACGAGGGTAGTCACGGGGTACCCATGGACTGAAGCAATAGAAGCTAATATCTACGTTTGGGTATGGGTACGCGAAAGTTAACCGTGCTCAACCCAAGGAAATCCCAGGATGGGTGACCCCTGGGAAGTGATTTTATAGGGTTATGAAGATTTGAGACATAATAATTGTCTTAAGGTTTCTCTATGACTAATGATTATTTATGTTAGATGATTTAAATGGTGTGACAGGGGGTGGATTTACCAAATTTGATGAATAATGCCTATGGGTACATCGAACATAGTGCCTTCGGGTACATCGAACATAGTGCATATGGGTACATTGAGTATGATCGAGCATGGTACCTACAGGTACACTGAACTACATATTGTTATTCTGATTCAGATCAATAACAAGTGGTATGTAATGATCAATGATTATCAGGAAGGTTATCCAAGAAAGGCCAATGTAGTAACTATAATATCTCATACACTATGTGATAGTTAATATGTTGTATGTTCTGTATTCTGTGATATGAACACGTGCCTAGGGCACATTACCTAGCTATGGTCTGGGACCTAGCTGAGGTACACTGATCATACCTAGCTGTAGTCGGTGACTCGGCTGAGGTACACGTAAGGGTTTCAACTGGATGGTTGGCCCTGAACTTTGTGTACACACACAGATTGTTGTTTTAACTGGGTGTTTGGCCCTGAACTTTGTGTACACACACGGATTGATGTGATTTTCATTTTACACTATATGGTGCATGACATATTTATCTATCACATTTTCTATGGATGATTGTGGGTTACTATGGAGGGCCATGTGGTGTGAATAAAAAGGTACTCTACCCGACGAGGCTGTGAGCCACGTCCTAAGGGACTCGGGTACGAGGCCAAGAAGGGCTACGGGTGTGACAATAATGAAAAAAAAAGGGATGAGATGTTTATATCGAAATTTCCCAGAACTCAGCATTATGCATGGGATGATGATTGTGAGAGGAGCTTCGAAGAGCTGATGATGAAAATTTATTAAAGTGCCAACACTGATAATCCCAGATCCATAGGAGGCCTTTGTTGTCTTCACTGATGCCAGATGGCATGGGTTGGGAAGGGAATTGAATCCCCAGATGTGAACAGGCATAGATTGATATGAGAATTAATGCAAGCCGAGTGAGGGCGTATGCATCATGTCAGCTGAAGCTTCAGGAATTGAACTATCCTATCCATAATCTTGAGTAGATGGTAATAATGTTTGCTTTGAATTTAGAAACGTTGCCTTTATGGCATAGTTGTGGAGTTGTACTGCGACCACAAAGATTGAAAGTTCTGATCGGAGAGGGCTACCTACGGTGAAATCTGATCGGAAAGGGCTACCTACGGTGAAATCTGATCGGAGAGGGCTACCTAAGAAAAGTTCTGACCGGAAGGGGGCTGACCAGGTGTATGGGCGCCTGTGTGAAGCACCGAGTATAGAACCCTAGAGTGCAGCCACCGAGACGATGAACCATAGAGTGCAGCTACCGTGATGATGAACCCGCGAGTGCAGCCACCGTGATGACTAATCCTAGAGTACAGCTGCCATGAAGTTGAATCGTAGAGTAGGGCTACGAAAACATTGGCCCTTAACGATGGTGCATTGTAATGAATCCCACAGTGAATGTGTTTTCTTGAGATAAGAGTTTATATGGATCAGAATGATTCAAGTTCAAACGGGTAAAAAGTGGGCACAGAGGAATATAGATTGTGGGTGCTATCAGGTGTCATGGGAGGTTTCTTAGGACTCCTATTAAATCATCCTGATATTATTAAAGCTCATATGAGGAGATAGACCTCAGAGTAGATAGCGGAAGTATGACGAATCTAGGTGCAATTTCGAAACTTACAGGAGAGGTTGATGTTCGCACCATTGTTGATCATCCCAAAACATAATATGGCCTTGATGGTCAATAGTGTTATAGTATATGTGATGAACAGTATTACACCCTGAGTGGTGTACAGTATTACATCCTGTGTGGTGTACAGTGTTAAACCCTGCGTGGTGTACAGTATGATGACCTGTATGGTCAACAGTCACACAACCTTTGTAGTTTGTGGTGACACATATGAACTGGAATTAGGATGAACCCTAGTGTAATAGGGTAGAATGGTGGCGAATACCTCTCAACAGCACCAGTGATAACAATCCCAAATCCACAGTCGACCTTTACGGTCTACACAGATGCAAGTAGGCATGGATTGGGATGTGATTTGATGCAACAAGATCGAGTAGAGGCATGAACATCTCTATAGCTGTAGCCTCACATAATGAATCATCCACTTTTGATATAGTGCAAACAGTAGATGGTCACATAGTGAATAGTGCACACAGTACGGCCAATAAGGGTCAACTAGTCATTTGATCCTAAACACCGAATAGGTCGGCAAAATGTGATGTGACTGAAAATTGTGACGAGCTGAGGCTCGAGGCGGTAAGACCCGATGTGCAAGGTTGCATAGGGTGATGTCTCTGGGCTGTAAGACCTGTGTGTCTAGTACTGTGGTTGATGCCTAGTGTGATGACATTAGACCAATGTGTCTAAGGTAATGTTTTGAGGTTGGCAGAACATCCAAACTGTACCAGGTTGTAGTGAGGGCAGTAAGACCAGTGTGACCAAACGTTTTGGTGTCCAATGGTACCATGTCTCACATGAGGCGCGATATTCTACTATGAGAGGAACCTAACAAAGTGAACCATGGCTGGCTCACTAGCCCAACCTCGTGGACTCGGGGTGTGGGACATCCAAAAGACCGTGTACTCGGGTGAGGATTGGGCCGTTACATAAAAAGACATCGGCTTACTAGCCCAACAGACCTCGTTAAGGGGGTGAGGATTGGGCCGTTAAAAAAAAGTGATCGTGTGAATTCGGGTGAAGTTCCGAAGAGGCTGTAAGGCCTATAAAACCAAGCGTTGTGGGAACCTGTGTTTGATTGCACGTTACATATTGTGTACAGAATGGATGATGAATGTTGAATACTATCTGATATTAGTAATGGAAGTATGACTACGGTGTTACATGGCTTTTGAGCTTGCATGGCTTTTGAGCTTGCATGGGATAATAAAATGAGATTGGATTAATCCCTAAGCTGTAGACGTTCAAATTTCGAGGACGGAATTTATTGAACGGGGGGAGAAATGTAATATCCCGAATTTTGGGATTGGAAGCTTTGGAATAAGCCTAAATTGAATGGACTACTAAGCCCCGATTTAGTAGATGTCCCAAATATATTCCCTAATGATTCTAATATCTTTGGGGTATTAAGAAAGTAAAATGGTAAATTTTGGAGAATATAATTATGTTTTTGATAAAATCGCCTATGAGGCAATGAGCTTATCATAAGGTTTTGGAAGAATAAATGATAAGTAAAAATTATGAAATTTTACAGGATGAAAGTAGACATCCTAAGCTTTGATTAGATAGGTCATATGACTCAATAAGAGCTATACACAAAAAGATATGAATTTTTGAAGTTAGCCCAGAAAAACTGGAAAGTTTCTGAAACAACATGCAAAGAATGAAATTCTGGGAATTTTGTGATTCCATAAAGTAAAATTCTATATTTTTCCTTGAAAATAGACTCAATAAGAGTTCTATAGGCTTTGGAATCACCTCATTTCTATTTTTCTAGAATTAGTTATGATTTTTCAAAGTTTGGGCAGAAATCTGCCAGAATTTTGTAAAATTCGAATTTTGGAAAAATGGTGTAATAAGTAAATATCATATAATAAATATCATTCTTCTCCTTCCTTCAGCCAAACCGTGCAGCACAGCTCTGAAATAGAGAGAGAAGGGTTGAGATTTTTAGAGAGAGAAAAGGGGAGGAAAAAGCTTACAAAGGTAAGTGATTTCTTCGGTAAATCGGTTCCTAATGCGTATAACTCCGTTCCTAAGCTTCCTTTGCATATGATTTAAGGTTTGGAAGCTCATCTTTTGGTGTATCAAGGGTCTAGGGTTCAGCCACTTTGAGAAAAGCTAGTGGGAGCTTGAGGTAACTTCCAAACCTTCGTATATTGACTATTCTGGCTGCTGTGGGCAATTTAATCGGTGAAATTTCGCCGAATTGCCATTGGTTGTAAAAATGGAAAATGGGTTTCCCTAGGGGTTATGCTGCCCAAATTGACACTAAATGGTAGTTGTAACCTAATGGAATAGTCAATAAAGTGGTTAGGAGTAGAAAGGAACGTGTTTACGGAGCCGAAACCGAAAAACCCCAATTTTCCCCTTAAAACCTATATATTTCGGCCAGCATTTGAAATGGGTCTTAGAGTTGGATTTTCAATGATTTGATGATTCCATTGAGTTCAGGGGCGAAAATTAGGTGGGGTTACAGTTGGGCACTTTTTCGGAAAATGCCTAGAAAGCATAATTACGGAAACGCCTCTAAAACCCTAAAAGTAGGGCTGCTAAGGGCAATTTCGTAATTTGACATTGAATTTGATAATTCTGAGTCCGGAAATGGATTCCTTGGGTGAAAATATGTAAGAATAGCCCATGTCAAAAATTTGGGAAAACGTGCCATCGGGCCGGGTACGGCAGGGCCGGGGTCCCGGGGGCATTTTGGGTAATTTTCAAGATAGACTCATATAACCCCCAGAAACACTATGGAAGTGTCTAAATAGTACATTTGACATTGTAGGATCAAATATGGAGCCCTGAGCTGTTGGCACGCATTACGAGGCACACATTTCGAGGCGGAAAAGGGTTAAGGTAGGGGACTTACCTTGCTTGCATGTATTTGATATCTTTGCTTGTGTAATGATGCATGTGATTGCTTTACTTGATTGTGTAGAGCATATTTGAATAAATGAAGCTCTGTTTCTGTTTTCACTGTGGCCATAGTCTTGTTGTATGAAACATTGAGCATGCAGAAATGTCATTATGGAGCATACATCTAGATAAAGCTAACATGTCATACACATAGCATCAATCATGCATGCATTATGGTATATGTTTCCTACTGAGATTCTCTCGAATCTCACCCTCCCCTACCAACAATTTAGACAGGAGAAGACAAAAGATATGTTGAGAGCAAAGAAGAGAACTACACGAGGGGATTGCAGTGGTGGAACAAAGTCAGGAATATGTCTCCGTTTCTCTGGGACGGGTTTAGACACCCAAGTAGCCCTGTGCGGCTACAATAATTGTAATTATCAGGTATAAATCCCTAAGGGGAATTTCCGTAATCATGTACATATTATCAGTATAGTTATGCTATTCCTGTGTTGCCTATCGAACCGCATGTCGTTTTCCGCGAATACTCTGGTAAAGGTGAAATTGAGATAAGGGCGTGACATTTTGGTATCAGAGCAAGGATTCTGGCCACAGAATTGTCTGCTCAGAGTAAGTGCGGTGGTTCTGGCAACAGGATGGTATACTGATATGGTCTTGATTACACAATGTTAGAAAATATGCCCGGATAGGAGGTACCAATGGAGGGTATCTTCCCGATTTGTGAATCATCCATGAGAAATGGCGAGTATCAAAGGGTAGCTAGTGGTGTAATACTAGACAAGAATGGTCTAAGGATATTGCAAAACCCAAGGATATGGGTACGGCCAAGGCTAATGTGCGGTATAAACTCACTATTTTGGTGACCGGAGATAGCCGGCATGTATTTTGAGACGAGGGTAGTCACGGGGTACCCATGGACTGAAGCAATAGAAGCTAATATCTACGTTTGGGTATGGGTACGCGAAAGTTAACCGTGCTCAACCCAAGGAAATCCCAGGATGGGTGACCCCTGGGAAGTGATTTTATAGGGTTATGAAGATTTGAGACATAATAATTGTCTTAAGGTTTCTCTATGACTAATGATTATTTATGTTAGATGATTTAAATGGTGTGACAGGGGGTGGATTTACCAAATTTGATGAATAATGCCTATGGGTACATCGAACATAGTGCCTTCGGGTACATCGAACATAGTGCATATGGGTACATTGAGTATGATCGAGCATGGTACCTACAGGTACACTGAACTACATATTGTTATTCTGATTCAGATCAATAACAAGTGGTATGTAATGATCAATGATTATCAGGAAGGTTATCCAAGAAAGGCCAATGTAGTAACTATAATATCTCATACACTATGTGATAGTTAATATGTTGTATGTTCTGTATTCTGTGATATGAACACGTGCCTAGGGCACATTACCTAGCTATGGTCTGGGACCTAGCTGAGGTACACTGATCATACCTAGCTGTAGTCGGTGACTCGGCTGAGGTACACGTAAGGGTTTCAACTGGATGGTTGGCCCTGAACTTTGTGTACACACACAGATTGTTGTTTTAACTGGGTGTTTGGCCCTGAACTTTGTGTACACACACGGATTGATGTGATTTTCATTTTACACTATATGGTGCATGACATATTTATCTATCACATTTTCTATGGATGATTGTGGGTTACTATGGAGGGCCATGTGGTGTGAATAAAAAGGTACTCTACCCGACGAGGCTGTGAGCCACGTCCTAAGGGACTCGGGTACGAGGCCAAGAAGGGCTACGGGTGTGACAATAATGAAAAAAAAAGGGATGAGATGTTTATATCGAAATTTCCCAGAACTCAGCATTATGCATGGGATGATGATTGTGAGAGGAGCTTCGAAGAGCTGATGATGAAAATTTATTAAAGTGCCAACACTGATAATCCCAGATCCATAGGAGGCCTTTGTTGTCTTCACTGATGCCAGAT
This sequence comes from Inga leiocalycina, assembly GCA_963242795.1. NCBI lineage: Eukaryota > Viridiplantae > Streptophyta > Magnoliopsida > Fabales > Fabaceae > Inga > Inga leiocalycina. Next base: position 21,412,015 of record OY725330.1, read on the forward strand.
GGCATGGGTTGGGAAGGGAATTGAATCCCCAGATGTGAACAGGCATAGATTGATATGAGAATTAATGCAAGCCGAGTGAGGGCGTATGCATCATGTCAGCTGAAGCTTCAGGAATTGAACTATCCTATCCATAATCTTGAGTAGATGGTAATAATGTTTGCTTTGAATTTAGAAACGTTGCCTTTATGGCATAGTTGTGGAGTTGTACTGCGACCACAAAGATTGAAAGTTCTGATCGGAGAGGGCTACCTACGGTGAAATCTGATCGGAAAGGGCTACCTACGGTGAAATCTGATCGGAGAGGGCTACCTAAGAAAAGTTCTGACCGGAAGGGGGCTGACCAGGTGTATGGGCGCCTGTGTGAAGCACCGAGTATAGAACCCTAGAGTGCAGCCACCGAGACGATGAACCATAGAGTGCAGCTACCGTGATGATGAACCCGCGAGTGCAGCCACCGTGATGACTAATCCTAGAGTACAGCTGCCATGAAGTTGAATCGTAGAGTAGGGCTACGAAAACATTGGCCCTTAACGATGGTGCATTGTAATGAATCCCACAGTGAATGTGTTTTCTTGAGATAAGAGTTTATATGGATCAGAATGATTCAAGTTCAAACGGGTAAAAAGTGGGCACAGAGGAATATAGATTGTGGGTGCTATCAGGTGTCATGGGAGGTTTCTTAGGACTCCTATTAAATCATCCTGATATTATTAAAGCTCATATGAGGAGATAGACCTCAGAGTAGATAGCGGAAGTATGACGAATCTAGGTGCAATTTCGAAACTTACAGGAGAGGTTGATGTTCGCACCATTGTTGATCATCCCAAAACATAATATGGCCTTGATGGTCAATAGTGTTATAGTATATGTGATGAACAGTATTACACCCTGAGTGGTGTACAGTATTACATCCTGTGTGGTGTACAGTGTTAAACCCTGCGTGGTGTACAGTATGATGACCTGTATGGTCAACAGTCACACAACCTTTGTAGTTTGTGGTGACACATGTGAACTGGAATTAGGATGAACCCTAGTGTAATAGGGTAGAATGGTGGCGAATACCTCTCAACAGCACCAGTGATAACAATCCCAAATCCACAGTCGACCTTTACGGTCTACACAGATGCAAGTAGGCATGGATTGGGATGTGATTTGATGCAACAAGATCGAGTAGAGGCATGAACATCTCTATAGCTGTAGCCTCACATAATGAATCATCCACTTTTGATATAGTGCAAACAGTAGATGGTCACATAGTGAATAGTGCACACAGTACGGCCAATAAGGGTCAACTAGTCATTTGATCCTAAACACCGAATAGGTCGGCAAAATGTGATGTGACTGAAAATTGTGACGAGCTGAGGCTCGAGGCGGTAAGACCCGATGTGCAAGGTTGCATAGGGTGATGTCTCTGGGCTGTAAGACCTGTGTGTCTAGTACTGTGGTTGATGCCTAGTGTGATGACATTAGACCAATGTGTCTAAGGTAATGTTTTGAGGTTGGCAGAACATCCAAACTGTACCAGGTTGTAGTGAGGGCAGTAAGACCAGTGTGACCAAACGTTTTGGTGTCCAATGGTACCATGTCTCACATGAGGCGCGATATTCTACTATGAGAGGAACCTAACAAAGTGAACCATGGCTGGCTCACTAGCCCAACCTCGTGGACTCGGGGTGTGGGACATCCAAAAGACCGTGTACTCGGGTGAGGATTGGGCCGTTACATAAAAAGACATCGGCTTACTAGCCCAACAGACCTCGTTAAGGGGGTGAGGATTGGGCCGTTAAAAAAAAGTGATCGTGTGAATTCGGGTGAAGTTCCGAAGAGGCTGTAAGGCCTATAAAACCAAGCGTTGTGGGAACCTGTGTTTGATTGCACGTTACATATTGTGTACAGAATGGATGATGAATGTTGAATACTATCTGATATTAGTAATGGAAGTATGACTACGGTGTTACATGGCTTTTGAGCTTGCATGGCTTTTGAGCTTGCATGGGATAATAAAATGAGATTGGATTAATCCCTAAGCTGTAGACGTTCAAATTTCGAGGACGGAATTTATTGAACGGGGGGAGAAATGTAATATCCCGAATTTTGGGATTGGAAGCTTTGGAATAAGCCTAAATTGAATGGACTACTAAGCCCCGATTTAGTAGATGTCCCAAATATATTCCCTAATGATTCTAATATCTTTGGGGTATTAAGAAAGTAAAATGGTAAATTTTGGAGAATATAATTATGTTTTTGATAAAATCGCCTATGAGGCAATGAGCTTATCATAAGGTTTTGGAAGAATAAATGATAAGTAAAAATTATGAAATTTTACAGGATGAAAGTAGACATCCTAAGCTTTGATTAGATAGGTCATATGACTCAATAAGAGCTATACACAAAAAGATATGAATTTTTGAAGTTAGCCCAGAAAAACTGGAAAGTTTCTGAAACAACATGCAAAGAATGAAATTCTGGGAATTTTGTGATTCCATAAAGTAAAATTCTATATTTTTCCTTGAAAATAGACTCAATAAGAGTTCTATAGGCTTTGGAATCACCTCATTTCTATTTTTCTAGAATTAGTTATGATTTTTCAAAGTTTGGGCAGAAATCTGCCAGAATTTTGTAAAATTCGAATTTTGGAAAAATGGTGTAATAAGTAAATATCATATAATAAATATCATTCTTCTCCTTCCTTCAGCCAAACCGTGCAGCACAGCTCTGAAATAGAGAGAGAAGGGTTGAGATTTTTAGAGAGAGAAAAGGGGAGGAAAAAGCTTACAAAGGTAAGTGATTTCTTCGGTAAATCGGTTCCTAATGCGTATAACTCCGTTCCTAAGCTTCCTTTGCATATGATTTAAGGTTTGGAAGCTCATCTTTTGGTGTATCAAGGGTCTAGGGTTCAGCCACTTTGAGAAAAGCTAGTGGGAGCTTGAGGTAACTTCCAAACCTTCGTATATTGACTATTCTGGCTGCTGTGGGCAATTTAATCGGTGAAATTTCGCCGAATTGCCATTGGTTGTAAAAATGGAAAATGGGTTTCCCTAGGGGTTATGCTGCCCAAATTGACACTAAATGGTAGTTGTAACCTAATGGAATAGTCAATAAAGTGGTTAGGAGTAGAAAGGAACGTGTTTACGGAGCCGAAACCGAAAAACCCCAATTTTCCCCTTAAAACCTATATATTTCGGCCAGCATTTGAAATGGGTCTTAGAGTTGGATTTTCAATGATTTGATGATTCCATTGAGTTCAGGGGCGAAAATTAGGTGGGGTTACAGTTGGGCACTTTTTCGGAAAATGCCTAGAAAGCATAATTACGGAAACGCCTCTAAAACCCTAAAAGTAGGGCTGCTAAGGGCAATTTCGTAATTTGACATTGAATTTGATAATTCTGAGTCCGGAAATGGATTCCTTGGGTGAAAATATGTAAGAATAGCCCATGTCAAAAATTTGGGAAAACGTGCCATCGGGCCGGGTACGGCAGGGCCGGGGTCCCGGGGGCATTTTGGGTAATTTTCAAGATAGACTCATATAACCCCCAGAAACACTATGGAAGTGTCTAAATAGTACATTTGACATTGTAGGATCAAATATGGAGCCCTGAGCTGTTGGCACGCATTACGAGGCACACATTTCGAGGCGGAAAAGGGTTAAGGTAGGGGACTTACCTTGCTTGCATGTATTTGATATCTTTGCTTGTGTAATGATGCATGTGATTGCTTTACTTGATTGTGTAGAGCATATTTGAATAAATGAAGCTCTGTTTCTGTTTTCACTGTGGCCATAGTCTTGTTGTATGAAACATTGAGCATGCAGAAATGTCATTATGGAGCATACATCTAGATAAAGCTAACATGTCATACACATAGCATCAATCATGCATGCATTATGGTATATGTTTCCTACTGAGATTCTCTCGAATCTCACCCTCCCCTACCAACAATTTAGACAGGAGAAGACAAAAGATATGTTGAGAGCAAAGAAGAGAACTACACGAGGGGATTGCAGTGGTGGAACAAAGTCAGGAATATGTCTCCGTTTCTCTGGGACGGGTTTAGACACCCAAGTAGCCCTGTGCGGCTACAATAATTGTAATTATCAGGTATAAATCCCTAAGGGGAATTTCCGTAATCATGTACATATTATCAGTATAGTTATGCTATTCCTGTGTTGCCTATCGAACCGCATGTCGTTTTCCGCGAATACTCTGGTAAAGGTGAAATTGAGATAAGGGCGTGACAGAAGCTCTCAACCTCTTGAACAAGTTTAATGAAGAGGCTTCAAGCCTAGGGAGACAATTACCTACCCAAAATCAAGCTCTTCTCTTTCTCTTTCTTGCTTGAACTTCAGCGAAAATGGAAGGAAGGAGAGAGAAGGTGAGAAATGATGGTGAATGCATGATGATCATTTTTCTCCACACACACGCACACTCATAGCCGACTTAGAGGAGAGAAGGAAGAGAAGATGAGTTTGAAATTTTGACTTTGATCTAAGGGTCCTTATGATGACACTTGCCATGATCTCATGTCTCCCTTCATATAACCCATGCACACTTGATTCCACCTCTTGCTTAACAAATCCTAGCCATTGATCTCAATTACCAAAGAATTTCTTCTTCAGTAACTGACCATTCGGTCGGTAATTTACCATTTTGCCCCTGATTATCATGACACATATATCATCATCATCAAACACATTTTACATCACAATTCACCTCACATACTTCAAAAGTGCTTAATTAACATTAATTACATTGCTTTTGGGGTCATTAGCCCTTAATTAAAATTTAGGATATTACATTAACATAGTTAAAGAATATTTTAACATGATTCTAAAAGAATATATTTTTAATTGAAAATTATTATAGAACAAATTTTATTTACTAATTTACCCCTCAATACACTAAATCTCTATATTTCTTTTGAAAAATTGAGAAAAAATCCTTAATTAAAAATTTTATTAGTGAAAATGATCTAAACTAGAGTATCCTTGCTCTTTGTGTACAAATTTACAGGACTCTGTATATAAAAATTTATCAGTTTATCAATAAAATTTTTAATGGGAGCTTTTTTTTCCAATTTTTTCTTTATTTGTTGACAATTTGTTAATATATACCAATCATCTAATTTACAATTATTAGTAAATTTAAACAAAAATTAACTAATTTTGACTTAAAAAAGGTAAACATTAAAAAAATTGGGTGAGAGTTCCAAAAAAAATAGAGGAATACAGAAAAGTTCTGCCACCAATAAAATCTAGAGTTAAGGTATAAAAATACTCATAAGTTTTTTTAAAAGTGCATTTAACACTAAATATTTTTTTGAGGGACAAAAACAACTATGAATATAAAATATGTGCAAAAGTCACATTTTTTTTCTGTTAGTAGGAGAAGAGGTCATTCGTTTTGCCTTTAATGTTGCCTCCTGGAGTCATTGATCATTGGGAAAATCACTCCCAGATCCCAAGGACCAAAGATATTAACAGAAAAGTCCCAAAGAAAAATCAAATATCAGAAAAGTCCCTAGGGACTTTTCTATGATTATTTCCCAAAATAAAATGACAAAGATGCCCCCATTCTAATTGTAACCTTCCTTCGTTCAAAATCAAAATCGTTAGACTCATGCTTCATAAGCATTTGAAAACCTTGCCCTGCTTCTCGCCTTTCATCACTGCTGCTCCACTCCCAGTCACCTTCCGTCGATGCTCTGCTCCTACCATGTGTCGTTGTTGCTCTTCTCCCAGTCAATGTGCATCGCTGCTCCGCTCCCAGTCGTCGTCCATCAAACAACTTAATATTTTAATGTTATATGATATACTATTCGGTTGTGACAGTACAATGATGAAGTTGCAAAATTAGGTACCAGCAGCTGTTTAAAATCATGATGTGTTGTAGTTACAGGGGAGACATTAATTTTGCAGACTATTGTTGGTTGGACAGTCACCTTGTGAAAATAACTCATGATGTTGTGAAAACATACATTAGAACTTGTTAAAATTGGTGTCAATTATTGTAAAAATTGTCAACAGGAGTTGTAATCAAATAGGCACAATAATGAGTTAAAATCATGGTTAGCTTCTATGAAAATGGGAAGGTGTGCAAATTATAAACTCATGGGAGAATTACAATTCACTCATAAATGTGACTAATGCACTTGATAAAATAGGCATAACAAGTTGTTAATAACTTGATACATTATGACCAAGTCAGCTATTCTGATAGCCCTAATGGGAAATGCTGATGCAGTTGTGAGATCTTGCATTATGAACAAATGTAGTTTCATCCAGCAATGAGACGAAGTTGTAAAAATGACTCAACATTTTGTTAACATATACTTAATAAGTTGTAAATGGATGCTTAACAAGTTGTAGCAAAGCACTTCGCTTACTTAATGTGAAAAAACCTTGTTTCTATCCTATGTGAGGTAGAAGTTGTTAAAAACACTAAACATACTGTAAATGGATGCTTGACCGGTTGTAAATAAAGCACTTCGCTTATTTAATTTGAGAAAACCTTGTTTCTGTCCAATTTGAGGTAAAAGTTATTAAAAAGACTCAACGTGTTGTAAATGGATGCTTGACGAATTGTAAATAAAGCACTTCGCTTACTTAATGTGAGAAAACCTCGTTTCTGTCCAACGTGAGGTAGAAGTTTAAAACACTCAACGCGTTTTAAATGGACAATTGATGAATTGTAAACAAAGTACTTTGCTTACTTAACAATTTCGCTTACAAAGTAAGTGAAGTACTTTGTTTACAACTCATCAAGCATCCATTTACAACATATTGAGTCTTTTTAACAACTTCTACCTCACATTGGATAAAAACAAGGTTTTCTCACATTAAGTAAGCGAAGTGCTGTGTTTACAACCCGTCAAGCATTCATTTATAGCACGTTGAGTCTTTTTAATAACTTCTACCTCACATTGGATAGAAACAAGGTTTTCTCAAGTTAAGTAAGTGAAGTGCTTTGTTTACAACCCGTTAAGCGTCCATTTACAACTTCTTAAGCATATGTTAACAGCATGTTGAGTTTTTTTACATGGCTCGATGAAACTATATTTGTTCACAACACAAGATCTCACAACTGCATCAGTATTTCCTATCGGGGCTGTCAGAACTGCTAACTTGGTCATAATGTATCAAGTTATTAACAATTTATTATGCCTATTTTACCAAGTGCATTAGTGACATTTACAAGTAAATTATAATTCTCCCATGAGTTTATAAATTGCACACCTTCCCACTTTCGCATAAGCTAACCATGATTTTAACTCATTATTGTGCCTATTTGATTACAACTCCTACTGACAATTTTTACAACAGCTAATGCCAGTTTTCACAAGTTCTAATGTATGTTTTCACAACATTATGAGTTATTTTCACAAGGTGATTGTCCAACCAACAATAGTCTGCAAAATTAATGTCTCCCCTTTAACTACAACAAATCATGCTTTTAAACAACTGCTGGTACCTAATTTTGCAACTTCATCACTGTACTATCACAACTAAATAGTATATCATATAATATTAAAATATTAAGTTGTATGACGGACTGCGACTCGGAGCAGAGCAGTGACGCACAGAGACTAGGAGAGGAGTAGCATCGACGGACGGCGATTGGGAGTGGAGCGGCAACGATGGAAGGCAAGAAGCAGGGTAGAGTTTTCAAATGCTTATGAAGCACGAGTCTGATGATTTTGATTTTGAACAACGAAGGGTTACAATTAGAATGGGGGTATCTTTATTATTTTACTTTGGGAAATAATCACAGAAAAGTCTTTAAGAACTTTTTCGATATTCAACTTTTCTTTGAGACTATTTTGTTAATATTTGTGGTCCTTGGACCTGTGAGTGAATTTCCCTTGATCATTTATGTGGCAATTGGGTCTGAAATTGGCCGTTAACCTCGACACTTCTCTTCACACGCGTCTCTCGCCGGCGGCCGTTGGACTCCACCTCCACGTTTCCCCTTTCTCTTCCACGTACCTAATCCAAAGAGTGCAGCTGCGCATTCCTTTGGCTTGAGATTGCTCAATTGCTATGTCGAGTTGACTTTCATTCATCGTACTTAACACTCCTCCTTTCGCTTTCTCTCTCTCCCTTACCTCGCTTCTTCTCTCTCTTCCCTCTTCTTCTCTGCTTCTTCTGAATATTTATTTCTTCTTCTGCCTCTGCAATCCGTTTCCTCCAAGAGTTTTGCTTCTTGTTCTTAGCTTTCCAAGGTCAGAGCTAAGGAACTTCCAGAACTTTCCTCAATGCTCGCACTGAACAAGGTTTTCTCTCTCTGCTTTTTTTTTACTTTTTCTTTGCACATATGCTGGCATTCAAAGTTCGACTAAATTATTAGTGAATAAATTGCACGTAGCTAAACTTCGGAAAAAAAGAAAAAATACTGTAGAAATTTTCAATTTTGTTGCAGGAATGTAATATGTTGTTGTTCGTTCGTTGCTATCAGCCGGCTTTTTTCGGATTGAACAAGTAGGATTGTCAAGTTTGAATGCTTAACTGCTGAGGGGGTTTATGACCAAACTAAAGTCGGCGGCGAAAGAAACGCTGTCCCCAGACGACCATTTCCCTTTCCGGCAGTTCAAGAACGGAGAGAGGCGGAGAGATTGAATCGTGAAAGGGTTTTCGAATGGCTTTACACCTACAATCTCCGGCTGTTCTAGTCGGACCTCGTCGCCGGCGTCACCATCACCAGCCTCAGCATCCCTCAAGGCACTAGCAACGCAAAACTCGCGGAGATTCCTCCCAATTTCTTTTTTCCATTTATATTATAATACTTATACTTTTATTTTAAAGGAAAAATTCTAAAAAACTACGTTGGAAAATGGAAAAGGATATTTCAATACATTAAAAATAGAAAAGGATAATTCAGGCGGGTGTCAAATTTTTAGAGAAATCTGTCATTTTAAAATCTCAGCCAAATTACGAAAATGCCCTTCACCTATTCATTCCCCACTTCAGAATAACAACATGATTATCGTAATTAATAACTCCAGATTCGACATTAATAACTTCAATTCTTTTTTGATAATTAAAAAGTTTCAGGCCAATAACAACACCTATCTCTTAATTAACAACTCCAGATTCAACATTAACAACTCCAATTTCTTCTTTCACATGAAACTACTTTCAAGGCCAATAGCAGCATCTATCTCGCTATTAACAATTTCGGATTCGATATTAACAACTTCAATTTCTTTTTTCACACTAAACAAATTTCAGGGTAAATAACAACACTTATCTCACCATTAACAATTTCGGATTCAACATTAACAATTCTAATTTCTTCTTTTACAATTAATAAGTTTCAGGGGTAATAACAACACCTATCTCGCCATTAACAACTCCGAATTCACCATTAACAACTCACATGTTGTTATTTCGATTGAGGGCTGAAGGGCATTTTCGTAATTCGGCCTAGATTTCAAAAGGACAAATTCCTCTAAAAATCTGACACCCGCCTGAATTGTCATTTTTCATTTTCATTGTATTAAAATATCCTTTTTCATTTTCTAATGTCATTTTTTGGAATTTTACCTATTTTAAATGTACCGTGATTCAACTTGCCCTGTCGGCAACTCTTCATTCAAGGTTATCCTTGCTCCATCTGACCTTTTTGAGTTAAAAAAGATGATACTTACGGTCAACATGTTCTATCGCTAACGGAAATTGTTTGCACTTATTTTGTGACACATGGTGACTTTTGCCCCTAAAAACAAATACTTGGTGTGGGGCGTCTTTTTAAGGGAAAAAAAACTTATATATGTTTTTACACCTTAACTTTAAAACCTATGGTCCTCTCTTATTATTTTTGGGCTAAGTGGAGCCACATATGATTTTTATTATTCTGGACAAATAATAAAAAACATTTAGGGCAAAAATATTTGAAGTTTAATTAATGTGAATTTTTATTACTATGTCTCTGTCGCTTTCTTTTTATAAAAGACAATTTTTTGAGTATGCCTTATTTCTATTAAGAGACACTTATTATGGTCTATTTGGCATGAAGGAAAGGGAGGGGAGAGATAATTTTAAAGAGTTCACTGAAAAGAAAAATTCGAGGGGGGAGATGATTATTGAAAATTCTTAACCCCACCTATCAATTTCTTTTAAGATGAACTCCCAAAATATTCTCGCCCCTCTTCTCCATTCTCGTCTCCCTTTTTTTTTTGGCTAATTTTCTCATTTTACCTGCGTTTAGTCACTCATTATATTAATTACTCCTTTTGATAATTTTTTAAGCAATTTTTATCTTTATTGTACAAAAAGAATTGGCGGTTAAGATTAATTTAAAACAATAAATATGTAAAATATGTCATTTTTCTTCTAAATATGCCACTCTTTATGAAAAGAACATAGGAGAGAGAATGAGTAACAATTATAAGAGAGTATGAGTATAAAATTTGAGAAAGAATGTGTAATAAATAAGTAAATGAAAGAAAATTAGTTGTGAGTGTGGGGTAATTAATATTAAGAAGTGTATTTAATAGGGGTAGAAAAGGAAAAAGTAGTTGAAATTTTGAAATACAAGAAGAAAATTTCTTATAAAAAGAATCAACCCTAAAAGAAAGAAAGTTACTTATAAAAATGACTTGAGGGAGTACTTATTTTCTCTCTTCCACACACCTATTTTTTCAGTGTATAGTAGTCTACTTATTATCTCTTACACTCTCCCTACAAATAAAGGTGTTCTTCTAAAAAAAAAAAGGTTGAGGTGCAAATATGTTTATGAGCTTTTATCCAAAGTGCGTCTAGCACCATATATTTTTTGGAGGAGCAAAAATACTTGTGAACATTTAAAATGGGAATGAAAATGCCAACATCATTAAATTTAACTTAACAATATTACTTTTTGCAGTGGAACAATTAATGTTCTTTTGCATATGCATATATAATGGTGTTAAGTTATATTTAATGATACTGACATTTTTGCTCCCATTTTGAATGTTCATAGGTATATTTGCACATCTAAAACCAAAATGTATATAATGCTAGACGCACTTTATATAAAAGCTCATGAATATTTTTTTACCTTTACTTTTTTAAAAAACAAGTTACACTTTTTTACGTAACAATGATTTCTAACTAATTTTAATCAATTGTAAAAAGGAACAGAGCTAGGGAGCAAGTACTCCCTCCAATCCATAATATAAAAAGTCTTTTTAAAAACATTTTGGTCCAAAATATAAGAAGTTGATATATTAATTAATGATTTTTTTTCAATTTTACCTCTTTTAGGAAAGAGAGAGGGGCGACACAAATATAGTATATTTGAAAATCAAGCTTTTTAATAAGGGTAAAATAGATAAATTTTATCCATTAATAATACATTAAATTAAATAACTTAATTAACATTTCCTATTCATTGAAAATTAGTTAACAAAAATCTTATATTTTGGAAGTACTCCCTCTGATCCTTTTTATAATCAACTTTCTCTCTTTTGAGGTTGGTCCTTATTTCTTAATATAAGCAACCTTTTTCTTGTATCTCAAAATTTAAACTACTTTTTGTTTTTCTACCTCTATTAAATATATATCTTTATATTAATTATTCTCATTCTCTCTCTTATGCACTTTTCATAAATAGGGGCATATTTAGAATAAACAAGATATTGTAAACATATTTGTTGTTTTTAACTAATTTTAAACATACACAATCAAGGAAAAAAAGTTGCTTATAAAAAGAAGGGGAGTATTAAACAAAGTGTGCATGCTAAGATTTGGTTAGAAAATTATAGCTAAGTAAAATGCCATACCTTCCCCCTATGTTTCAACCAATGTCTATGCAAAATTGTTCGCCATTTAGTTTATCGCAAGCGCACGGTTCGCAAGTAATAGTATAGCGATAAAGGACTTGGTGGGGCTCTCACTCTTGTAAGGCACTTGTAATCCCCTTTGTTGCTTCACGGAACTCTCGTGTGCGAGACTCCACCACACAACCTTGCGGTGGCGACCGTTCTCGAGCTCTTGTCCCCCAGTTGCTTAGTAATCTTAGGCGTTATTGGATTCTTGCAATCAGGCTGACCACACGACATGCCTAGCACTTGCCCCTATCCTTCTTACTTGAATTCGTGCACACGGTTGTCTCATGTGTGGGATTCCCCTCGAGCTTTGGTGGTCAAGCATCTAATCAATGATGAAATGTTGCCTTCAAATGTAGCCTTTGAGTGCTTGGCCATATGCTTGGAGTGTGAGGGGAATGTTGCGCATGGGGCGGAGTGGGTATATTGTGGGTGTGGGAAAAAGTCATTGTGCTGAAAAGGATTTGTTGATGTTGTGTATGGATTTGACGGTGTTGCCTTTCAATTTAACCCTTTTATTTCACGCCTAGTGGTGTAGAACTAGTGCCTTCTATGCTTCCATTTGCTTGCTTGCTTTAGGCCTTGCAGGGTGTGGTTCTATGGCAGCATTGGGAAGGCAAAAATGTGTGGGCATGTGAGTGTTGTTTGGATTGTCTCTACCAGCTAGTTCTGTGCTTGTCTACCGAACAATCGGTAGGCAAACCGTGTCGATTGTTGTGAGGAGGGATGGTGCCTTAGAGGCTGGTTCTTGTGTATCCTGTCCCTTCAAGGGAAGTAGGCCACTTGTAGTTGGCCTCCATCTGGTGCCATCGAATGGGCACAGGAGGAGAACAAAGCACTCTCGGTGTTCCACTGAGCCTTCATTAGTCATGTGGACCATAAGAAGTGCAATGCTCTTAGACCCAATGCACACTATGGATGAGGACTCATGTCCCATTCCTAAGAAGAGCTTTGATATAATGTATGACAGCCCCTCTCGCCTCTTGACCACCTTGGTTGTGTAAGGTCGACGTGAAATTTCGCGGAGGATTGCTACCTGATTGATCCTACCAGTAGTTATATGCTTATCTTAAATATTAAGGCATGCATGTTATTGTGAATGGCTCATTAAATAAGTTATAGTTTGTTTGATGGTACCTATTACTCGGATAACCATAGTAATTCTATAGCTAATACATGTAACAAACCCTGCCTCACGGAAGGGATGTATTTGTTATATAAAAGGCCGAGGCGTGCCCTGTCCGTTGCTCTGATGATTCATGATAAATCGATTGATCACACAGCCATAGTGTCGGCAACACATCATTCAAATTTCTGCCTTATCAACTTTTGATGGTAGTATAATGGCCTACCATAGTGGTGACGGGTGATGGAGAATTATGGTTCGATTTCAGAGAGGAAGCCTAAGAAACAACTACCACATCTAAGGAAGGTAGCAGGTGCATAAATTACCCAATCCTGACATGGGGAGGTAGTGACAATAAATAATAATACCGGGCTTATTGAGTCTGTTAATTGGAATGAGTACAATCTAAATCCCTTAACAATGATCTATTAAAGGACAAGTCTAGTGCCAGCAACTGCGGTAATTCTAGCTCTAATAGCGTATCCTTAAGTTGTTGTAGTTAAAAAGCTCATAGTTGGACCTTAGGCTGGGTCAATCGGTCGGCCTCAAGTGTGCACCAGTCAGCTCGTCCCTTTTGTTAGCGATGCGCTCCTGGCCTTAACTGGCCAGGGCGTGCCTCCGGTGCTATTTCTTTAAAGAAATTAGAATGCTCAAAGCAAGCCTATGCTCTGGATACATTAGCATGGGATAACATTATAGGATTTCAGTCCTATTGTGTTGGCTTTCAGGATCAATGTAATGATTAATAGGGACAGTCGGGGGCATTCATACTTCATAGTCAAATGTGAAATTCTTGAATTTATGAAAGATGAACAACTGCGAAAGCATTTGCCAAGGATATTTTCATTAATCAAGAATGAAAGTTGGGTCTTGAAGACTATCAGATACTGTCCTAGTCTCAAGCATAAACAATGCCGACCAGGGATCAGTAGATGTTGATTATAGGACTCTGCTGGTACCTTACGAGAAATCAAAGTTTTTGGATTCTGGGGGGAGTACGGCTGCGAGGCTGAAACTTAAAGGAATTAACGAAGGGCACCACCAGGAGTGGAACCTATGACTTAATTTTACTCAACATAGGGAAACTTACCAGGTTCAGACATAATAAGGATTGGCAGACTCAGAGCTCTTTCTTGATTATATGGGTAGTGATGCATGGCCTTTCTTTGTTAGTAGAGTTATTTGTCAGGTTAATTCTGATAATGAATGAGACCTCAGCCTCTTAACTATCTATGCACAAGGAAGTCTCAGGCAATAACAGGTATGTGATACCCTTAGATGTTTTGGGTCAACAGGCCTAGGTAATCTTTGAAATTTCATCATGATGGGGATAGATCATTACAATTGTTGGCATCCAATGAGGAATTCCTATTAAGAGTGAGTAATCAACTTGCGTTGACTATGTCCTTACCCTTTATGTAATACCCTAAATTTTGAGACTAAAAGCTAGAGAATAAACCTAAATAAAATAGACTACTAAGTCTAGTTTAGTAAGAATCCCAAAATGCACTTGGAATAAAGTATTAATTTTGGCGCGAATTAGTTGAAAGAAAGTACCCAATTCCTTTAGAATGTCAGAATGACATAAAATGTAACTCGGATCCAAAGGAAAAAGGAAATAGTGTCTAGAAAGAAGTAATAAAGAGAACTAAAAGAACTAATGGCACAAGAAATAATATTTCCATAATCAAAGGTAAAAGATACAATTGTCACTTGATCTTGAGGTTAAAATTGGAAATCAAGATGAAGAGCTAGGATTTGCTCTTGAAAATCAAGAGTAATGATGAAGGAGGCAAATAAACTCCCTCCCTTTATGGTGATAAAAATATCCAAAGGGAAACAGAGGGGAAAAAGAAGAAAAACTTGGTCAAAGATTCAACACATTTTGAAAGAAAACTTTAGTCCAACTTGAACCTATACACATAAGGTCAATTAGTCAACATTCTTTCTTCCTCTTTGTTAGAGCAATTTGGTCAACGACTCAAGGAATTGGAAGAGGATTTAAATTGAGCAACTGTATGACCATTGACCAAGTCAAAAAGAAAGGAAAGAAGAAGGAGAAGAAAAGTTAACAAGTCTTGCTTTTTTATTCAACTTAGAAAGTTGACCAAAAAGCAAACTTTCAATAGAAAATTGTCAACATAATTTCCTCCTCTTTGAATAAACATTTTGGTCAAGGTAAGAGGAAGAGAGAAAGAGAAAATATTAACCCAATTAACCAAACCACTCTTAGTTAAATTAACTTAAGCACTTTTTGAAGACACCATAAGAAGTTGACACCTCACACTCTCTTCCAAATTTCTTTAATTTATGGCCAAGCATGCTAAGTGAAGAGGATCCATTTATTTAAACATCTTACTCTCTCTTAGCTCTCATTTGGACGGCCAACATAAAAAAAGAGAAGAGAGAGAAAGCTTGGAAAAAGAAAAAGGAAAGAGAAAAGAAGAACAAGTTTAAGGTAAGAGCCTTTCTTTGGATTTTGACCTTGTAAACCACTTCTATAGCTCAAATACTCTACATAAACATTGTTCCCCTTGATCAGAACTTCATTTCTATGGTTTTAGAATTTCAAGGGGAGGTGTTTTGAGTCATCTAGCAAGAGCCAAAGTTCAAAAACCAGAGAAAGAGCTTATGAAAGCAAAAGAAGTAAGCTAGAGCTTCATTTTGACATATATATATATATAGTATTAGTTGGTGCAGTTTTGAGGACTTTGGAATTCTGCCCTAATTTTGGTCATGTAGGGTTTTTAGGGTTTCATGATGTTTTGTTCATGTACATATGGTTATATGATGTTTGGGAAGCATATAAGACTTGTTTGGTGAAAAACTTGTGAATTGGTAAATTGTTGCTTTGAAACCTTAAGATTCTGCCAAAATAGGGCATGAACCAGGGATGAGAATTTGACAAATTTGATGTCACCATTGTGTTCTACACAAAAACCTGTGTGAAAATAGCCCCTGGTTAGTAATTCTGGATCATTGGAACAAAATACCTAAAACTACATTTGCTGCCAATTAGGGTTTCCTGCATGGCAGTTTGTTTGAATTATGTTTTAGAGTAAATAAATTATGTCCAATGATCATGAAATTTTTCAGAATAAAAGTAGACTAATCAAGATATAATTTGATATGTCATTCATGTCATTTGGATCTTTACAGAGTTATATATTTTTGAAGTTGGTTATGTAAAACATGTTTCTGTGACAGTGTCCAATGAATGGTAATTCTGGAATACAGTGAGTCTATTTGGCTAAGGGAAATATTTTTCCATGAAACTAGACTTAATAAGGGTCATATAGCCTTTGGAATCAATACAATTGGACATTGGTACAAAAAGATATGAATTTTCAAAGTTGGTTGAAAATTTTGCCAGCTTTTAGTAAATGTGCGAAAATAAAAAGGTAATGGCACAATGTAATTATCTTGAACTCTAAAGGTAAAATTAATCACTTTGGGATAGTTTAACCACATTGACTCTTCCTTTGACTTAGTGTATTAGCGTTAATGATAATAAACTTGAGTGTTTGAATTATGGAAGAATTGGACTAAGTAATAACTCTTCATCCATAAACTCGAGACCAGAAAGGCTAAGGTAGTAACTCTTCCCTTATATTATATGTATCCTACTTCATGCATATTATTGCCATTATGAAGACTTGAATTGTGAACATGAATTGGGCAGAATTGCCCGTTAAACATTCAGATGAGAAGGGCTTTGGCCCAATAGAACATCCAACGCTATGGGAAGGGACGGTGAGTACTTGAATAGAATTGTTCACTGCATAAGCATATCTCTAAATGTTGAATGAATACTGAATTGTTTGGTATGTGATGGTTCATTTGCATGTTTCTTTGTATGCATTTTATATAAGTATTATTTGTTACTACTGAGATCCTTTTGAATCTCACCCCTTTCCAATAACTAACCTACAACAAAGGCAAGCTACTCGAAGGTAGTCATAGACGAGTAAAAAACAAGACTAAAAGAATTTTTGCTTCTGTTGGTTATCATATTTTGAGAATTTGTATATTTTGTATGAATAAATATAGTAAGAATAGTACTTGCAGTAGTAGTAGAAGCAATAACTATAATCCCCGTACATTAGCACTTAATCACAATAAATGAATTGGAATCGAGCAACCGTACACCGAGAGCCCATTAGATAACAAACATTACGTAGGATTTTTTGGGAGAAAACACTCTAATATTAATAAATGGAACTAAGAACAGATGGGTTATAATGAGATCATCACAAACCATTATAAGACCACTATGAAAATATTTTAAAAATTTTGAAAAACCCACTAAGGTACAGGTTCACATCCTGTATTGAAATTGGGACGTCAACTATTTACAAATGAATATTAGTCTCCGGTTTATAGTCATTATACATTCAAACTCACCTATCCAAAAATTATGGTGTTACACTTTGTACGCGCTGCCCATCACTCCTACCAATTGAATGGTCCTGTGAAGTGTTTGGATCGTAGCAATGTGGGTGGTTCGTTGTCTGCAACATAGCAAGAAGTGTACTAAACCTTATAATTTAGAGGAAGGAGAAGTTGTAACAAGGTTTTAATAGGTGAACTTGCGGAAAGATCATTGTCGATGTCACACAAAAAGAGCGACCCATGAACTGATTGAAACAAACCTCTAGTGGGAGAGTGCAAGCTTGCCTGAGGTCTCTCCCAACAACCAAACCCCGATGCCTCAAGCACCAAGGAAATGAAACAAAGCAAGGCATTCTCGCCAATTTCCTAGAACAACATCGATCACACAATATGGCATATCATGCCATTTGCAACCAAAATGACTGTCGGCAATATATATCTTGGCTGTCGCATTAATGAAGAATGTAGCAAAATGCGATACTTGGTGTGAATTGTAGAATCTTATGAACCATCTAGTCTTTAAATGCAAGTACGATCAAAGCCATTAGGCGAAGGGCACATTTTCCTAGTGTTATGAAACATCATCAATGCCCCATCCTCTAAGTATGGCAATGATGGCCTCTCAAGGCCCTCACCTTTTGGTAGGCCAAAAATAGGGCCCAACATGACAACAGCCAAGATCCATGGTGGTTGAGTAAACATTTGCTTAAGGCCAAGAAGTGCGCGTGTTACCCCATGGTAAGGGCCCCTAGGCTAGGGCATATGACAGCAGAGCCCTATACTCATATGCGACCCTAGTCAGGAGGGGCTACCAACTGAGTTTAAGGATATCAATAAGTAGAGGAAAAGAAACTAACGAGGATTCCTCTAGTAATGATGAGCGAACCAGGAATAGCCCACCATCAGAATGGATCACCCGTAGTGTCTGAATTATAATATGGAGAAACGTCCTCAGTGGCAGACCAGGCCTAACTCCCTTAGAAAAAGGTGCTGAAGAGGGTGAGATCCCCATTGTGCTTGGACCTTGTCGTACCAAGAAGCACTATCGGCGAGTTGGGTTTTTTGGGAACACAACCCCAATCGGGTGGTAAATTCCGTCCAAGGCTAAATGTTGGCGAGAGACTAATAGTGAATAAGTACCACAAGGGAATGATGAAAAGGACTTTGAAAAGAGAGTCAAAAAGCACTTGAAATTGTCGGGAGGGAAGCGGATTGAGGCTAGTGATGTGCCAGGTCAAATATGGAATGGTGTAAGCCAGTCCGCCGATTGACTCGGGGTGTGGACCGACCTGGATTGCTGTCGTGGCCTAGGCCCAGGTTGTGGATATGCCTGCGGATACATTGTCATCACGATTATAGTTGGTAGGATGGCATGCCTCGGCAATTGTGTACTCATAATGTCGTCCTGTGAGCTCCCCATTTGGTCCATCTTGAAATACGAACCAAGGAGTCTGACATGTGTTTAAGTCAACGGGTGAGTAAACATATAAGGAGCAAGATTTGTGGGATCCCCTCGTAGGTCGTACCGCCAATTGGCCTTGATCTTTTGTGAAGGGTTTGAGTGAGAGCATACCTATCGGAACCCTAAAGATGATGAATTATGCCTGAGCAGGGTAAAGCTAGAGGAAACTCTGGTGGAGGCTTGCAGCTATACTGACGTGAAAATCGTTCTTTTAGCTTAGGTATAGGGATAAAAGACTAATTGAACCATCTACTAGTTGGTTCCCTCTGAAGTTTCCCTCAAGATAGCTGGAGCTTAAGTGCGAGTTTTGTCGAGTAAAGCCAATTATTAGAGGCATCGGGGGCAAAACTCCCTCGACCTATTCTTAAACTTTAAATATATAGGATGGTGTGACTACTTTGTTAAACCGTGCCACGGAATCAAGAGCTTCAAGTATAACCCCCTGCCTTTAAACACGTAATTATAATTCGATAACACATATTTAAATCGGATTAGAGACCATTGGATGCTTTAACCTCGTTTTAAACTTTCTGTCTCACAGTAAAATGTTTACAAAACTTTCAAAACTCTTTTTTTTCTATCCAGGTCTCAATTTCAATATTCGAATATAATTACCTGTGCAGTTAATGTACATTCAATCATATCAGAGTGTATAACCGCATCCCCGGCAACTCCCGGGTTATATGCATAAAAACCTGAAGGTTTATAAGTATACACTAGGGGATTACACAACCAAAATCGAATGTAGTGTTCCTGATTCAGAATATACAGTAATCCCAAGTTCAAAATACTTAACCAACGTTTCCAACTCAACTATACACCCCCAAGGGCCCTAATTGCTCCGGGTTGGCCGCTTCTCCTTTGAACCACACGCCCTGTCTGAAATGTTAGTCATAGGAAAGAATGAGATTCGAGAGAATCTCAGTAGTAACAAACCACTCACACAATGCATAAACACAAAGCATGTATATAAATCACAAACAGCAACAGCAGCAGCAATATCAGAGATACATGGTTTTCACCACAAACGACAGCACTCACGGCTGTATACACAATACGACAGCTCTCGCTGTAATCATAATCACGACAGCTTACGCTGTAATCACCATCACGACAGCTTACGCTGTAATCACAATAACGACAGCTTACGCTGTAAACGACAGCTTGCGCTGTAAACGACAGCTATCACCAGCTGTAACCGTAGCAGCATCAAAGATTCATCACAGAACAGTGATAACACACACATACAGTGTAACCCCCTTCCCACCTGAGGCCGAGATTAAGTTCTTAAACTCATAATTAAGTTGTACTTAGAGACCATATTTCGAAATGGGACTTATTAAGATACTCATTTGCCCAAAAATCGGATTTGCAAAAGCTTTTCTAAACTTATTCACAATGGTCCCAAGTTCTCAATACAAAATAATACTGGCCTGAACAGGTGGATTCCATTTACAATTATCAGAGTGCAAATAAGTTCCCGACTCACTCGGGTTCCATTCATAACAAAAAGGGATTTACAAAAGGCACAAGCCTACAATTTATACCCTTTTACTTGGGGATTACACAAAATCTACTATATACAATTCCAAAATATACAATGATAACCATTCTCCAAAATATACTCCTAAACATGAGTTCTAACTACTCTTCGTCGCCCGCTTGCCTTTCGATCCTTCAGCCCTGTCTAAAATGGTTAATTTTGGGAGAGTGAGATTCTAAAGAATCCCCGTAGTAACAAGTCAATCATATAATGTACAACAATAATGCATGTAATCAAATCATCATCCACACAAGCAACTACAACGGCAGTTGCAGCGGCAATGGTTAGTATGACACATGTCATCCCTGACGATTGCTCACGCTGAATTGCTCACGTTGTATTGCATCACAACAATCAACACAGTATAATTCACCACAGCTGGGATCCATATAAAGCATATCATATTCACAAGCCACATAGGCAAGATACACACACACAGCCCATGGCTGGTTTTCACATACGCCGCCCCCACGGGTCGGATTCACAACGATCCATGTCGATTACGACGGCAGTCCAACGGCCGACTAGAGATGACCACTGTCACTCTCTATACGGCTCACGCTGACCTGCTCACGCCGTAATGGACCATGGCACACAATTCACAAGTTCAATGATAAGATATGCATACCAAAACATCATACAAGATATGAGAGAAAAGTCACTACCTTGATCCTTCCGTGCGTGTCCTAACGCCGGTCTCTCCCGAGGAAGGCAAATGTCAAATCCTATGTTCACAATTAGGGACGAAGAGTTATTCTCTATTCCAAGACTTAATCCACTTTATAATACTTAATTGGTTATCATTATTGCTCTTTTAGAGTCATTAAACACTCCTAACAAAACTCCTAAAGGGTAGGAAAAACTATCCCAAAGATCCCCTTTTGGAAGCACAAAACTGAGATTTTACACTGTTTCACTCGAGCACAGATGACCATGCTCGAGCACAAGTACGGCCATCATTCGAGCACAAATGCTCTCACTCGAGCATTGGTACGGACAGCACTCGAGCACAAAAGAAAGTAAGACCGCGAGTGAGCACCCGAGAGCACAAGGAAACCTTCAGGAACCGGCTCACTCGAGCACAAAATCCTCACTCGAGCACAAGGCCAAATGCCTCACTCGAGCACCCGCGAGAGAAGTCCAGGAAGTGAGGACCCGAGAGCACACAAGGCTCTTCAAGCACAAGATCACTCGAGCACAGCCATATGTGCTCGAGCACAACAACTCACACTCGCAAGCACACTCCTCTCACCCGCGAGCACCTCTCTCACCCGCGAGCACACCTCCCACCTGAAGCACAACCTCACTCGAGCGTGACCCCCAGTGCTCGAGTGAGAAGGCTATGCTCGCGAGTGTCAGAGCACACTCGTGGCATCCACCAGCAAGTGAAGACCCGAAAGAAATCCTTCACTCTGAACTCCCACTATCACTCGAGCAGACCATGCTTGCTCGAGCATGTTCTTCGCTCACTCGAGCACAAAACGATGTGCTCGAGCATTGCACATGAAAACCCCAGACGAACTCGAAGCACAAAGGGAAAAACCTCATATCACTCGAGCAGAGTTCATCCCTGCTCGGGTGAAACTCATCCCTCACTCGAGCAGACCCCTTCTGCTCGGGTGATATTCACCCTTCACTCGAGCAGACCCCTCTCTGCTCGAGTGAATCCCACAGATAGCAGAAAACGCAGAAACAGAGGCACTTTCCCTCACACTTGCCCAATTGCTTCCTATGGACTCAAAACTCAACCCAAAGCCATTCCCACACAAAAACACCCAACAAACTCAATGGAATACTCAAAATCATCAAAATCCTATTCCATTATCATGATTTGGGTTTTGGGCAACAATTTCAATAATACACCAATCTTAACCAAACTTCATATTTCCATTACCAATCAATCTATCTATCATAAACTCATTCCAAAACACCATTCTCATGCCAAAAACATACCAAAGGAACAGTGGCATCCAATTTTCGGATTCAAGCCAAAATTTCCAGAATTTATAAACTACTTCAAATGGTATGAAACATAGATAGATAGATTGAGTTCTCTTACCTCTTTCACTTTTCCAAAGACACTCTTTGATTCACCACTTTCCAAATTTTCGTGTAGCACAAATCAGCACCAAATGGCCACACTATACACACCAAAATAAAGCCCATGATTCAAGGATCAACATTAAGGAAGTGGGTTTGAGCAAAGGAGATCATTTACCTACCCAAAGATCAAGCTTTTCCCTTCTTCCTTGCCTTCAACAATAGAGAGAGAGAGAGAGAAAAGAGAGAGAGCACGAGAGAGAGAGAGATGGAGAGGAGGAGCAAAAAGTGGTCATTTGTCCTCTAGCAACTTCATCTAATGGCCTCCACACTGCCACATGTCAACATCTCGATCATTCCCACAATAAGCTCACCCAAGCTTAACACACTAGATTCCGACCCACGGTCAAGGAAATCTCAACCCTTGATCTTAAATACCACTCACATGCACCAATATTTCCAATTTCCACTAATTATGACATTAATTAATATAGTCATAAAATACATAATAATTCCAATAAATTCATAATTATCATTAATAATCATGATTATCCCTTAATCAAAAATTGGGATATTACAATTCTCCCCCCGTTCAATAAATTTCGCCCTCGAAATTTGTTACACATCATGGGGCATAAACTCAGGAAATCTTTTCTTCATGTCCGCTTCCGCCTCCCAAGTGGCTTCCCTTGGAGACATTCCCTTCCAGACCACCTTCACGAACGGTAAGCTTCGATGCCTGAGCCTCCGCTCTTCTCGATCGATAATTCGCTCTGGCTCTACCGCATAAGTGAAGTTATCTTGCAATTCTACTTGTTCATACTCAATGATATGCTCGGGGTCTGGTTGGTACTTCTTGAGCTGCGAGACATGAAACACATCATGTAATCTACTCAGACTCGGGGGTAGGGCTATCCGATAGGCAACCGGTCCAATCCTTGCCAGAATCTCGAATGGACCAATGTATCTCGGACTCAGCTTCTTTTCGCTTGATTGCTCTCCCGATGCCTGTGATCGCTTCATTCTACAAGCAACTTGCCCCATTAATTTAGCAGAGATAGTATGCACATATAGTCACAAAACTCATATATATATCCATGTCAATAAAACATACATGTGCATACACAACAATCATTCACAGATAATCTTCTATCCCTACTACTATCTAAGGGATCTATCCTAGCAACCTCTACCCTTGCCAGGAACTACAGCTTTGATACCAAAATGTAACCCCCTGCCTTTAAACACGTAATTATAATTCGATAACACATATTTAAATCGGATTAGAGACCATTGGATGCTTTAACCTCGTTTTAAACTTTCTGTCTCAGTAAAATGTTTACAAAACTTTCAAAACTCTTTTTTTTCTATCCAGGTCTCAATTTCAATATTCGAATATAATTACCTGTGCAGTTAATGTACATTCAATCATATCAGAGTGTATAACCGCATCCCCGGCAACTCCCGGGTTATATGCATAAAAACCTGAAGGTTTATAAGTATACACTAGGGGATTACACAACCAAAATCGAATGTAGTGTTCCTGATTCAGAATATACAGTAATCCCAAGTTCAAAATACTTAACCAACGTTTCCAACTCGACTATACACCCCCAAGGGCCCTAATTGCTCCGGGTTGGCCGCTTCTCCTTTGAACCACACACCCTGTCTGAAATGTTAGTCATAGGAAAGAATGAGATTCGAGAGAATCTCAGTAGTAACAAACCACTCACACAATGCATAAACACAAAGCATGCATATAAATCACAAACAGCAACAGCAGCAGCAATATCAGAGATACATGGTTTTCACCACAAACGACAGCACTCACGGCTATATACACAATACGACAGCTCTCGCTGTAATCATAATCACGACAGCTTACGCTGTAATCACCATCACGACAGCTTACGCTGTAATCACAATAACGACAGCTTACGCTGTAAACGACAGCTTGCGCTGTAAACGACAGCTATCACCAGCTGTAACCGCAGCAGCATCAAAGATTCATCACAGAACAGTGATAACACACACATACAGAGCATTACACATAGTATAAGAGAGAGAGTCACTACTTTGTCCTTTCCTGACGTCCTTCAGCGTAGTTGGCTCACGAGGGCGGCAAATATCGAATCCTACAATTCCAAATGCATCATTTAGACACTTCCATAGTGTTACTTGGGGTTATATGAGTCTATAATAAAAATTTACAAAAATACCCCCGGGGACCCGGCCCGGGCCCACCGTACCCGGTCCGGCTGTACTTTTCTTGAAATTTTGACATGGGCTATCCTGACATATTTTCGCCCAAGAAATCCATTTCCGGACTCGGAATTATCAAATTCAATGTCAAATTACGAAATTGCCCTTGGCAGCCCTACTTTTAGGGTTTTAGGGGTGTTTCCGTAATTATGCTTTCTCGGCCTTTTTTGAAAAAGTGCCCAACTGTAACCCCACCTAATTTTCGCCCCTGAACTCAATGGAACCATCAAATCATTGAAAATCCAACTCTAAGACCCATTTCTAGAGCTGGCCGAAATTTATGAGTTCTCCGGGGAAAATCGGGGTTTTACGATTTCGGCTCCGTAAACGCGTTCCTTTATACTCCTAACCACCTTATTAACCATTACATTGGGTTACAACTAACATTAAGACCCAATTTGGGCAGCATAACCCCTAGGCCACATCATTTCCAAACTTTAAAACCAATGGCAATCCGGCGAAATTTCACCGATTAAATTGCCCACAGCAGCCAGAATAAGCAATATACGAAAGTTTGGAAGTTACCTCAAGCTCCTTCTAGCTTTTCTCAAGAGTGGCTGAAAACCCTAGCCCCTTGAACACCAAATTTTCTTCTCAAACACCTTAAATAACATAGAAGAGAAGCTTAGGAACAAGGTTATACGCGTTAGGAGCTAGATCGTCGGAGAAATCGGCTTACCTTGCGAGATTTCTCCTCTTTCTCTCTCTAAGAGCTCTCAACTTTCTCTCACTATCTTCAGCTGGAAATGGCGTGAAATGGATGAAGAAGATGAGCAATTTGATTAATAATCCATGCTGACATCATCTTTTAATGAGATGATGTCATAATTCCCATTTTCGGATTTTTTGGCAGATTTTCTGCCCAAACTTTGAAAAATCATAAATAATTCTAGAAAAATCGAAATGAGGTGATTCAAAAGCCAAATGAAAGATATTTAAGTCCTCTTCATAGGAAAAATATTGGCCATTACTTCAAATCACCACAAAATTCCCAAAATTTCAATCTTTGCATACTGTTCCAGAAAATAATTAATTTTGCTGGGAAAACTTCAAAAATCCAAAACTCTTAGGTCACAAATCAAAATGATACAAATTATATGTTCATTTTGAAGCTTGACATGTGAACTTTAATACTGGAAAATTTCAGAATTTGTAGACACCATTTGCCTATTTAAAACGTCCATACAAATTGGCTGCCCTGTACAGAGTTTCAATGGACAGAGTTTTCAACTTTTGCACAATTGTTCCCAATGGTTCCAATTTCACAATAAACACTCTCCCCACATGAATTTTCACAAGGAAGCCATTGGAATCATTAAAATATCCAAATTCCCATCACACATTCTCCAAAAGTATTTATTCAACAATAATTATATCCACTTTTAAAGTCATTAGCCCTTAATCACTTTTTGGGATATTACATTTCTCCCCCCGAAAATTAAATTTCGTCCTCGAAATTGCTACACAACTTGAGCCATAAACTCCGGATATCGTCTTCGCATATCTTCCTCCGCTTCCCAAGTTGCCTCTCTTTGCGTCATTCCCTTCCAGATCACCTTCACATATGGAATGCTCCTGTGTCTGAGCCGTCGCTCTTCTCGGTCAATGACTTGCTCTGGCTCCACTGCATATGTGAAATTGTCTTGAAGCTCAACTTCTTCGTATTCAACAATATGAGATGGATCCGGTTGATACTTCTTCAGTTGGGAAACATGAAACACATCGTGGAGTCTGCTCAAGTTTGGGGGTAGGGCTACTCGATAAGCAACAGGCCCAATCCTCTCAAGGATTTCAAAAGGACCTATGTACCTTGGGCTCAGCTTCTTTCGCTTGATAGCTCTCCCGATGCCAGTGACTGGTGATACTCTCAGAAATATGTGATCACCAACCTCAAATTCTAGAGGCCTTCTCCTCTTGTCAGCGTAACTTTTCTGTCGACTTTGCGCTGCAAGGAGCCTCTTACGAATGATCCGAATCTGTGCTGAGGTTTGATCAACCAAATCTGGCCCATAAAGCTTCCTTTCGGATAATTCATTCCAGCATAAAGGTGATTGACACCGTCTTCCATACAACGCTTCATACGGAGCCATTTGGATGCTCGCATGATAGCTATTGTTGTAAGCGAACTCAGCCAGTGGAAGGAAACGATCCTAACTTCCTTTAAAGTCGAGAACACAAGCTCGCAACATATCTTCCAGCGTCTGAATTGTTCTCTCAGATTGTCCATCCGTTTGAGGATGATAAGCCGTACTGAATCTCAGTTGAGTACCTAAGGCTTCATGCAATGCTTTCCAAAACTTCGAAGTAAATCGTGGATCTCGATCGGAAATGATGTTTTTCGGAATACCATGAAGTTTGACAATCTCTCGGATATAAATCTCCGCTAGTTTATCAGGAGAATAACCAGTATTGATTGGTATGAAGTGGGCTGACTTCGTTAACCGATCCACAATTACCCAGATCGCATCATAGTTTCTGATCCTGGGTAATGCCACAACCAAATCCATGGTCACGCTTTCCCATTTCCATTCTGGAATCTCAGGACTCTGAAGTAAACCAGGCGGTCTCTGGTGCTCGATTTTCACTTTCTGACAAGTGAGACACCTTGCAACATATTTGGTCACGTCACTCTTCAAACCCGGCCACCAATACACCGATTTCAGATTCTGATACATCTTGGTCATACCAGGATGAAGAGTATATCGGCTCTTGTGTGCCTCATCCAGAATCTTCTGCCTCAACTCTGCCTTAAGTGGAACGCAGACTCTTTTCTGGTAACGAACCAATCCACGAGGCGATATGTCGTAGCCCGAAACTTCTCCCTGTTCGATTCGAGTCAGATTGCGCTGTATCCAGTCATCTTGACTCTGAGCTTCTTCAATTTCCGCCCTTAGATCACTCTCCTCTTGAGAAACAGTGTAATTGGCACAGATGATCTGGTTTGTCAAATTTAAATCACTGAAATCTTCAATCAATCTCCTTTCTTGTATCATCATAGCTGCAACGAGCACAGTCTTTCGGCTAAGAGCATCAGCGACTACATTTACCTTACCCGGATGATATTTTATTTCCAGGTCGTAGTCCTTAAGCAATTCCATCCAGCGGCGCTGTCTCATATTCAATTCTTTTTTATCATACAGATATTTGAGACTCTTGTGGTCGCAGTACAATTCCACAGTCACACCATATAGGTAATGACGCCAAATCTTCAAAGCAAATACAATGGCCGCAAGCTCCAGATCATGAGTGGGATAGTTTAATTCATGAGGTTTGAGCTGTCGAGAGGCATAGGCCACCACACGTCCCTGCTGCATAAGGACACACCCTAATCCCTGCCCACTGGCATCAGAATACACAACGTATGTCAAACTGGGATCGGGTAAAATCAACACAGGTGCCGTCGTCAACCTCCCCTTCAGCTCCACAAAACAGTTTTCACATTTCTCATCCCACACAAATGGCTGATCCTTTCTTGTGAGCTTGGTCATCGGCAACGCAATACGGGAGGAATTTTGGATAAATCTCCGATAATAACCAGCAAGACCCAGAAAACTGCGTATTTCCGCCACAGATTCTGGCCTCTTCCAGTCCAGTACTGCTTCCACTTTACTGGGATCCACAGAGACCCCTTCTTGCGAGATAACATGGCCTAAGAATTTCACTTCTGATAGCCAAAACTCGCACTTGCTCAATTTAGCATATAATTGCTTCTCGCATAAGATATTCAATACGATTCTCAAATGATGCTCATGCTCATCCTTATTCTTGGAATATATCAAAATGTCATCGATAAACACAACAACAAACTGATCCAGATATTGCCGAAAGATACGGTTCATGTAATCCATGAAAACCGCAGGCGCATTGGTTAGCCCAAATGGCATCACCAAGAACTCATAATGACCATATCGAGTCCTGAAAGCAGTCTTTGGAATATCTTCTGCTTTCACTCGCAGCTGATGATACCCTGACCTTAGATCAATCTTTGAAAACACACACGAACCAGAGAGTTGATCTAATAGGTCATCAATTCGGGGAAGAGGGTACTTGTTTTTAATAGTAACTTTATTTAGTTCTCTGTAGTCGATACACAATCGAAGACTCCCGTCTTTCTTCTTTACAAACAACACTGGAGCTCTCCAAGGCGACACACTGGGTCTAATGAACCCTTTTTCAAGCAAGTCTTCTATTTGTTTCTTTAACTCCGCCATTTCATTTGGGGCCATCCGATATGGGGCCTTAGATATAGAGCCAGCTCTAGGCACAATATCGATTGAAAATTGAACTTCCCTTTCTGGAGGTAATCTGCTCAAATCATCCGGAAACACCTCAAGAAATTCATTTACCACGGGTATATTATTCAAGGTTTCGCCATTTTCCCCTTGCACAGAGAAAAACACTACATACCCCTGGCAACCCTTTTCAAGATACTTTTCAGCTTTGGCTGCCGAAAGAAAATTCATACTAGCATCCACATCTTCAGCCCTCTGAGATATAGGATATACTATCCTCTTGTTTCCACAATCAAGCAATATATTATTTGCCATTAACCAATCAAAACCCAAAATGACTTCTAATTGACTAAGAGGCAAACATATCAAATCTACAATAGATTGATGCCCTTCCACAGTTATGACACAACTCAAACAAGCTTCTGTGGTCAAGGCCTTAATACCCATTGGAGTTGACACTACTAATTCAAATGGCAGTTTGTGCACATGCAATCCCAGGCGCTTCACGCAATTATAGGCAATGAAGGAGTGACTTGCACCCGAGTCAAATAAAACTTGCAACAGATGGCCATGAAGTAGAATTTTACCTTGTATCAGCTCAGGAGATTTGCGGGCCTCCTCATGGGTCATAGTGAATACTCGGCCCTGTGTCCTCGGTCTCTGGTCTGGTCGTGGCTCTTTGCATTCAGCAGAAGTATGCCCCACACGCTTACAATTGAAGCATATTATTTTGCCACCACAAGTTTTGCCTTGATGTGGTTGGTTACACTGACGACAAATCCATAGTCCAGAATATGTTCTTTGCTGGTCACGGCTCCCAGACTGGTAGGGCTTCTTACCACTTCCAGACGAAGATCCTTGCCCCTTTCGCTTTTGTGAGGTAGCACCCTTATTAGGTTCATTGCGGTGGCTAGTAGCTCTGGCAGGATACAAATCTCTCAAGTTGTTCTCTGTAATCCTGCACTGTTCAACCGCCTTGTTGAACTTGGTAGATTGATGAGTAGCTAAGCGCTTCCTCAACTCTCGCCTCAGACCGCGAATGAGCATATCAGAACTCCATTCTTCATCATCCTTGAACCGGAGATAGGAGGAGTACCGAGCCAACCGAACAAAACGGGACAAGTAATCATCGAAGCTCTCTGTGTCCCCTTGTCTGATATTCAGAAATTCTGTCTCTTTCTCGAGTCTCACTGATTTGGGAAAATACTTCTCGTTGAACTCTTGTTGAAACAATTCCCAAGTCAATGACATCTTGTTGCTCTTCAAGGTTAAGGCGATATTCCGCCACCAGCGATCTGCATCCCCTTCGAGCTTGTAAACAGCCAGCCGTGGCTTCACTTCATCCGGACAACCAAGAACCTCAAATATTTTCTCCAGCCTGTTCATCCAATCTTCGGCGGCTTGAGGGTCAAACATTCCTCTGAACGCAGGAGGCAGATGCTTGCAAAACCTGGTGACCCAAAACTGAAGGTCTCTTTCCTCTCTAAGCGGCATCCCATGTGATTCTTGATTTGGGACAATGTGAGGTGGGGACTCCAGGGGTCGTGCTGACCCTTCAGCAGTGTCCTCATGACGGGTTTCTCCTTGAGTTTCCTCCAGAGTGGACTGAACTGGACCTTCCTTGTTCTTCGCCTTCTCTGCTCTGAGCTCTTCTCTCAACTCAGTTATCATATCTCTTTGATCCTGGATTAGACCCATCAGCTCTTGCATAGGATCTGGTGGATTATCATTGACGACCTCCACCTCTGGGTCTACACGCGGAATATTGGGGCGTCCTCTAGTTTTCTTCATTCTACAAGCAACTTGCCCCATTAATTTAGCAGAGATAGTATGCACATATAGTCACAAAACTCATATATATATCCATGTCAATAAAACATACATGTGCATACACAACAATCATTCACAGATAATCTTCTATCCCTACTACTATCTAAGGGATCTATCCTAGCAACCTCTACCCTTGCCAGGAACTACAGCTCTGATACCAAAATGTAACCCCCTGCCTTTAAACACGTAATTATAATTCGATAACACATATTTAAATCGGATTAGAGACCATTGGATGCTTTAACCTCGTTTTAAACTTTCTGTCTCAGTAAAATGTTTACAAAACTTTCAAAACTCTTTTTTTTCTATCCAGGTCTCAATTTCAATATTCGAATATAATTACCTGTGCAGTTAATGTACATTCAATCATATCAGAGTGTATAACCGCATCCCCGGCAACTCCCGGGTTATATGCATAAAAACCTGAAGGTTTATAAGTATACACTAGGGGATTACACAACCAAAATCGAATGTAGTGTTCCTGATTCAGAATATACAGTAATCCCAAGTTCAAAATACTTAACCAACGTTTCCAACTCGACTATACACCCCCAAGGGCCCTAATTGCTCCGGGTTGGCCGCTTCTCCTTTGAACCACACGCCCTGTCTGAAATGTTAGTCATAGGAAAGAATGAGATTCGAGAGAATCTCAGTAGTAACAAACCACTCACACAATGCATAAACACAAAGCATGCATATAAATCACAAACAGCAACAGCAGCAGCAATATCAGAGATACATGGTTTTCACCACAAACGACAGCACTCACGGCTATATACACAATACGACAGCTCTCGCTATAATCATAATCACGACAGCTTACGCTGTAATCACCATCACGACAGCTTACGCTGTAATCACAATAACGACAGCTTACGCTGTAAACGACAGCTTGCGCTGTAAACGACAGCTATCACCAGCTGTAACCGCAGCAGCATCAAAGATTCATCACAGAACAGTGATAACACACACATACAGAGCATTACACATAGTATAAGAGAGAGAGTCACTACTTTGTCCTTTCCTGACGTCCTTCAGCGTAGTTGGCTCACGAGGGCGGCAAATATCGAATCCTACAATTCCAAATGCATCATTTAGACACTTCCATAGTGTTACTTGGGGTTATATGAGTCTATAATAAAAATTTACAAAAATACCCCCGGGGACCCGGCCCGGGCCCACCGTACCCGGTCCGGCTGTACTTTTCTTGAAATTTTGACATGGGCTATCCTGACATATTTTCGCCCAAGAAATCCATTTCCGGACTCGGAATTATCAAATTCAATGTCAAATTACGAAATTGCCCTTGGCAGCCCTACTTTTAGGGTTTTAGGGGTGTTTCCGTAATTATGCTTTCTCGGCCTTTTTTGAAAAAGTGCCCAACTGTAACCCCACCTAATTTTCGCCCCTGAACTCAATGGAACCATCAAATCATTGAAAATCCAACTCTAAGACCCATTTCTAGAGCTGGCCGAAATTTATGAGTTCTCCGGGG
Organism: Inga leiocalycina; assembly: GCA_963242795.1. Taxonomy (NCBI): domain Eukaryota; kingdom Viridiplantae; phylum Streptophyta; class Magnoliopsida; order Fabales; family Fabaceae; genus Inga; species Inga leiocalycina. The sequence continues at coordinate 21,444,199 of OY725330.1, forward strand.
AAAATCGGGGTTTTACGATTTCGGCTCCGTAAACGCGTTCCTTTATACTCCTAACCACCTTATTAACCATTACATTGGGTTACAACTAACATTAAGACCCAATTTGGGCAGCATAACCCCTAGGCCACATCATTTCCAAAATTTAAAACCAATGGCAATCCGGCGAAATTTCACCGATTAAATTGCCCACAGCAGCCAGAATAAGCAATATACGAAAGTTTGGAAGTTACCTCAAGCTCCTTCTAGCTTTTCTCAAGAGTGGCTGAAAACCCTAGCCCCTTGAACACCAAATTTTCTTCTCAAACACCTAAATAACATAGAAGAGAAGCTTAGGAACAAGGTTATACGCGTTAGGAGCTAGATCGTCGGAGAAATCGGCTTACCTTGCGAGATTTCTCCTCTTTCTCTCTCTAAGAGCTCTCAACTTTCTCTCACTATCTTCAGCTGGAAATGGCGTGAAATGGCTGAAGAAGATGAGCAATTTGATTAATAATCCATGCTGACATCATCTTTTAATGAGATGATGTCATAATTCCCATTTTCGGATTTTCTGGCAGATTTTCTGCCCAAACTTTGAAAAATCATAAATAATTCTAGAAAAATCGAAATGAGGTGATTCAAAAGCCAAATGAAAGATATTTAAGTCCTCTTCATAGGAAAAATATTGGCCATTACTTCAAAGCACCAAAAAATTCCCAGAATTTCAATCTTTGCATACTGTTCCAGAAAATAATTAATTTCGCTGGGAAAACTTCAAAAATCCAAAACTCTTAGGTCAAAAATCAAAATGATACAAATTATATGTTCATTTTGAAGCTTGACATGTGAACTTTAATACTGGAAAATTTCAGAATTTGTAGACACCATTTGCCTATTTAAAACGTCCATACAAATTGGCTGCCCTATACAGAGTTTCAATGGACAGAGTTTTCAACTTTTGCACAATTGTTCCCAATGGTTCCAATTTCACAATAAACACTCTCCCCACATGAATTTTCACAAGGAAGCCATTGGAATCATTAAAATATCCAAATTCCCATCACACATTCTCCAAAAGTATTTATTCAACAATAATTATATCCACTTTTAAAGTCATTAGCCCTTAATCACTTTTTGGGATATTACATCAAGTGGGCCATTTTTTGTAAGCAGAATATTGATCTTTAATATTACTTATTTCTAGAGCGGGTGATTCTTTGTAAGAATCATTGTTACGAGTCATTCTTTTAACTGTTTCCATCTACTCAAATAATTAGCAAGTAGATTATTCTGCCCTCTAATATGCTCAATATCATAAGATAAATCACTTTGCAATTTTATCAACATTTTATTACTTAATTGATTTGTTCTTATCTAATCAATGTTTTACTTGAGTATTATCAGTTCTTATTGTGAATCTTGTATTGACTATAAATAATTCAAACTTTTCTATTGCTTTTACTATTGCTAAAACTTCTTTCCAATTAGAATAATATTTACTGTGAGCTTCATTAAATTTTCCACTTGCATATCTGCTTATTATTTCCCTTTCTTCTTTATCTTTGTGATATAATACTAATCCCCAATAGTGTTTTGAAGCATTTATATACATGATACATTTTACATTATTATTTTTAGGGAGTAGTCAACTCAGGTAAATCTTGGCATAACTTTTTTATTTGATTCACTATTTTTTGGGTTTCTTCATCCCATATCTATTTAGTCTTTTCTCTTGCTAATTTAGATATTTTTGCACTTAATTTGGATAAATTATGTATGTAATTTCTTGCTTGATTTACTAGTCCTAAAAAGGATTGTAAATCCCTTATTTTTTCTGGGAATTCTAAAACTTTTTACTTATATATTTTTGTAATTCTATTTCATACGAATATATATATATATATATATAGTCCTAAGAAGGGGATTCTTGTTTTTCTTTATTCATCCTTCTTTGTTGATGCATTTAATCCTTTTTACTCTATTAATGTTACAAATTGATTTAAATGATCTTCACGTTCTTCTGCATTGTTAGTGAATATTAATATATCATCAATATGTATTACTGCAAAATCCTTTATTGGTAATAATAACTTTGATACATATTCTTGAAATATATTTGGACTATTACGAAATCCCATAGACAATAGATTCCATTCATATAATCCTTCAGAAGTGCTAAAATCAATAAATTTTTTATTTTCTTTTTCTAATTTTATTTGAAAAAAATCTTGATTTACAATCATATTTATTGAATATTGTTTTCCTCTAATTAGATTAAATAAAAGATCTATTTTAGGAATAGGATATTTGTTTCTTATTGTTAGATTATTTAATTTTTTTATAGTTTATTACCATTCTTGATTTCCTCTTTTTTCGTCATTGTGTTTTATTACTATCATTGCTGGTGATGAATATTCTGATCTACTTTCTTTGATTATATCATATTGTTTCATTTCATTAATATGCTTAACAAATTCTTTTTTTCTTGTTCTATCTATGGATAAGGTTTATAATTTATTTCTTTACTATAATCTTTTAGTTCTATTTTTGCTAATAGTTTTGATTTTTCCCAATGAATTAATGTATTATCACTATAATTACCTAAAGTCTTTGTTTGATTGTTTTTACTTCTATAATGGTGGCTAAAGTTGCGAACATATGTTGTATTTCTACTGGTTTATTATTCTATAGAAATTGTACTTCATTATCATTTGTTTTCTTCTATAAGGTCTAGTTATTCTTATTCCCCATACTTCATGTTTACAGAGTGTAGTTAATACTAAGGCTTTCTTTACTAGATGTATTGGATAATATTGTTCAAGGAAATCTAATCATAATATTACATCACATGATGGTTCATTATATTGATTTAATTCTTGTATTAATAATTTATATTCTCCTATATTCATAGGTATATTTTTTATTCTAATTCTATCATATGTATTTATTTTCTTGCACTTTTCATTCTTAATATTTTATGTTTCTTCTTCCATAATCCTGGTGGTAACACATTATATTTTGTTGCAGGTAGATTTGCTACTGTGTCTACAAATGCATGATATTTTTGAGATCTATATTTTTGATAATTGAATTTGACCAATATATAATATAAGGGCTTCATTTAATTTTTAGAATTACTATTGTTTGATAATTTATGTTGAATATTATTCTATCCTCTTATATTCTATATGGTTTTACTTCCTGTAGAAAACCTTTTGCTAATATTATTTTATATATTTTTTCATATTGTCTTCTACCCATGATTTAATGTCTATTACATCTCTTTTATTAAATCTTAATATATAATTCTTTTTAGTTCCTTCTTTTGTTATTTCTAAATTACTTTCAGTATAATTTAATACAATAGAACTTTTTTTTATCTTTATCTATTAATGCTATTCTTTCTACCCATATTGCAACTTTCTTAACTTTTAGTCTTATATAATTACTAGATTGAGTTAAATCTATTTGTTGTGTTCTTGGTCTTATTTGTGCTATCTTCGAATTTATTGGTATTTCTGAAAATAAATTTTGATAATTATCATATGTATTACTCCTCAAACTTAAAGTTTTAGATAATCCTTTTCTTGTTATTGGTCTAGGATGATCTATACTATGTCTGTAATATCCTAAAATGTATGCAAGGGCTAAATGACCCAAAAGCAATTGTAACTAGTGAAAAAAACCACTTTGGGAATAAAGTATGAGTTACGGTCTGAATTAGTTGTAGGAAATGCCCAAACCCTTTTATTTAAATTTAAATATGATACAAAGCCTAACTTGGATCTAAAAAGAAGGGGAAATGGCATAGTGGAATAAAAGAACTAATGACAACTTAATTAATGTTGCCACAATCAAGGGCAAAAGAGACATTTACCACTTAATCTTGAGGTTAGAATTGGAAACCAATATAAAAGGCTAGGATTTATATCCTTGAATAGCAAGAGTAATCATGAGGTTGAAAAAGAAAATTAACCCTCCTCTCTCATAAGCAACAATTCGGTCAAGGGCAAAAGAGGAAGAAGAGATGAGTTGGTTAAAGTGTCCTCACTTTTGAAGAAGACTTTGGTCAACTTGAACCCATACACATGAAATCAATTGGTCAACATTCTTTCTCCCTTTTTGTTGAAGCATTTTGGTTAAGACTAAAGGGAAAGAAAGAAAAAACAATGAAAGAAAATCTATATACATTGACCAAGCCAAAAAGGAAGAAAAGTCAACAAGTCTTCAACCTTGTCCAAATTGGAGAGTTGACCAAAAAGTAGGATTTCAAGAGAGAGATTGGTTAACATATTTCCTTCTCTTTGAATCAAAAAGTCAGCCAAGATAAGAAGGAAGAGAGAAGGAGTGAATGTAAAATTAATCTAACCATCTTTGGTTAATTAACTAGCCACTTTTTCAAGACACCCTAGGCAATTGATACATCACCTCCTTTTACTCTCTTGGACTCAAAATTTTGGCCAAGTGTTTAAATATGATGAGGATTAATGAATTTAACATCTCACTCTCTCATTGCACATAAAGATCTGGCCAAAAAGAGAGAAAAACAAGTTAAAAAGAAAAAGGAAAGAGAAAGGAGAATTTGAAGAACAAAGAAGCAAGTTAAGTGTTCTTCCCATATTTTCACCTTCAAGATCACCTTTTTAGCTCTAGATGCCTTCACAAACATTGTTCCTCTCACTAAGGGCTACATTTCTATGATTTTTGTTTCTCAAGGGAAAGATTTTTGAGCTGCCAAGGAAGAGCTAAAGTGGGAGAAACCAAGAACAAGCCCTAGAATGTGACAGAGGTGAGCTTAGGCTTTCATTTGAATTGTATCTTTTGTGAATTGGTTGAGTTTTATGAGTTTCTTGGGCAACCTAAGGTTTGGTCAATATAGGGCTTCTAGGTTTTCATGTTGCTATGATAATAAATATGATGATATATGATGTTTAATGATAGTACTAGACTAGTTTGGTAGTGAAATTGCAAACTTGTTGATTGTTGGCTAGGGAAGTGAGTTTTGGCTAGGTGCAGGCCAATAAGGAGGAGTGTGATTTTGATGAATTTGAGGTCACCAATGGATTCTACGCACAAAATTGTAAGGGAAAAGCCTATAGTTATGATCTTGGATGAATTGGATAGAAAATCTTAAAATTTGAATTTGAAGTTACTATGGTTAAATGTTGCCAGATTTGAGGTAGGTTATTTGTAATTGATCAAATGTTATCCAATGGTCATGATATTTTTTAGATTAATAATAGACATGTTAAGACTTAATTTGATATATAATATATGGCTTTTAGATTAGTACATTTGGTAGATATGACCTGTTAAAGTTAGGCATCGAATATGGGATGAATCCTATGGCAGTGAGGATTGATTGAGGATTTTGGAACTATGTGCATGTAATTGGAAGTAGGAGGTCTTTTTTCCTTAAATTAGACTTAAAAAGTGTCATATAGGACTTTGAACCACCCCAATTGGAGATTCCTAGACAAATTTATGAATTTTTGAAAGTTAGGTGAAAATTCTGGCAGCTTTTAGCTTTCATGCAAATTTAAGACACTTAGGGTAAATGGTAATAAGTTTGAACTACAAGGCTGGAATTAAGTACTTGAGGCTAGTGTAGACACATTAACTACTCATTTAGCATAATGCACTAACCTTAAAGATAACCAACTCAAGTATCTTGAGTTATCAAAGAATTTGGATAAGTAATAACTTGTCCATTCATGAATTCTAACATATAAGATTCAATATTTGCCTAGGATGACCAAGGAACTGGTAACTTATTTCTAGACAATAGAAAGACTGTCAGGTAGTAACTTTTCTTTCACATACTATGTATTCTTTCACATGCATGTTTTTACCATTATGATCACTTGCGTGGTGAACACGAGATAGGTAGTAAGGCTATTAAGCATTTAGATTGAGAAGGGCAAAGGCCCAGTTGAATACCTAGTGCTATAGAAATAGACCAGTATATCCTGTGAATGTAACTTCATGCTGCATATTGTGAATATCTTTGAATGTTGAATGTCTTGTGTGTTATGATATGATGGTTGATCTAGCTTGTTTTATGTATGCATTTTATGAGTGATATCTATTACTACTAAGATTCTTTTGAATCTCACCCCTTTCCAAATACTAATTTACAGCATAAGCAAGCAGTTCTAAAGGCAAGAAGGTAACCGCGGACGAGTAAAGAACAAGGTTGAAAGAATTTATGTTTCTGTTGGTTATCTATTTTGGAATTTATACATGATGTAATAAATATATAGTAAGACTAGTACTAGTAGTAGTAATGGACACGATAGCCATATCCCCGAACATTAGTACTATACTGTGATAATTGAATTAGAATCGGGCAACCGTACGCTTAGGGCCTATTAGTTAACAAATGCAATGTGGGTTTCAACAGAGAACACTTTGGTAAACACTCTGATATTAATATGGAACTAAGAACTGATGAGTTGTAATGAAATTGCAAACCAACTTGAGACCAACCTGAAAGGATTTTAAAAAGTTTTTGAAAATCCCACTCAAGTGTAGATTCAAACCCTGTATTGAAGTCAGGATCTCAACTATTTACAAATGGTTACCATTCTCTGGTTTGAAGTCATTAGCTATTTAAACTCATCTAAATGCTTTGGAAACTATGGTGTTACAATGTCTTTGTGGATTTATATTTATATTCAAGGTTGATGTTGATGATGTATTTATTCATAATAATCATTTTCCTATATTATTAGTTTCTATTCTTCTTGGAGTACTTTCATGATAGTTTATTGTATTATCAAATTCTATTTGTAATTGTTGTGGAATAGTTATATTAGTGGGATCTAATGGAACTTCTTGTAGTACTGGCATAAAATATGTATCTACAGTTACTTTTCCATGAGATTTTTATATATTTTATGTTCATTAGTAAATACTAATCCAACCATAGTTGTTATACTTATTGCTCTTGCTCCTGGAAATAATCTTACTCCTCCTAATTTATGGTGGATTTATTCATATGTTCATCTTCTCTAGATATTGGAAAATTCATATTTAATGTAAACTTTAATTTTTGATTTATTAAATTTCCTTTTCATAGAGTTGAGAGCTCCATTTTGGTGTTTTCAGAATTTGGAATAGTGGTGATTTGAGTGTTGAACGAAATTGAAAGTTTGAGAATCAAGATTCTGACTTTGGCAAGTTGAAGAGGTAAGCATTTGGTGCTTTTTGATATATATATGTTATGATTTTTGAATAACTTTGAGAATTCTGGAAATTTGCCCTGGTTTTATGCCCATTTTGGAATGCATGAATTTCATAGTAAATGATATTGGGATTAGTTCATTGTAAAGTTCTTTGAGTATTTGATATGGTTTTGAAGTTTGAAAGTGTATTGATTGGAATTGGGTATTGTGTGTCATAGAGATCCAAGGGCATAGATTGTATTTAAAATGGTAATTGAGTGTTTTGGAGGTTACCAATGGGTTCCCTATGTCATTTTAAGTGTGTATGAGCTTTGTGTGGAGTTTGGGAACCATTGGGTGTGATTTTGACCAATATGGGAAATTCTGTCAATTACTGCGATCTGGCAATCTGATAGCCTCACTCAAGTGAGGGAGGAACTCACTCGAGTGCTGCCTTGTGTTCTGTCTTTCTGCTTTGTGTTTTGCCTCGGCTTTATGAGTAAAGCTCGAGTGCACTTCCTTCACCGCTAGTGATATTGGTGATCACTCAAGTGAGCATGGGATCACTCGAGTGATGGTGAGAATTCTTGGCTAGAGTTGCTCTCGGGTTGTCACTTGTTGGTTGATGTTCAAGAGTGTGCTCTAATACTCGCAAGTGAAACCTTTTCACCCGAGTGCTGGGGGGTATGCTCGAGTGAGATTTTCCCTCTGATGTTGCATGTGCTCTCAGGTTGTCACTCTTTGTATTGCACTTTCAGGGACTGAGTGGATTTGGAGTCATCACCTGAGTGCAAAACCTTATGTTCGAGTGTGGTGAGCACTTTCTGGCCGTGATGATTGCTCACTGTCAAACACTCGCGAGTGAGAGCCATTCTTACTTGAGCACGAGTCTTTCATCACTTGAGTGAGGTTATTGTCACTCGAGTGAGTCAACCAAAATTCAGTGTTTTGCCTTTTGAAAAAGGGGTCTTCAGGGTAGTTTCTCCTAACCCTTTAGGCATATGTTTAGGTCTCTATTAGTCACCTAAAGAGTCCTAAATGATAACCAACTTAAAGTATTATAGAAATAAGTATTTGGGAAAGAGATTAATCAATTGTCCCTAAATTGGTATAGGATTTGATATCTGTCAAACGCGTGAGCCCATTGTGCCAAAGAACGTCAGGAAAGATACAGGTAGTGACTCCTCTCTTATACTTTGTGTAAATGTACTGTATGTTTGCCTATCATGCATTGTGAGTTGCTGCTGCTGCTTTGAGATGCATTGAGATACCTTGTGGAGCTTTATGCCTTGAGATGCTTTGTGGATCTTTGTGATGCTTTGTGCCTTGTGATGCTGCTGCATAGTGTTTACCAAATAAGCGGGCATAGTGATTACAACCAAAGCTGGCATTGTGATTACAGCGAAAGCTGGCATAGTGATTACTGCGTAAGCGAGCCTAGTGTTTACAGTAAAAGCTGCCATTGTGATTACCGCGAAAGCGGGCATCGTGCATTGTGATACAGCCATGAGTGTTGTCGTCTGTGGCGCGAGCCATAGATCATTGTGTTGCTGATGATGCTGGTGGCCATGATAACATTACATGCTTTATGTTTATATATTGTATGAGTGATTTGTTATTACTGGGATTCTTTAGAATCTCTCTCTTTCCAATGACTAACATTTTTAGACAGGGTGAGTGGCTCAAAAGGGAAGCGGCCAACCAGGAGTGGTTAAGGCCAGTAGGGACATATTAGATTTTGGATTGTTGGCTATCCGTTTTAGATTTTGGATTTTGGGATTACTGTATGTATATGATTGTAAATATGGATTCTTGGATATGTAATCCCTATGTTTGGGAAACTTGAAACCCATTGTATATATACAAGTAACCCGGGGTTGCCGGGATTTTAGTTATATACTCTAATATTTATTATGTGATATAACTGTACAGGTAATTGTATTCAAAAGTGAATGTGAGACCAAATGAATTATGTTTTTAAACGTTTTGTTTGGACACCTCATCTCTTGGAGATGAGTGATTATAAATGTGATTTTTGTCTTATTGGTCTCTATTTCACTTAAATTTCATAATCCGGATATAATTACTGTGAGGGGGTTAAATAATAAGGTCATAAAAATCATACAAACTGAGCTAGAATTGAACAATAATATATTATTATTATTATTATCACATTTATCATTTTTGTTATTATCTTTATATATTATATAGTTAGGATTAGTATCACGATATATACGATTTAACTCTAACTAAATATGTGATATACATTTTATCAAATGATAACTTAATTTATAGGGGTAAAAAATACAAATATAAAAGAATAACTTATTTTTTAAGGAAAAAATTTAAAAAAAACGGGACCAGGAATTTTCGGGATCACAAGGTGTGATCCCGGTCCCGGCCGGGATGGGAAATTCCCGGGATAAAATGTCCGGGACTGGGCCGGAACAACTGGGACCGGGACACTTTAAACACCCCAACATATAGATCAGAAATCAAACAAGGAAAAACCATCTGTATGTGGGGATGATTAATCGAGTGTATAATAAATGATGAATTTTAACTTTACCAATTGCTTTTCATCAATAAGTGAACCAAGAGAGCATCTTTCGGTGTAAGCTTACTTAAATGAGACTGAGAAGAGATGTTGAAGCTAACAAGTTGCCACCATATGCGAGCTTCTTTATTAAGGTATGATTGCATGAAATAAGGTTTCTTTCTTTACCCCTTAGGCTGGCTCCACTTGTTCTCATGTGATTGTCTCAATGTTTTGGCAATGTCCTCAAATGGAAAGAAAATCCAATCATCTTTCAATTTGGCATACATGCATGTTTGAACTGGAGGGAGGTCGTAAAACCATCGGATGACCTCTAAGGTTATGGAAAGCTCTATGTCTTGCTCAAGACATGAAATTTTGGTGGATGCCGAATGATACTGTAAACACCCTATTTTATCTGAGCCCCACTCAAAAATAATAAAAAATAAATAAAAAAATGAAAAAAGTAAAAAAAATCATCCTTGATGTTTACACATCTAAATTAATAAGAAAATGACATTACTGGCAATTAGATTATAATTGAAATTTAAAAAATGATCATCATTAATGGTGATTGTCTTGTAATTAGAGGTTGTAGTAAATGACAACAAATTTCAAAATAATTCATCATATTGGTGTTATTTGATATTCAGATTAAGAAATTTAGTGTGAAGTCATTGTAGAGGAGGAAAAATATAGAACTTAAAAAATACAAAAAAAATATCTCTCATCCATGTTGATAGGCTTAGATTAGGAAATTGCTTGTAGAGAAAATATAAAATAAATAAATAAATAAATAAAATTAAAATTTTAAAAAAAAATCTCTCATTTATGTTGATGGGTTTAAATTAGGAAATTACTTGTGGAAAAAATATAAAAAAATCTCTTATTGATGGTGATTAGATCAAGTTAGAAAGTCTTATCAACAAAAAATACAAATAGCGGGCAGAAGAGATTGAAAAATTCGCTGGACTTTTGCTACGGCAAACTGACAGTGAGAACTCAACAAAATCAAATAGGAACATCCTACAAATTTTGTTTCTCTTTTGCCACAGCAAAATGACAACAAAAATACATAAAAACTGGATAGAAATAACTCAAAAAACTTGTTGAGCTTTTGCCATGGAAAAATGACAGCAACAACACAATAAAACTGGGCAGAAACAACCCAAAAATTTGCTGAGATTTTGTCAAGGAAAAATGACATCAACATTGAAAGACAACAACATTGAGCATAACATCCATATCACACAAAATCCAATCTCAACATCTAATTTCTCAAGAATTACCAATCATTCATATGATATCAAATAGAATTTTTTCAAGCACAGCTTAATTGCAACATGACTTTCACTCCTTGGGTTTAGAACTTAGTTTGCCTCCTAAGAAGCACTTGGTTTATAGTCCTCAGCCTGGCTCTTCACTCCTTTAAGTGGAATCTGTAACCCCCTCACCGTAATTACATTTGGGTTACGAAATTTAAGTAAAATAGAGACCAATAAGACAAAGTAATAATTACAATCCCTCATCTAAGAGATGAGGTTTCCTGAAAAATGGTTCAAAATCATAATTCATTCTGGTCTTACATTCACATTCGAATATAATTACTTGAGAAACCAAATCACTTTAATAAATATCAGAGTGCGTAACTAAAATCATGGCAAACCACGGGTTACTTGTATATATACAACATGGGTTTAAGTTCCCAAAATGGGGATTACATATCTAAAATTTAACTTTTACATCTCATGTACAAATGGTAATCCCAAACCAAAATAGATAACCAGCAACCACTAAAGTTTCAGAGTAATCCTAACTACTCCTGGTTGTCCGCTTCCCTTTTGAGCCACTCGCCCTATCTGAAAAGGTTAGTCATTTGGAAAGAGTGAGATTCTAAAAAATCCCAGTAGTAACAAATCATTCATACCATACGTAATCACATAGCATGTAAACCAATCATCACATATCAGCAACACACAAATCATACTCCATCCCCATCCCTTTTTACCGCCGGGAAGGCACACTGTCCTAACCCGAACCGTTGTTAGCGACTCAGGGACTGTTGGTATAACAGTGCATACGAATAGCCTTACGGCTCACATATAGCCTTCCGGCCCACAATTAGCCTTTCGGCCCACATAATCACATATATCACACCCTAATCTCATCCCCTTTTACCACCAGGAAGGCACACAGCCCTTATCCGAACCATTGTTAGCGACTCAGAGACTATTGGTATAGTAGTGCTTTCACAATTTCAAAATTCTTACAGCATTTTAAGTCCATCATAACCAATGATATAGCACACATACAATGTATCACATAAGGTATAAAGAAAGAGTCACTACATGTATCTTTCCTGACTGGCTCCGGTACCGTGGTCTCACGAGGGCGACAGATATCAAATCCTATACCAAATTAGGGACAACCGGTTAATCTCTTTTCCAAGTTCTTAATTTCATAATACACTTAGTTGGTTATCATTTAAGACTCTTTAAGTGACCATCAGAGGCCTAGACATATGCCTAAAGGGTTGGAAGAAGCTACCCTAAAGACCCCTTTTTTGAAGACCAAACAGTGATTTTTGGCTGGCTCACTCGAGTGAAGATGACCTCACTCGAGTGATGAGACACTCATGCCCGAGTGAGAACAACTCTCACTCGCGAGTGTTTGATAGTGAGCAGCTACTACGACCAGAAAGTTCTCACATCACTCGAGCATGAAACTTTTCACTCGGGTGATGACTCTAAATATGCTCGAGTCCCTAAAAGTGCAACATAACGAGTGACAACCCAAGAGCACAAGCAACATCAGAGGGACAATCTCACTCGAGCATACCCCCCAGTGCTCCGGGTGAGACGGCCGTGCTTGCAAGGGTCAAAGCATACTCTTGAACAATGGCCAGCGAGTGACAGCCCGAGAGAAATCCTAACTTTGGACTCACACCATTACTCGAGCAGACCCAAGCTTACTCGAGCATGATCATCAACTTCACTCGCGAACAAAGAAAGTGGACTCGAGCTATCCCCATGTGAACCCAGGCGAAACACAATGCAGAAAGGGAAAAAACATGCAGTACTCGAGCATGATCTTCCCTCGCTCGAGTGTTGTGCATCAGAGACCAAAAATGCAGCAAATGACAAAAAAATACCAGATGGTCAAATACAATCCTAATGGTTCCCAAACTTCTAACAAAGCTCAAACACACTTAACCATGCCTAAGGAACACATTGGCACCTTCCAAAACACTCCAAAAACCCTTTCTACCACAATTTATGCCTTTGGGTCTCTATGACACACAATACCCCAATCTCATTTAACTTAAATCCAAACTTCCAAACTATATCCAATACTCAAATGACTTCATAAAGACTATTTCCAACATCAATAACAATGAAATTCATATATTCCAAAAATAGGCATAAACTAAGGCAAATTTCCATATTTTCACATACTTGTCCAAAAATCACAAACAATATATCAAAATACATTAAAGGCTTACCTCTTCACTTTGCCAAATCCAGAATCTTGATTTTCTAACTTTCAATTTCGTCCAACTCACAAACCACCACCTTTCAAGATTTTGAAATCACCAAGTTGAAGCTCTCAATGAGATGCACAACATTAAAGAAGAGATTTTGAGCTTAAGAGGATCGATCATTACTCACCAAATTTTCAAGCTTTCTCTTTTCCTTTCCCTTGCTTGTCCGCCGGAAATGAAGAAAGAAGCGAGAGAGATGGTGAGGTGATGCAAATGAAGATGATGGAGCTTCTTTTCCCTTAGCCCATGCCTTCCACCGAAAATGAGAGAGAGAAGAGAGGAATAGTGGACTTTTGTCCTTTTGTGCCATATCCAATGGTCCACCAAAGTGCCACTTGTCACCATCCTACTCATTTCCACAATGAGCCCTGTAATATCTCAATTTTTTATTAAGGGAAAATCATGATTATTGTGGATAATTATAAATCTAAATTGAATTATTACGTGTTTTATGGCAATATTAATTAATATGTCATAATTAGTGAAAAAAAATTGGAAGAATGGAATTATGGGCCATAAATTAGTAATTAATGGAGAAATTAATTACTAATTATGGGAAAAATGAGAAGTGTGATAAAATGGCTAATGAAGAGATTAGATAAGTTAATTGGTGACATATTTGGTGTAAACCAATGGCATGTGGACATGTGGCAAAAATGTGTATGGTGAGTGATGTGGAGAAAAGTCAAATGGGAGAGTATTTTAATTAATTTCTCTCTCTTTCTCTCCCTCATTTTCGCTGGTGGAAGCATGGAGGGAGTATGTCATCATTTCTTTCATCTCTTCTCACCATCTCCCTCTCTCATTCTTGCTCTCTCTCTCTCATCAGCCATTGTGGCCCAAAGGAAGAAGAAGAAAGCTTGAAAAAGGTAAGGAAAATGGCTTCTATTGCTCAAACTTCCTTCTCTAATATTGATCCTTGAGTGATGAGCTTCATTTTGGTGGTTGTAGCTTGTCCATTAGTTGTGGTTTGTGATCACACGAAATTTTGGAAAGTAGTGAATCAAGAACTCTCTTTGGAGAAGTTGATATGGTGAGTGAAACCAATCTATCTATCTAAGTTTCATACCATTTGAAATAGTTTGAATTTTCTGGAATTTTGGGCCCATTTTCGAAAATGAGGGCCATTGGGAGTTTGGTATGTGTTTGGTATGGAATTTGTATGTTTGGAATGCATTTTGGATAGATAGAATTGATTAGGTTTGAAATTGTTAAGTTTGGAGAATTTGAGATTTTAGTGTTTAATGTTACCCAAAACTAAAGCATGGTAATGGAATAGGATTTTGGTGATTTTGACATTTCCATTGGATTCCTTGAGTGATTTTGTGTGGGGATAGCTTTGGTTGGGGTTTAGGGTTCATTTGGATCACTTGGGAAAAGTTGGAAATCTGTCTGGTTTGAGCTCTGTTTTGTGCAGTCATTTTGGATGAGCGTTTTGAATGAGCAAATGGTGTTGGAAAATTATGAAACTTTCCAGTCTTAAAGTTTACATCCCAAGCTTCAAAATGGACATATATTTTGTGTCATTTCGTTTAGTATTCTATGAGATATGGTTGTCCAAAGTTTGGGATTGAAACAGAACTTTGTTTCGGAGTAGTGTTTAGTTTTTGGTGATTCTGTATTTGTGTAGTGATTTCCAGTGATGGGCCATATTTTTCCTTGAAAGAGGACTTATATACCTTTCATTTGGCTTTGGAATCACCTCATTTCAATTTTTCTAGGATTAGTTATGAATTTTGGAAGTTCAGCCAAGAATCAGGGGATTGCTTGGCCGTTGCCCAAGGTGGCTGGCCGCGGCCCAAACCTTTCTGGCCTAATTCTGGCCGTGGCCAGTGGCCTTCTGACCATATTTTGGCCGCGGCTCAAGGAAGGGCTGGCCACGGCCAACCCCTGTGTTCCAGCACTTTGAGTTTTCGAAAGGAGATCTCTAACCTATTGTTTCCCAACCTTTTAGGGCTTTTATTAGAGGCATTTGTGGCCTCTTAAGGGTCAATTATGATAACCAAATTTAAGTGTTTCAAGTTAATTAAGTCTTGGAATAGAATATAACTCTTCATCCCTAATAATGATTCTAGGATACGACATTTGCCCTAGGCGGGAGAGACCGGTGCTAGAGTACACCTGGAAGGATCAAGGTAGTGACTTTTCTCTCATGTTGTGTATGATGTTTTGGTATGCATAACTTATCATTGAACTATGAATTGTGAATGTTCCATGGTCCATTACAGCACGAGTAGGTCAGCGTGAGCCGTGTAGGGATTGACGCTGGTCATCTCTAGGTCGGCCGTTGAACTGCCATTGTAATCGACATGGAACTTTGTGAATCTGACCAGTAAGGCGGCGTTTGTTAATCCAGCCGTGGGCTGTGAGTTTTGAATCTTGCCTGTATGGCTTGTGTGATGAAATGCTTTATATGAATCCCAGCTGTGGTGAAATATATTGTGTGGATTGTTGTGATGCAATACAGCGTGAGCAATCGTAAGGGATGACATGTGTCATACTAACCATTACCGTTGCAACTGCCGTTGTAGTTGCTTGTGTGGATAATGATTTGATTTCATGCCTTATTGTTGTACATACTATGATTGATTTGACACTACGGGGATTCCTTAGAATCTCATACTCCTAAAAACCATGTTTTAGACAGGGCAGAAGGATCAAAGGGAAAGCGGGTGACGAAGAGCGGATAGAGCTCTGATTTAGAAGTATATTTTGGGTTATTGGTTATCATGTATATCTTTTGAATGTTTTTGGGAAACAATTGTATATAATGGGATTGGTAGTATAGTTTTGTGTAATCCCCAAGTTAAGGGTAATGAATTGTGGGCTTTGTGCCTTTGTAAAACCCTTATTAATGAATAGAACCCAAGTGTGTCGGGAATTTGCTTTATACTCTGATATTTGTGAATAAAATCAACCTGTACAGGCCATTTAGTATTGAAATGTGAATATGAGACCGTCATGAATAGATTTTGTAAAATTTTTTTTGTAAGCCATGATTTTGGGAAGTTTGATTTTGTTTAAGTCCCAAAATCATTTAAGGTCTTTAATTCTACATCAATTACGTGTTTATGAACTAAATCTCGACCTTAATCCTTAAGGAGGTTACAAGCCCACACAACCGCAAAGCATAGGATTCCGACCCATAAACAATGAATCTCAACCCTTGATCTTAAATACCACACACATTTATACCAAATTCATATTACATTAATCCCAAAAGTGCTTAATTACACTAATTACAATAATTATCAGAGTCATTAGCCCTTAATCACATATTGGGATATTACAGAATCAGTAAGGGCTAGAGTAATGGTTTGCCTTTCTACCGCACCACCCCAATAATGCTTTAACCATTGTCCATTGACCTTGAATTGCTCACCATCTTGTCCTTCCAGCTCCACAATGTAATATCCTAAATTGTAATTAAGGGCTAATAACTTCAAAGTGATGTAATTAATGATAATTAAGCACTTTTGAAGTAAATAGTATATTGTAATATAAAATGTGTTTGATAGATGATGATAGATGTGTCATGGCAATCAGGGGTAAAATGATAAATTTACCGATCGATTGGTCAGCTACGGGAGAGGAAACTCCTTAGTAATCAAGATCAATGGCTAGGATTGAAAGGACAAGAGGTGGAATCAAGTGTGTATGGGAGTATACGAAAACATAGAAGGAAGCTTAAGAGGTTGACAAGTGGCATCTTAAGGACCATGGATGAAGTCAACATTTTCAAACTCATCCTCTCTCCCT
Organism: Inga leiocalycina; assembly: GCA_963242795.1. Lineage (NCBI taxonomy): Eukaryota > Viridiplantae > Streptophyta > Magnoliopsida > Fabales > Fabaceae > Inga > Inga leiocalycina. The sequence goes on from OY725330.1 coordinate 21,461,180, forward strand.
CTCAAGTCGGCTAAGTGCATGGGGAGTATGGAAAATCTGCATTTCATCAATATCTCATTTCTCTCTCTCCATTCTCTCCATTCGGTACAGCTGAACCAAGAAAGAGAAAGAGAAAAACTTGCTTTTGGGTGAGTAATTATTTTTTTATGCTTAAAGCCTCTTCAATAAATTTGTTTAAGAAGTTGAGAGCTTCCTTGCTATGTTTTCAGAATTGTGAAAGGTAGTGGTTTGGAGTTCTCACAAATTTGAAAGTTAGGAAAATAGAGATTTGATTTTACCAAGTTAAAGAGATAATCATTTAGTGCATTTTGGTATGATTATTTTGGCCATTGGTTTGGTTTTGGTAAATTCTGGATTTTTTTGCCCAGATTTCTTGTGATTTTAAAAGATATGAATTAAGTAATGTAATGTGGTGGGATAGATTCCAAATAGTATATGGGAGGCAATGGTTTTGGTTTGGATTTGAAAAGAGGAAGTTTGATAAATTATGGTTTTGGTGATCTTGTGGTCTAGAGATGAGAATGTGTTGCTTGAGTAGGAATTTGGTTGTTTTAAAGTTACCAATAGGTTCCTTGTGGTAAAATGAGTGAGAATGAGTTTTAGAACAAGCCTTAGGACCATTGGTAGCAAATTTGTCAATTCTGGAAAACCATATCAGTTGATGTGATTTGGCATCTGATAGGCATCACTCGAGTGAGGGAGGATCTCACTCGAGCACGACATGAAATTCTAGGAATTTTGGTTAAGTCTTTAGGCAGAAACTGCGAGCACACTTCCTGACTTGCGAGTGAGATATGATCCTACTCGAGTGAGCATGGGCATGCTCGAGTGAGGTCTTGCCTGGAAGTGGTCTGTGCTCTTGGGCAAACACTCTTGGTGTTGCACTTCTTAGTGCTCAAGTACACTTGAGGTCATTAATCGGGTGCAGCTCCTTGTGCTCGAGTGAGTGTGAGAGATATTTTGAGGATTTGCTCTCTAGTAAACACTTTATTTGTAATATCCCAATTTTTGATTAAGGGATAATCATGATTATTGTGGATAATTATGAATTTAATTGGAATTATTATGTGTTTTATGGAAATATTAATTAATATGTCATAATTAGTGGAAAATTGGAAAATGGAAATATTGGCCATAGTTAGTGATTAAGGGAGGAATTAATTACTAACTAAAAGAGAAAATGATGTGTAAAATTAAAATGGCTAATGGAGGGATTAAGTGGCTAATTGGGTGTTTACCTTTGCAAGAGCCAATAGTAGTGTGACATGTGTCAAGGTGGAAGTTTGGGAGTGAGTATGGGAGAAAGTCAAATGGGATAATATATTATTTTCTCTCTCTTCTTCCCTTGTATCCGGCTGGAGGTATGGGGGGAGTATTATTGTTTTCTTCTTCCTTACACTCCATCTCACCTCTCTCATTCTCTCTCTTTCAGCCATTGAAGAGGAAGAAAGGAAGAAAGAAAAGCTGAATTTTGGGTAAGTAGATGCCCTCCATTGCTCAAACTCCATTCATAAATGTTGATCCTTGAGTGATGAGCTTCATTTTGGTGTGTATAGTATTCCCATTGGTGGTGATTTCAAGAATCACGAAAATCTGGTTTTTGGAGAATCAAAGAGTGTTTTTGAGAAAGTTGATAAGGTGAATGAAACTAATCTATCTATCTAAGTTTCATGCCATTTGAAGTAGTTTATAAATTCTGGAAATTTTGGCTTGAATCCAAAAATGAGTGCCACTGTTCATTTGGTATGTTTTTAGCATGAGAATGGTATCTTGGAATGAGTTTAGGATAGATAGATTGATTGGAGGTTGGAATGTTAAGTTTAGTGATTTTGGGAAAATTGATTATTTGTGTTGATTCAAACCAAAGCATGATAATGGAGTAGGATTTTGGTAATTCTGATGATTCCATTGGATTCCTTGTGTGTTTTTGTGGGAGTAGCTTTGGTTTGGTATTTGGGTTCATTTAAATCACTTGGTATAAATTCTGGAAGTGCTGTCATACCTTATGCGTTTTCTGGTTTCTGATAATCATGCTTGAGTGAGAGTGAGTGTGCTCGAGTGAGGGAAGAACATCACTCGAGTGAGGGCTTTTGTGCTCGAGTGATCCTTTTCGGTGAAAGTTCTTATGCTCTCGGGCAAACACTTCCTGTCCTCACTTTCTTGCACTTAAGGTGTTGTCCGTACCTGCTCGAGTAAGGCCTTTTGTGCTCGAGTGATCCTCTTCTTTGAAAATTTTTGTGCTCTCGGGCAAGCACTTTCTGTCCTCACTTCCTAACACTTGAGGTGATGTCTGTACCAATGCTCGAGTGAGGGCTTTTGTGCTCGAGTGTCCGTACCAATGCTCGAGTGAGACCATTTTCACTCGAGGTGCAGCAGTGAAAAATCAGTTTTTGTGCTTCCAAAAGGGGATCTTTGGGATAGCTCTTCCTACCCTTTAGGAGTTTTGTTAGGGGGTATTTAATGACTCTAAAAGAGCAATAATGATAACCAATTAAGTATTATGAAGTGAATTAAGTCTTAGAATAGAGTATAACTCTTCGTCCCTAATTGTGAATATAAGATTTGACATTTGCCCTACTCGAGAGAGACCGACGCTAGGACACGCACGGAAGGATCAAGGTAGTGACTCTTCTCTCATATTGTGTATGATGTTTTGGTATACATAACTTATCATTGCATTTTGTGAAATGTGTGCCATGGTCCATTACAGCACGAGCAGGTCAGCATGAGCCGTGTAGGGATTGACATTGGTCATCTCTAGGTCAGCCGTTGAACTGCCGTTGTAATCAACATGGAACTTTGTGAATCCGACCCGTGGGGCGGCGTTTGTTAATCCAGCTGTAGGCTGAGTTTTGAATCTTGCCTGTATGGCTTATGTGATGAAATGCTTTATATGAATCCCAGTTGTGGTGAAATATACTATGTGGATTATTGTGATGCAATACAGCGTGAGCACTTCAATGTGAGCAATCGTCAGGGATGACATGTGTCATACTAACCATTGCCGTTGAACTGCCGTTGTAGTTGCTTGTATGGATAATGATTTGATTTCATGCCTTATTATTGTACATTATATGATTGATTTGACACTATGGGGATTCTTTAGAATCTCACTCTCCAAAAATTTAAATATTTTAGACAGGGCTGAAGGATCGAAAGGCAAACGAGTGACGAAGAGCGGGTAAAGCTCCGTGTTAGGAGTTCCTTTTTGGTTATTGGTTATTATTGCATATTATTGGATATTTTGTGGAAAGTAAATGTATATTTTGGGATTTGTGATGTAGTTTTGTGTAATCCCCAAGTAAAGGGTAAGAATTATGGGCTTTGTGCCTTTGTATGAACCCTTGTTTAATTAATGGAACCTGAGTATGTCGGGAATTTATGCTGTACTCTGATATTTGTAAATGGAATCAACTTGTACAGGCCATTTTGTATTGAAATGTAAATGTGAGACCATTGTTGAACAGGTTTTGTAAAATTTTTGCGAACCCTGATTTTGGGAAGTTTGACTTTGTTTAATTCCCAAATCAATTACGGTCTCTAATTCCACATTAATTATGTTTTTACTAACTAATCTCGGCCTTAATCGTGAAAGGGGTTACATTATGTGTTTCACTCGCTGGGACTCGAGCACAATTGAGGGCATCACTCGAGTGAGGTGGTTGTCACTCAAGTAAGGCAGCCCAAAATTGGTGTTTTGCATCTGAAAGAGGTATCTTCTAGGTAGTTTCTTCCGACCCTTTGGGGATATGTTTAGGCCTATTATAGCCACCTAATGAGTTCATATGTATACCAACTTAAAGTATTACAAAATTTGGAAACTTGGAAAAGAGATTGACCCATTGTCCCTATTTTGGTTTATAGGATTTGATATCTGCCGTCCTCGTGAGCCCATTGAGCCAGCAAACGTCAGGAAGGAACGAGGTAGTGACTTTTCTTTTACACCATATATGATGCATTGTATGTGTGTTATATCATTGATTTGTGATGAATTGTATGCTGCAACATTTGTGTATATGTGTAAGCACCGTCATACCAATAGTCCCTGAGTAGCTAACAACAGATTGGGTAAGGTTTGTATGCCTTCCTGGCGGAGAAAGGGGATGAGGATGAGGTGTGGTATATGTGATTATGTGGGCTGAAAGGCTATTTGTGAAGGCCGATGGCCTATCTGTGGAAGCCAGATAGCTATATGAGCTATAAGGCTATGTGTATGCACTGCCACGCCAATAGTCCCTAAGTAGCTAACAACGGTTCAGCTTAGGACGGTGTGCCTTCCCGGCGGAGAAATGGGATGAGGGTGGAGTGTGATTTGTGCTGCTGCTGCTGTATGATGAATTGCTTACATGTTGTGTGCTTATGTGTGGTATTAATGTTTTGTTACTGCTAGGATTCTCTTGAATCTCATTCTTTCCTTTAACTAACCTTTCAGACAGGGCGAGTGGCTCCAAGGAGAAGCGCACGACCCAGAGTGGTTAGAACCTTGTAGGGACATTTTCTTTTGGATATGTTGGTTAATCATGTTGGACAGAGATCTTGTAAATTATTTTTGGGTTGAAATTAGTAGTTGAACATAGTTGTGTAATCCCATATATGGGAATTGAAAACCTTGGAGTGAATGAATGGAACCCGGGGGTTGCCGGGATTGCTATTAGATATTCTGATATGAATGAATGTAAATTAACTGCACAGGTGATTATATTCGATAATTGAACTTGAGACCGGAATAGGAAAGAAGTTTTAAAAATTTCATAAAGTCCCTACTACTTAGAGGGTGTTTTAATGAGTTTTGAACTATCCAATGGTCTCTAACCTTTTTACTAGGCGTTATCGAATCTTAATTACGCTAATTAAGGCAGAGGGTTACACACAACACCCTTGTCAAAGACTTAAACCATAGTGAAAGGTTCATACCATCTAGACTTCAGCTTTCTTAGGAAAATCTTTAACTTCGAGTTGTGTAAGAGCACTCGTTGACTTTGCTTAAAAGACTTAGACATAATCTTCTTATCATGCCACCTCTTTTTTCTCCTTGCAAAGCTTAGAATTCTCATAAGCATGGAAATGAAATTCTTCAAGCTCATTGAGTTGCTAGAGCCTCTTGTCACAGAATAGTTTCTCATCAAAATTCAACTTTTTAATAGCCCAATAGGCATTGTGTTCCAACTCCATAGGAAGATGACAAGCTTCCCTAAAAACCAACCAATAGGGAGACATACTGATAGGTGTATTGTAACTGATGTGATAGGCCCATAGTGCATTATCTAACTTTATAGACCAATCCTTTTGAGTGATACCCACAGTTTTCTCAAGGATCTTCTTGACTTCTCTAGTGGAAATTTCAACTTGACCATTCTTCTGGGGATAGTAAGCTAAAACAACCTTATGTTTCACTCCATACTTATTCAAAAGAGATTTAAATTGATGGTTGCAAAAGTGGGTACCTCCATCACTGGTAATAGCCCTTGGAACATAAAAGCAAGTGAATATATTCTTTTTCATGAATTTAACCATCACTGTAGCATCATTTGTTGGGAAAGCAATGGCCTCAACCTATTTAGACACATAATCCACTGCTACAAGAATGTATTGATTGTTGAAGGACTTAGAAAAAGGTCCCATGAAGTCAATCCCTCATACATCAAATAATTCAACTTCCAATATGCTTTTAAGTGGCATTTCATTTCTCTTAGAGATATTACCAACTCTTTGATATCGGCCACAAGATGAGTAAATTCATAAGGACCTTAAACAAGGATGGCCAGAAAAATCCTGATTATAAGACTTTTACAGCAATCTTGTTACTACCAAAGTGACCTCCATACTCAAAGGAATGGCAACACTTCAAGACATCTTGTTGCTTACTTTCTAAAACATATCTTCTAATCAATTGAGTAGCATAATAGTGAAATAAGAATGACTTTTTTCAATGATAGAACTTGACATCATGTAAGAACTTCTTCTATTAGTGATAACTTAAGTTCTCATAAATGATTTCACTCACAAGGTAATTCACTATGTCGGCATACTAAGGAGTTTTAGAGTGACTCACGAAAAAGAGTTACTCATCTGGAAAAGATTCATGAATGGCTAGATCCCAATCATGTTGAGCTTTAGTACTTAACCTAGATAAGTGGTCAGCAACTTGGTTTTTAGAGTCCTTTTTTATCAACAATCTCAAGATCAAATTCTTATAAGAGAAAAACCTATCAAATCAACCTTGCTTTAGAGTCTTTCTTACTAAAGAGATACCTTAGAGCTAAATGATCAATATAGACAACCACTTTAACACTAACCAAGGAAGGCTAGAACTTGCCAATTGCATACACTAAAGCCAAAAGCTTTTACTCAGTGGTAGTGTAGTTTTCTTGAGCATCACTGAGTGTCTTGCTAGTATAGTAAATAAGATAAAAAAACTTCATCCTTTTTCTACTTAAGTATAGCACCCACAACATAATTACTAGCATCACACATCACTATAAAGGGTAAACTCCAAGCCAAAGCTATGATGATAGGAGCAGTTACAAGTCTTCTTTTCAACTCTTTAAATGCTTTCAAGCATGTATTATCAAACTTGAACTTGACTTCCTTCTCAAGAAAAGCTCATAGTGGCTTAGTGATTTTGGAAAAATCCTTTATGAATCTTTTATAGAATGTAGCTTGGTCCAAAAAGCTTCTCATATCTTTAACATTAGTAGGTGGAGGAAGTTTCTCAATCACTTCTATCTTTGCTCGGTCAACTTCTAAACCATTCTTGGAGACACGATGGCCTAACATAATGCCTTCTTTTACTTTAAAGTGACATTTCTCCTAATTAAGCACAAGAATAGTGTTTCACACCATTTCAAAACTTGAGCAAAGTTGGCTAAGAAATTTTCATATGAATCACCAAACACAATGAAGTCATTTATGAACACTTCCATGGCGTGCTCTATCATTTCAACAAAAATACCCGTCATACACTATTGAAATATAGCATGTGCATTGTAAAGACTAAAGGGCAAGCACTTGAAAGTGAAGGCACCATATGGGCAAGTAATATAGTCTTCTCTTGGTCTTTTATAGCAATTGCTATTTAGTTGTAGAGTTCCCTTCTAGCTATTTGGCTAACCATTAAGAAACAAAAGAACTCCCTTCTAGCTAGTTTGTCCAACATTTGATCAATGAAAGACAATAGAAAGTGGTCCTTATGAGTAACTGTATTGAGCTTACGGTAGTCCATGCAAACCCTCCACCTGATAACAGTGTGAGTGGGAATGTGTTCATTATGGGTTTAGCCAGTACAATCATACCACCCTTTTTAGGGACCCATTGGACTGGGCTCACCTAAGAACCATCAGAAATAAGATATATAATGCCAGCATCATGCCATTTAAGAAGTTACTTCTTCAATACTTCCTTCATAATGAAAGGCTAATGCCTTTGATGTTCAATTAAAGGCTTATGATTCTCTTCTAATAAGATCATATGCATGCATATAGAGGGGCTAATGCCCTTGATATCAGCGATTGGAAACCCAATAGCTCTCTTATAAGCTTTCAAGACTTCAACTAATTGCTCCTCTTGTTGAATAGTGAGATCTAAAACAATAATTACCGGAAGAGTATTATTGGAACCCAAATAAGCATACTGTAAATAAGATGGCAATAGCTTCAGCTCAAGTGAAGGTGTTTACTCTAAAGACGATTTTTGTAATGCCCCAAATTTTGATTAAGGGTAAATGACGATTATTGAGAATGATTTGTGAATTAAATATGAATTATTATGTGTTTTGTGGCAATTTTGGTCAATGTGCTAAAATCAGGGAAAATTGAAAGAATGGAAATTGTCGGTTAATTAGTCAGTGATTAATGAGGAAATTAATTACTAACTAAGAAGAAATGAGATGTGTAATTAAAGTAACTAATTAGTTACTTATTTTATAGGAACCAATAGAATGTGGACATGTGGCAAGCATATATGAAGAGAGAGGATAAGGGAAAAGTCAAATGGCATATTTTATTGTTTTTCTCTCTTCTCCCTCCCTTCTTTTCACTGGAAGAAGCATGGGCATGGAGAAATAATCATCATTTCTTCATCTCCTACCTCACTCCCATCTCTCTCTTCCTTCTCTCTCTATTTCAGCAGACATGGAAGCTTAAGGGGGAGAAGGAAAGCTTGATTTAAGGTGAGTAAATGTCCTCTAATGCCAAAACACACTTCTTTAATGTTGTTTCTTGGACTAATGGCTCCATTTTGATGGTTATAGATCTTCCATTTGGTGTTGTTTGAGCTCCCAAGGGATTTTGGAGATTTGAGAATCAAGAAACCTCTTTGGAAAAGTTGAAAAGGTAAGTGAAACAAACCTTTTTATCTATGTTTTGTGCCAAATGGTTTAGTTTGGAATTTCTGGGATTTTTGACCTTATTTTTGAAAATTAGGGTAATTGGTAGTTGGCATAATATGGTTATGGTAAATGGTGCTTTTGTATGAGTTTTGGATAGATAGAAATGGAATAGAGGTTGAAATGTTAGTTTTGGAGATTTTGAAATTTGCATTGATTGTGGCTTAAGACCAAAGCATGATAATGGAATAAGAAATTAGTAATTATGATGGTTCCAGTGGATTCCTTAGGTGTTTTTGTCTGGGAATAGCTTTGGTTGAGAGTTTGGGACTATTAGAAATATTTGGGTAAAAATCTGGAAGTGCTGTCAGTTTTCTGGGTTTTTTGGTTTCTGATAGCATCACTCGAGTGATTTGGGGTTCACTCGAGTGTGGGATGAACATCACTTGAGTGAGGATGGGTTCCACTCGAGTGTTGTAGTGTATTTCCCCTTTTTGCTTCCAGTTTCATGTTGCACTTCCTTATGTTGAGGTAAGAGTGTTGCCTCACTTCTTAGTGTTGGGGGTTCTCACTCGAGTACAAGTGTATTTGACACCATGAACTCACGTCTCGGGTTGTCTCTCACGTCCAAGATTCAAGTGTCTGCCTTAATACTTGCGAGTATTAAGCTATCACTCAAGTATTGGGGTTTCCACTCGAGTGTTCCTTTTCCCTGGAAGTTCGTATGCTCTTGGGTTCTCACTTTTTGTGCTTCACTTCCTAGTACTCGAGTGAGCATTTGGCTCTCACTTGAGTATTGCTTTCTGTGCTCGAGTACAGTGAGTATTTCTGGTTTCTGTTTTGCTCTCTGTTAAGCACTTGCACGAGTATACTATCATGCTCGGGTGCACCTCAAGGCATCACTCGAGTGAGGTCTTCTTCACTTGAGTGTCCATACATTATCACTCGAGTGCCTTAATGTAAAAATCAGTTTATGTGCTTCCAAAAGGGGATCTTTGGGATAGTTCTGCAAACCCTTTAGGGCTTTTGTTAGGGGTATTTAAGGACTCTTAAAGAGCAATAATGATAACTAAAGTAAGTGTAAAGAAGTCATTAAGTATTGGATAGAGAATAATACTTTGTCACTCATTATGAATTATAGGATACGATAATTGACCTACTTGGGAGGGACCAATGCCAGAGTGTGCACGGAAGGAACGAGTAGGTAGTGACTTTTCTCTCATGTTGTATATGATGTATGGTATGCATGACTTGTCATTGAGATTTGTGAAATGTGATTGGAAAATGTGCCATAGTCCATTACATCGTGAGCACTTAAGCGTGAGCCATTTAGGGATTGACGTTGTGTATCTCTACCTCGGCCGTTAAACTACCGCTGTAATTGACATAGAGTGTTGTGAAACTACTTTGTGAATCTCGCCAATGTGGTTTGCATTATAAAATGCTTTATATGAATCCCAGCTATAGTTAAATATATTATTATGAACTGTGTTGTGGTGCAATACAACGTGAGCACTTCAGCGTGAGCAAATGTAAGGATGACATGAGTCATACCTGCCCTTGACATTGTAGCTACCATTGTAGTTGCTATGTGTGGGTTATGATTTACTTTCATGCCTTATTGTTATGCATACTATGAGTGATTTGTTACTACGGGGATTCTTTAGAATCTCACTCTTCTAAAAACAATGTTTAGACAAGGCTAAAGGATCTAAAAGGGAGCGGGTGACAAAGAGTGGATAGAGCTCCGGGCTAGGATTCCTTTTGGTTATTGGTTATCATAGTTTATTATTGGATATTTAGTGGGAAATAATTGTATATCTTGAAATTATGATGTAAATTTGTGTAATCCCCTAGTAAAGAGAAAATGATTATGGGCATTATGCCTTATAGAACCCTTTATCTGATTAATAGAACCCGAGTGTGTCAAAAGATTTACCTTGTACTCTGATATATATAAATGGAATTGTACTGTACAGGCCATTTGCGAATTTGACATATGGATATGAGACCGTGTCGAATAGACTTTAGAAAAGTTTTGTAAACCCTGATTTTGGGAAGTTTAAATTTCAATAAGTCCTAAATCATCTTACGGTCTCTAATTCCACATAATCATGAATTTATGAACTTAATCTCGGCCTTGATCGTGAAGGGGGTTACAATTTCAAATTTGGTATATCAGTAGAACATAAATCAAGTGACTTAAATGGTATCCTCCCTCTAGGATAAAGGGTTGACTGATCCATAATAGCCTTGCACTCCATTACATCCAAACCCTCAAAATCAACATCAAGAAGATTGGCTTCAAGTGGATCTTCAATCATCAAGGTCTCAAATTCCTCTTGTGTGATAAGACTAGTCATATCAAGAAAGAAACAATCTTCATGTACATAAGGAGTCTTGTTCAATTGACTCATATTAAAGGTAACTTGCTCGTCTGCTACCCTCAAAGTTAACTCACCTTTTTCCACATATGTCAAAGTTCTAGCAATAGCTAAAAATGGCCTTCTTAACATAAGGGCATTCTTTATTAGGATCAAAGTTAAGAATAATAAAATTCGCAGGAAATATTAACTTATCAACCTTGATTAATGCATCTTGAATAATCCCTTTAGGATAAGATAAGCTTCTGTCGGCCAATTGTAAGGTAACCGTGGTAAGTCTAGCATTACATAATCCCAACTTATTAAAACCAAACAAAGGCATAAGATTGACACTTAAACCAAGATCATATAAACCATTCCCTAAGAATTTACCTCTAACATGACAAGTGATAGAGAAGCTCTTGGGATCCTTCAACTTAGGTAGAAGTTGCTTGATAACATCAGTAAGGCTTTTGGTGACGGCGACCATCTCAAACTCATTAAACCTTCTTTTCTTTATGAGGACATCTTTCATGAACTTGGCATATTTAGGCATTTTCTCTAAGGCTTCAATAAAGGAAATGTTGATATACAAATGTTTAATCTCAATAAACTTCTTGAATTACCCATCTTCTTGTTGTTTCTTAGCCTTTGTGGAAAATGAGGTGGTGGAACATATCATGGAGGAAAAGTGCTGGTTTTTCTCCTATTCTCATCTATATTTTTAAGAGCAATGGGTTTGCTTTGCACCACATCATTTAGATTCTCCTCAATGTGTTTCCTCTTCTCGTTGTCTTCTTCGTTGACCACAATTTCTTTATCAACCTCTTTATCATGTTAAGGTCTTCAACAACATGGTCCTTTTGCTTTGTAGGAGCCTTACTCAAATTTGGAACATCGAGTAAAGTTTTTCCACTTCGCAAAGTAAGAGTCTTGCATTCTTCTTTACCTTATTGCTTAGGATTAGGAACAATATCACTTGAAAGACCATTTCTTTGATAAATACTCAAGTGTGAAGCAATTTGTCCTATTTGTATCTCAAGATTCTTGATTGTTGTATCATGAAGAGAAACTATGCCAATTAAGCCTTCTTGAAATTTGAGAAGTTGCCTCAAGAGTTTATTTTTCTTAGAATCACTCTCTTGTGTCTTTTATGAATGTTCAAAGCCAAGTGAATGTATTGGCTTGCTAGTAGAAGCATAGTGAGTAAGTGGGTTCTCACTAGGTCCAGTTTTCCAAGAGAAGTTAGGGTGGTCCCTCATACCCTTGTTGTAGGTATTAGAATAGGGGTTGCTATATGGATACCTTTAATTATTGTTCAAATAATTTACATACTCTATAGTGTGATGACTATCCTCATAGGAGGGGGCTTCTCCACATATTGCACAAGAAGGACTTGGAGCTTGGAAAACATTCACATTCTTGGAAGAATTTCTCTCTATCTTATACTTGAATTGATCAAATCTCTTGGCCATTACCTCAAGTTGAGCGGCAATATCTTTAGACATATTTGACCCACTTAAAGAACTTGACTCCTTATGTAATGCCCCAAATTTCGATTAAGGGCTAATTACAATTCTTGTGAATGATTATGTGGATTAATGTGGATTTGAGATCCGAATTATTATTGGAAATGCACAACACCTTGTATTTTAGCATAATTATGTGATAAAATAATTATTGGGCTAAAATAAGGGTAAATGGTGCATAGAGAAGAGGAAAAGAATTAAATATGTGTTGTATGGCAATTTTAATTAATATGCCATAATTGTTGGGAAAATTGAAAGAATGGCCATAAGTTAGTGATTAATGGAGCAATTAATTACTAACTAAGAGAAAATGAGGTGTGAGAATAAATGGCTAATGGAGGGATTAAGTGGCTAATTAGTGGTTTACTTTGTGAGATTGCATGAGATGAAGACAAGTGTCAAGTTGGGATTAAGCAAGAGAGTGTAGAAAAGTCAAGAAATATTTTAATATCATTTCTTTCTCTCTCTCCCTCTCTCTTTGTGTGTTTAGGCATGGGTTTGGGAGACAAAAATCTAATCCCATCATGCTTTATCATCATTTTCATCTCTCTTCCTTCTCTCTCTTTTGTTCAGCCATGGCAGCCCAAGGGAGAAGAAGAACTTTGTGTAAAAGGTGAGTATTTGACCCTCTAAATGGCTTCTAATGGAAAAATGCTCTTCTATAAATTTGTTCCTCTTGTTAAGAGCTTTCATCCTATGGTTTTAGATTTTCCATTGGTGGTGTTTTGAGCACACAAGAAAATATAGAAGTTGGAGAACTGAAGAACTTCTTTGAGAAAGTTGTTGAGGTGAGTGAAAGCTTTATTTTCATATAAGTTTTGTGGCCATTGGTTAGACCTTGAATTTCTGGAATTTTAGCCTTAATTTTCTTGATTTAGGGTCTAGGGGAGTATGGTATGTTATTGTTATGGAAATGGTGCCTTGTTTAGTGTTTTGAAGCGATAGAATTGCATTGAAGCTTAAATGTGAAGTTTGGCACCTTTTGTGTTGGTTTTGTGCTTTGGTCAAAACAGGGCATGTTGATAGGTTGTGATTTTGGTCATTTTGAGGTTACCATTATGTTCCTTGTGAAAATTTATGTGGGAATAGGCTTGATTGTTAATTTTGGAGCCATGGAACACTTTGGTAGAAAATTGGAAAATCTATCCCTTGGAACTCTATTCAGGGCAGTTTATTTGTGTGGATGTTTTTAATGACCAAATGATTTCATAAAATTGTGAAACTTTCCAGTCTTAAATTTCACATCCCAAAATTCAAAATGGACATATATTTTGTGTTATTTCGTTTAGTATTCTGTGAGATATGGTTGTCCAAAGTTTGGGATCAAAACTGAACTCTGTTTTGGGGTAGTGTTGAGTTTTGTGTAATTCTGGAATTTGTTGGGGATTTCCAGTAATAGTCCATATTTTTACTATAAAGAGGACTTAAATAGCTTTCATTTGGCTTTGAAATCACCTCATTTCAAGTTTTCTAGAATTAGTTATGATTTTTGGAAGTTCAACCAGGAAATAGAATTTTCTTGGCCGCGGCCAGAGGTTATGAACCGCGGCCCAAGACCTTCTGTGCATCCATTAGCCTCGGCCTATGGGTAGGCTGGCCACGGCCAAACCCCAAAAATCAGTATTTTGGACTTTTAAAAGGTGACCTTTGGTCAAGTGTTTCCCAAGCCTTTAGGCATGTGTTTAGGCTTTAATTAGCCACCTAAATGTCATGAATGGTAACCAACTTTAAGTGTTATGAAAATGAAAATTTGGAAAAGAGAATGATCCTATGTCCTTGACTTGGTTATAGGGTTTGATATTCACCCTGATCATGGTTTGATGTTCGTCTGATTGTGAGTAAGCTGTGTTGGAGCACACATGGAAGAATAAGTATAGGGAACTTACCTCTCCTGCATGTATTGATATTTGTGTTTGTGTATTGATGCATGTTATTGCTTTGCTTGATTATGTGAAACATATATGAATGATTGAAGCTCAGTTTCTATTTATGCTATGGCCATGAGTATGTTGTTGAAACATTGAGCATGCGGATATATCATTATGTGAGCACGAGTTATTGTGATGCAAGCATGTCATGCATTAAACACTTATCTTGCATGCATATTGGTATCTGTTTCCTACTGGGATTCTCTAGAATCTCACCCTCCCCTATCAACATTTTAGATAGGACAAGTGGCTCGAGGAAGGAGCAAGCAACTAGGGGCGGCGAGAATCCCTTATGGGCATTTGGATTTGGTAGTTGGTTATTGTTATATGCTGGGATAATTGTACATGTTTGGATGATAGATTAGAATGTATAACTGGATATTGGATGTATATGTGCTTGGATGTCTATTGGATTATTTAGTTATGTATTGGAGATGGATTTGTGTAATCCCCGTTGAGGAATTGTAAAAGGCGTATGTGCCCTATGAATCTTTAGTGAAGGTATGAATCCGGGTTTGCCGGTATTATTATTGTGCACTCTGATATTTATATAAATGTGATTTATCTTCACGAAGTAATTGTATTCGAAATAGGAATGTGAGACCAGGTTAAAGTGTTTGATAAATGTATTTGTGAAAATACTATCTTAAGGATGTGAATGTAAATGAATTTTGATTATTTTTTGTCTCTATTTCATTTTTAATCATGTGTTTCGAATATAATTACGGAGGGGGTTACACCTTACATGTTCTATAACTATTACGTACTTTTTCATATTGTTGCAAGGAGCTAGAGGCGATATCCTTATACAACTGTGATATATCACAAACCCTCATCTTGCTAATTCCACAACTAGAGGCATTTTTTAGCATATTTGAAGTGGGTATATCCAATCTTGTTGTAAAGGCTTCAAGTGAGACATAGGTCTTTTATTCATGGTTAGGGTAACTATGCCACATCTCCTTGAATCTCTCTCATGCTTCATGGAAAAGTTCACCTAGCACTTGTTGAAAACCCAAAAGTTCAGCTCTTTGAACTGCCCTTCTACCCCTTGGAATGAACCTTGCCTTGAATTTGGATGTCATTTCATCCCAACTAGTAATTGAGTTAGGAGGTAGATCGGATAAGCCAAGCTCTTGCCTTCTTGTTAAGTGATAAGGGGAAGAGTCTAAATCTGAGTGCACCTGAAGTTACGCCTTGAAATTTAAAGTTCTCACACACTTATATAAAGCATGCCAAATGGTCAGTAGGATCTTCACTCTGAATTCCCGAAAATAAGCTAGTCATCTGGAGCATTTGAAGCATGATTAGTCTCAACTCAAAACTTTGAGCCTAAATAGTAGGGAATTGGATGCTAAATTGATAGTAGAGATTTCTTGCTCCATGTACGCATCCAAAGTGCGCTCCAAATCATCATCATTAGGATTGGCCATATTGTAATATGGACGAGGACATGGTGGTGGTCTTCAGTTGCTCTAATACCAGTAAAGGCTCAGGTGCTTAGATAGGTTGCACTTAAGGTGAAGTCTCTGGTTCAATTTCAAAATCTTCAGAAAAATATTCTTCAATGACATCGTTAAGAACTTCTTCAAATCAGTTTGCATATGGAGCACGAGTACCTACAAATCAAATATCCCATAACAAGTATCAAACTTATTAACAAATAGTACTAAACTAACAGAAACAAGAAAAAGAACTATGGCTATAAATATACTAAAAACAAAGCAAATTAAGAAAGTGAAACAAGAAGAGGAGAAGGATTCAAGCATAATCAAACACATAATTACACTAATTAACTCAAAAGACTTTAGTCAATAGTCTCTGACGATGGCACCATTTACTTGTTCGCCATTTAGCAGATCGCAAACACACGAGTTGCAAGTAATACTATAATGATAAAAATAGTGTTGTTCCACAAGGATTATAATGAAAGTGAGCTAACTATTGTAACTATGTTCTTAACTAGGTTGAATGAAATCATTTGAAATTGAGTAAGTCAAATAAGGAATTTTGATGAAAACAATAAAGTTGAGTAAAGGAAAATTTGATTCTACTTCAAGAGGTTATAAACTTAGGGTTACTTTTTCCCCATTGTATTTTATAAAACTATGCAATTATCCACTTATATTGGTTAAATGAACCTATATGCTAGTCAAAGGTTCTAAAATCATCAACCAAGCTCTCTCAATTCAAGATTGACTTTTAATTTTTATTAAAAATATTCAATCTCTTGTTTTTAATTAATGAAAACCATCTTTACAAAGCGATCCTTTGATAGACTATGTTAGGTTGTTAAATATATCTCTATTCTAATAACAAACCATCCATTTAATTCTTACACTTCAAGTCTAACATGAATTTTCTTAAGTTCTACAATCAAAATAGATTTCTCAAGTATCTTCCAATTGAACTATTCTAATCATATGGTGATCAAGCACAAGATAGCATTAGGCAAAAAGAAAAATCAACATATATACTCATTAACCAACAAAAGCAAGATAATATAGTAGTTTAAATCCATACAATGGGTAAAAGTAATCTTAAATGAAAGCTTTTAGCCACTCATAATTTGTACATGCCATAATCTCAGCACAAAAACATCAACCATATCAACAAAATAAGAGAAAAAGGGAGAAGAACAAGAAAAACCTAAGATTTTTGGCTCAAATCTCTTTGAAACTCCAACCCAAGGCTCTAAATCTTCAAGATTCTCCTTTCCCAAGCTCTCTTTAGCTAAATTTCGGTCTCTCCAAGTCTAAATCCTCCGTTTTGGTACTCTATTTCAAGTTTTTAACTAGGTTTTCACATCAGATAATCAAAACTCCTAGCTTCATTTTCGAGCAGTTTGCCGTTGCTTTGCTGTGGCGAACAAGTAGTGAAAGTTGCACTAATTTGGGAATAATAGTCATTGATTTTTGCCATGGTTTTGCTATGGAAAATGGGTGGTGAAATGGCACTGAATTGCATAGAACAGTCATTGATTTGCTTCGTGCTTTTGCTGTGATGAACCCACCAGAAGTGCATACATTATCTTTTCCCTTTTTCATCTGACTCTTACATTCTTTTCCTTCTTTCCTAAGCTTTCCATGAACTTCTTAAGCATTCAGATCTGGTCATCATCCTTCTACAAAAAGGAGGATTTTATGAGCTACTTAAAACTCTTTAAATAGTAAAAACTGTTCACATTTAGCTCAATATTCTCTAAAGTTTGACATTGTTTAACTAAATCACATTTTCCTTTATGTATATCTATTTTATGCACAAATTGATTTCAAAAACCTATAAAAGTATAGGAAAATGTGTTGAATTGTATGAATTTCTAGAGATTATCAATAATCAATCAAGCTACAAAATCCCGTACTCGTGTAAAATCTGACACAGCTTCTGCTTCGGTATGGAGTTCCTCTTCCTAGTCCTCGTTGCCTAGAAACAGAGATAAAATATAGAATGGATCTCTCAAAATAAGATTCACAAGTCTTGATATAGTCAGTCTATATATAGTACTACTTGACATTGAGTTGTTAACTACCACGTGTAACACATAGGACTAGCTATGCCTGTATTTGATACATTTGTCTAATATCCTCTGTACTACTTTTGTTTATGATTAAGAAAGTTACAATTAAAGATACTAGGAAGAAACACCCAAGCAATCACGAAAGTATTGAAACTTGGTTTTTCCTAACGGTTTTGTGAGAATATCAGCAACTTGATCATGACTCAAAACATAGTCAATCTGAAGCAATCCTGTTGCTACTTTTTCACGAAGGAAATGTAAATCCGGGTCAACATGTTTTATCTTTTCATGAAGCATAGGGTTTGCAACTAGATACTCAACACCTATATTGTCACACCATACAGTAGGTACATCTGATAGATTAATATGCATGTCACAAAGCAGAGACATAACCCAGAGCATATATGAAGATGCATCAACAACACATCTATATTCAACCTCAGTGGAAAAGAGAGAGACCACTAGTTATCACTTAAAGGACCAAGCAATAGGAGTAGTGCCAAGGAAGATATAGTAGCCACTAATCGATCAGTGATCTTCTGGATTAGATTCCTAATCGGTATCAGCAAAGGATTGCACACAAAATCGAGAGGATGGCTTAATGAAGTCCATAATCTGTGGTACCAACAAGATACCTCAGAATACGCTTAACACACACCCAATGAGTCTCTCAAGGCTCCTGTAAAAATTGGTTGAGACAATTAACAGCAAAGGAAAGTTCTAGCCAAGTGTAACATAGATACTAAAGCTTCCCAATAATACTACGATATAGCTATTGATTGAAAAACAAATTGCCAGTAGTGATGGAGAGTTGGGCATTAGATGCCATGGGTATATCATAACATTATGCAGCTAGAAAATTAGCATCAGCAAGAATTTGATATATATACTAACATTGTGACATGAACAAGCCACTTAGAGTATGAGTGAATTCAATGTCAAGAACATAAGATAGCTCACCCAACACTTTCAGAGAGAAAAAATTGCTTATAGTAGAAATAACATAGGCAATGTCATATGCATTAGAACTAGTGAGCACAATATTATCAACATAAAGAATCATATAAATGATTGAAAAAGAGGTTTTTTGAATGAACAAGCAAGGATTAGCATTAGAAGCCAAGAAACCAATATGAATGAGGGACTCATTAAGTTTTTTAAACTAGGCACAAAGGGCTTGTTTAAGGCCATAAATTGATTTTCATAGCCTACAAACCATTGGTTGACCATCAGTAGTAGAGGGTCCAAGAGAGAAGCCAGGTGGAGGATCCATATATACTTCTTTAGACAAGTCACCATTGAGGAAAGCATTGTTGAAGTCAAGCTGATGCAACTTCCATTTATGTTGGACAGTAATGGTTAGAAGAATGCAAACTGTAACTGCTCGAACAACTGGGCTAAATGTGTCATAATAGTCAATGCATGTAGCCTGTGAGTACCCTTTAGCAAAAAGTTTGGACTTCCTTTTAACTAATGACCAGCATTCGTATTGTTCTTCCATAGCCATTTGCTACCAATAGTTTGTTGGTCGTAAGGCAGTAGGGTAACCTCCCAAGTGCCAAATTTAACTAAGGAATTATAATCATCCATTACTGCTTGTTTCCACTCAAGATTAGCTAGTACTTCCTCAATGGAGTTAGGAACATTGTGATAATCAAGAGCAACAAAGACCTTTGGTTTGTGAGTGCCAACCTTGTTGCCAGTAATCATGGAAGTATTCTGAGGGTGAATTGTAGTCTATGCCAAGTCAGAAATCACAATAGAAGGGAGATGATCTGTAGGGGAGCTAGAAGTGTCCTGATAAGACAACGACTTTAAAAAGAAGTAGAGGTATGCTGAGTAAATCCTGATGCTACTTGAATAAAAGTATGAGGTATTGATAGTATAGTCAATGTTGGCTTAAGTGCAGAAAAAATAATATTATCATAGAAGCTATAGTGGATTGCTTTACACTCAATTGTGCACCTTCGGGAAAGCAATTTTCATTAAACCTAACATGTCTAGAAATGTAGAGATGCCCAAAATGCAGATCAAGACACCTATAACCTTGATATTGAGAGCTATAGCCAAGGAAAATACAAGAATTAGAACAAAACTGTAGTTTATTGGTATTAAAAGGGCGTGTGTATAGAAAACACTCACAGCAAAAAACTCTAAGGATAGAATAATCAGGTGCAATACTATAGAGTTTTTCATAAGGAATAATATTATCAATAGCTAAAGAAGATTGCCAATTTAAAAGAAAAACAACAGTTGAAAATGCTTCTGGCTAGTAGAATAATGATAGAGATACATGTGCTAAAAGAGCAAGTTATGCCTTCGTTCAACTAAGCCATTTTGCTCAGATGTGTGGGGACACAATAGACTATGTTCAATGCCATGTGTAGTAAGAAAAGATTTAAACACCAAAAATTCTCCTCCATTATCAGTTTGTACTTGTTTTATTTTGTGGTTAAGCTTGTTCTCAATCATCAGCTTGAACTCCCTAAATTTACTTAGAGCATCAAACTTCTTTTGAAGAAAGTATATCTAAGTAAACTGGCTATATGCATCAATAAGTGCCAAATAGTAAACTGAACCATGTGAGAGAAGAGGGGCAGGACCCTATAGATCCATTATTATTAGTTCTAATGGTGCATGATACATAGTAGTAGATGGAACAAAAGGAAGTTTATGAAACTTGCCATATTGACATGCTTTACATAGTATTGTGGAATCAGAATGTGTAAAAGCAATTGAATTACATTTGAAAACATGTTTAACAGTAGCTATAGATGGATGGCCTAAAGGTTGATGCCAAAGATCAAGAGAGGCATTGGAAACAGAGTACACAGTAGGGACTGAAATACTAGCAGCTTTAGAATTTGGAACAACAACAAGAAACAGGTACATCCCATCCTTTTCAATGCCATACATCAGTGGTTGGTGGGTGGTCAAATCCTTAACAACATAATTGTTAGGAAAGAATTCGACAAAGACTCCATTTTCCTTAGTAAACTTAGCGACAGATAGCAAGTTTTCTTTTCATGTGTGGAATATATAGAACCTTAGATAGTTTAAATTTAGCATTTTCACCATTAATATATACAAGACCAACATGAGTAATAGGAGATAACTCACTAGTTCCAACTTGGACAACACAAGTACCAGATTGAATAAAGTATGGCTCAAGAGTGGTGAAATCATGAGTAATATGTTTGGTTTGCTCCAGAGTCAGGATATTAGGCATTATCAAAAACAGATGCAGGACATGCCAGATATGCTTATGCAGCAAGTGTAACAAAGTTAACTACTAGTGTAGACCTAGAGGCAAAGGGAACACTCATTGACGTCTTAGCAGAAGGAACATGTATTGAAGACTTAACAGAGAGATTAGCAACAGGGATAGTAGAAGAACTTAGTATCAAAGCATTCACAACAGGAGGTGCAATAATAAATGAATTAGTAGAAGGAATAGTAGTATTAGGAATTGAGCCAAGAGAATTATAGTCATAGATAGTTGAATCATGATATCCATAGGCATAATATGCTTGTGCATCAGGTGTATGAAGACAAATATCATAATGAGAAAAAGAAGGATTGTATCCCTTATACTAGTAATAACAATGATCAGCAAGATGACTTAGACTGTGACAAATCTGACATTGAAAACGTTGATTGGTAAAGCGTCCTCGGCCATGAGAGCCACAACCTCCAATATTGCGATGAAATACCGGTGGTCGAAATCTTCAGTTGCCTTGTCCAGTGAAAGGTCTTTGAGCATAGTACATTGAGGCATACTCCTCATCAAGGATAAAATCAACATAATCTAAAGTTGGAGCAACATGATTGGTGTGACCGATAACACCATTGGCCAAAAAGTTCTTCTAACGCATGTCAGAATCAACGAGTATCATCATAACTGTCTCAAGATTAAACTGAGGTCGCGCGACTTTGGTAATAGCAATAACAGACTCAAATTCCGTGATGAGACCACTCAAGATATATGAGATCTATGATGAGTCATCAATTTTCTCACCAAGCATAGCAACATGATCACATATCGACTTAATATTGGCTAGATACTCTATCATAAGTAACTCACCTTTCTTCTAATTTGTGAGCTGATTCCGAAAAGAAAGAAGCTTGGCTTAGACTTATTGGAGTATAGACTATTGAGTTTCAGCCAGATTTTTGCCGATGAATCAAGACTAATTAGCTTAGGAAGAATGCTCGGTGCTATTGACGCAAGAAGCCATAAGGCTAAAGCAAAGTCAAGCAATTTGAACTCATTGAAGGTAGGATTCACGATCATATGACTCGAGACATCAGGAATCATCATCAGTGGTGGAAAAAGCAATCCATCAAGAAACCGATGCATCTTGGTTTTGTTTGACCATAAAGAATACATGTTGTTTCCACAGTAGGAAATTGGTGTCATCAAGCTTTACAGTAATTTTTTGTTGGAAAATCCTAGATTAATTATGAGAGCTAAAGAGATCACACCGTCACCTTGAGATCCATGTACGATTGACATTTTTTGTGGGAAGCAATCAATCCAGAAAGTTGGAGATAGCTTTGCGTTAATGTCTGATAGTTTGGTGACGTAATTGGAGCCCAATGACTCTAATACCATGCCAAGAAACATAAATAAAAGATAGTAGAAAGGATCTCTCAAAATATGATTCACGAGTCCTGATATAGTCAATCTATATATAGCACTCACTGCTTGACATTGAGCTAACAACTAATTAGAGCCGAGAATTCGGGCCGAGCTTGTCGGGCCGGCCTGTTTAGGCTCGAGCCCTTCAAAGGGCGGGATTATGATTTAGAGGTTAAAAAGAGAAGCGGGCCTAAAAGGGCTGGCCCTGTAAGGCCGCAAGCCCTATAGGGCTGGCCCTACAGCCCTGAGGGCCGGCCCTTTTAGGCCCGTTTAACATTTTTTTAAAATAAATTAATAAATATAATATCATTATATCAAATTATTAATATGAGAGACACATAAGTACCTAATAGAGTATTAATAACAGGCAAACACTTATTAATTGTTTGATTTATTTTATTTTCTACAATGATTTATTAATTTAAACTTTAAAAAATAGGCTAATTTGGACATTAGATGATTATTTTAATTAAAAATTTATGAGTTTTGAAAACAATATATCTCAATTTAAAAAATAAATAAATAAATTGTAAAACTTGAAAAAGAAATTTTTTTAAATTAAAATGAGTTTAAACCCGTTTAGGCCTGAGCCCGTGAAAGGCCAGCCTTATAGGGCCGATGACCTAAAAAATATTATACTTTTTAACAAATGGGTCTAAACGGGCCAATCGGTTTAGACCTGAGCCCGTGAAAAGCCGGCCCGGCCCGATCCGTATTTCCGGCTCTACAACTAATCACATGTAACAGGTGAAGATTGTTTTGACTATTTGACCAGTGTACCCGAATGACACCTAGGACTAGCTATTTTCCTATACATTTGTCTAATACGCATCAACTGCCTTGTCTTTTATCTAAATTATCTTCCGTGCCCGTCATATTCTCTTCCCAATCTATCAATAATGATTTGTCATTTTCTTTAAAATATAAAATATATTGGGCATGATCGTCTCGTGATTGAATCATTGAAATGCTTCGTGGATTGTCCTTGACTTTTTGGGGCGAAATCAGCCTTTCCTTCTATTCGTGCTCCGCAAATCCTACAATTGATCTCAAAGATTTAGCTAGAGCATGAGATTTTTCCTCCAAAACGATTGGAATTTACTGATAACGTTTCACACTTTCAAGAGCTAATACTGCGATAGACTCGAGTCATAGTGTAGAAACTTTGCGCCGAATTTGAGGTTTTGGGCGAGTTGGGGGGTGGTTTTTTTTCACGGTTCTTTGTTCTGTGAAGAATGGGAGTGGATACAATTGAAGAGAGCAGTGTGAGATTGTTGGCTACTAGCAGCAGCGGTGGAAGCACCGGATCTAGGTGGGTCGATGGGAGTGAAGTCGAGTGGGAGGTTGTCCCGTGGACGAAGGAGAATGAGAATGAAGGATTGAGCTCGATTCGAAGAAGGCTTGTGAAGAAGCCCAAGAGAGTTGACTCACTTGATGTAGAAGCCATGGAGATTTTTGGGAGATCCGATCACCATTCCAAGGTAGTTTCTTCAAAGTTCTTGATTTTATAATATTTTTTCTACCATACATAGTGCTCATTTGGAATAGCTTATTTTTAGGTAATAAGTGATTATAAATCGTGATTCAGTGTACATGTAAGTATATGAGAGGAGTTTTATCTCAGCTTGCGTAATAAGTACTTATATTCAAAAAATAAGTGTTCCCAAACATATACATACTCCCGTGACTAACGGGAAATAAATTGAAAATTAAAAGACCAAAACGGGGTTTGTATTTTTCCCAACATAGGGATTGAGATGGTTGAACCTGTGTAATTGAGGTGAAACTCTACATCCAGGACTGCGGTCTTGAATAAAACACCAAACTTGTTTATTGTTCAATCATTAGTTCATGAGAGATCAAAATTACATTAAAATGCTGCGCTAGAATTGTCCTGTCCCCGTTCAAATGATGGGAAAGGAGGAAAAGAACCATTAAACTCTTATTACTTTACATTTAAAATGATCCATATCTTTGGGAGCAGCTGAAGGTTGAAGAACTGTATTTTAGTGTATTTATAACTGTAGTATTGAAATGTAATTCATGGAGAATTTGAATGCACATTACACCATTCCTGACAGCGAATCAGTTGTGATAACTTCCTTTTGACCATATGATGGTGGATACAAGGGCATCTCTCTCTTTTTTAATCTTTAGTACCTACCTCAATCAGGACCCTTCCTTTTGGACCACACTAGCACTAGCATTTCAGACTCTCGGTGTTGTATATGGTGATATGGGAACAAGTCCTCTATATGTTTTCTCTGATGTGTTCAGCAAGGTTCCAATTGAGTCAGAAATTGATATCTTGGGGGCCTTATCATTAGTGATGTACACAATAGCAATTATACCCTTGGCAAAGTATGTCTTTATTGTCCTCAAGGCAAATGATAATGGAGAAGGTAATAAATTTACAATTTCATTGTTAAGTTATTACTTTGACTCATTTATCAATAATATAAACTAAGTTTTTTGTGCACTTAATGGACTCAATCGTAGGTGGAACATTTGCACTGTACTCACTGATTTGCAGGTATGCAAATGTGAGTCTTCTTCCAAATCGTCAGCGAGCTGATGAGTATATCTCTAGCTTTAAGCTTAAACTACCCACTCCAGAGCTGGCAAGGGCTTTGACCATAAAGGAAACTCTGGAAAGAAAGTCATCTCTGAAAACCCTTCTGTTGCTGTTGGTTCTGATGGGAACTTCCATGATTATTGGAGATGGTATTCTAACCCCAGCAATATCAGGTACATAAACATGCTATTTTCATTTAGTGACGAACACCAAAAGAAGTGGCATTGAAATGCCCTGCTCTGTTTGAAATCTGCTGAATGTTCAAAGATCACTGTTTGTGATAGCTTATTTTTAGACAATAAGTGCTTATAAATCGTGATTTACGGTATACAAGGTAAATATGTGAGAAAAGTTTTATCTCGACTTACATAATAAGTGCTTATTGACCCTCAATAAGCAATACCAAACACACATTTATCATCATCTCTGAACATTATGATATGAATATTGAATAGCTCACTTCCCGAAGAAAAGGACTCCTAGAGTGTGAACCCAGGATCCAAGAAGTGGAAACATTTGCCGAATCTACATACGCCGAAGCCTAAAAATAGAAAATAGAAATTGAATTCAAAAGACTAATGGAAATCCTGATTACCAGTGAGAGATTGCTATTTGAATTCATTATTTAACTAGCTTCATCTGTTTCAAGGAGTGGGGAGAACTAGCACCTGGTGTGTTTCCTATGGGATTTATCTTCCTGTGTATGCTCAAATGAGATCCCCATCTAATTGAAAGGAACTGTTTAATATTCATTTCCTGTTTGACATAAAGAGGACTAATTTCCTGGAACTACAAACTTTAGCATTCTGATCTTAAAGATACTGTCTTGCTGATCAAATTAATTAATTGTACTCATATCACGCGAAGGGCCAGTATTATACAATAACCTGCCTTCTTAATTGAATCAAGTTTTTCATTGTATATAGCATGACCTAAATGTATTTGGTGCCATCATGGGGCCTTGCAGCAGTGGTCCATCAAAGTCTGGGGCTGGACTTTTTTAATTTCACTGAATTGGCTTTTCATTTTTACTAGAATATCAATTTAAAAAAATTCTTGTTATTTGTTTAATATTTGCTATTCAATTTTTGAGCTGATGTTTAGAAAAATTTGCTTTTGTTGCAACTTATTTGGGATTTTGATGGTTCTTTGTCTCTGTCACAGTGATGTCTGCCATAAGTGGTTTGCAAGGTCAAATTAATGGATTTGATACAAGTAAGTATATTTTCCATTTCTTTCTAAGAATCTTACTTTTCTTCATTTGGATAAACACAAACATCAACCAACAAAGAACGGAGGTAGAGATGAATAAATATAGAATTATTTTTTTTGGTGAACGAATAAATATAGAATTTTATTGTACTAAGATTATGAATAATCTTTCCATGTCATGTGTTAATTGTAGAAGTTTTAATTTATCTCAAAATTCTTGTGCTGCCTGCTTCCTTCTTCTATTTTTTCCTTATGAATATTTACTATTGTGGTCAAAGTTTTGGCATATCTTTAAAGAAATAAACCTGTGGCCTTTTGTTAAGGAATGGCTAGATAGATCTACCTATTGAGGTCCAAATTTTTGCTTCTTGTTAAATTGGCTTTTTGAATTTTTAAGAACTAAGGTTTTGGTTTTCTTTAGATGGCTGTCTTGTGGTGTGAAACTGTGAGCAGCAGCAATGCTGGTATTTCAACAACAAAGCTTAGTTCTTTATTCCCTTCTTATTACTTGCAGAGGGGGTAGTTATTGTTTCAGTTGTAGTCCTTGCGGTGTTGTTCAGCATACAACAGTTTGGAACTCGTAAAGTGGGTTTCATGTTTGCTCCTGTGCTTGCTTTATGGTTCTCTTCTCTGGCGTTGATTGGAATTTACAATATATTCAAGCATGAGATAAGTGTTCTGAGAGCCTTCAACCCAGCTTATATTTACTATTTCTTTATGAAGAACACCAAAACTGCATGGTCATCTCTTGGCGGTTGTGTTTTGTGCATTACAGGTACATACTTCTCTGTCAAGTGATTGGCTTTGCTGTCTAGGTTTTATCTTTCTTATAACCCACGATTATGATCATTGCTTCTCTCATCTCCCTTGTATAATCACTTAGTGCCCTCATTTAATATTTGTATCTGTTTTCCCCTTGAAGTTGAGAATTGTGAGCCAGGAGATGAGGTGATTATATAAATCTAGGTGGTTAATCTTAGATGCTACTAGGATAAGCAATGGGATAGAAGCACAAGCAAGACTTGCTGAAACTATCCTACGCTTTCCTCTCACTCTTGCACTTATGCAGAGCAAAAAGGGTGGCGAGTTGATGACCTTCACACCTTAAGACAGTGGTCAACAACATTTCAAAAATTTTAGCTAAATGGAAAATGTCTCAAAATTGATAATTTTTAATTTGACTTAATTTGTTCCACGTCACATTGCCTCTATGACAAAGCAATGAAGGTTTTTTATTTCTTTCAAAGATGACATACTTGGCATTGAGTTTGCTGACGATATGGTTCTTGCTACAAGCTATGGTATGATGCAGAAACCACATATTTGCTAGAATATACCACAAAATGTGAATGATCTAAAGACTATTCTTATACTCTTGCAATCAATTGATTATCTTTTCCATGAAAATGAGAAAATTGTGATTTGTTAAACCAGTAGCTTGTATCTATCTTGTATTTTCTTTTGCAGGGGCCGAAGCAATGTTTGCTGATCTGGGTCACTTTTCTGTACGATCAATTCAGGTTTGTGATTCCTCAGTTTCTTTCCTGAAGACTGTAAGGATATTAGAGGATTTACTCATTAATGTGTAGATGTTGTAACATGTACCATAATCATTGGGATTGGGCATTATTCTGTCATTATGAGCTATTACTGCCTAGGCTCCTCTCTCTTGTATATATATCCTCTTCCTCAGCATGGCAAAAAATAAAAAATAAAAAATCCTCTTCATCAGAATGAATAAGATATGAAATTCAAATCATATTTATCTTTATATCGATAAAAATTTAACCCATAAGATAAGTTTGTTAATCCTTGTATGGTTGGTTTAAGTTTCATTTCATTGCTCATACAGATTGCCTTTTCTTTTGTGGTATTTCCATGTCTCCTACTTGCTTATATGGGCCAAGCTGCTTATCTAATGAAGCACCCTTATTCTCATTCAAGAATATTCTATGAATCTGTTCCAGGTATGTTGCCAACATAACTACTGGTGTGCCCGTACTTAAGAGTATTATCCTTCAAGTTATTAAGAGGTGCATATTATACTATAATCATTTTTGGTACCTGCTGTTTCTTCTTTGTGTAATGCAGAGAGTCTGTTCTGGCCAGTGTTTGTGATAGCCACACTTGCTGCTATGATTGCCAGCCAAGCAATGATATCTGCTACATTTTCATGTGTAAAGCAATCTATGGCTTTGGGCTGCTTTCCAAGGCTCAAGATTATTCACACCTCAAAGAGGTTTATGGGTCAAATATACATCCCTGTAATCAACTACTTTCTGTTGGTCATGTGCATAGTAGTTGTTTCCATCTTCCAGAGCACTACTAGTATTGCAAATGCATATGGTAAAGTATCCCCTCGCTCAAGCTTCTAGAAGTATTATTTTCTCTTTTCTGATTCAACAATGACACTGGAATGAATTCTACTAGCATAAGTTTCCTATCCCAGATTTGCCATCTATGTTTGAAGTTGATCATGATTGCAATTTGATATGTTAAAAATTATATAATTGCATCGACATTGTTATATGAATAAAACTTTCAATGCAGTCCAAAACTAAATTTCGTGGGTGTTTTTGAATACAGTAAGAGAAAATACAGCAGCATGAATCACACTGTTTATTCCCTTTGTGTAATAACATTTGAACAAAGTTCCTGAATATTTTCTTTATTTAGTATTTTCTGATACCAGTAACAATCAAGCATATGCCCCCACTATAGATTAACTTGATGTCACTTTTTTTTCTTCGATTTTAGATAAAAATAATTTATTTAATTTCATTTTTTTGTTCTCAAATGCATGTTCTGCGTCCATATAAGTGCATTTTACTTGTTGACTTCCATAAAAATCTTGTTATTGCACAACTTGAAGGTACAAAATTAGGTTGTTCAGCATACAACTCTCATGCCTAGTATTGTAATACTTGATACCATGTTCAGCATATGGCTGACATGCCTAGTACTGTAAAATACTTGACTGGGTCAGATTTGAGTATTACTGAGCCCAATTAAGGGCAGCTCTCTCAAATGCATTTTTGCCATATTTAATTTATCTACTCGTGCAATTCATATCATTGTTGCAGGCATTGCGGAAGTAGGTGTCATGATGGTTAGCACAACCTTGGTTAGTCTCGTAATGCTTTTGATCTGGCAGACCCACTTGTTCCTAGTTTTTGGTTTTTTACTTGTATTTGGATCAGTAGAGCTCGTTTACATGTCTTCCGTGCTATCAAAAATCACAGAGGGTGGCTGGCTTCCACTTGCTTTTGCTTGCTTTTTCCTCTCTATAATGTACACATGGAACTATGGAAGTGTTCTGAAATACCAAAGTGAAGTCAGGGAGAAGATCTCCATGGACCTCATGGTTGATCTTGGCTCCAATCTTGGAACTGTAAGAGTACCAGGAATCGGATTGTTATACAACGAACTTGTCCACGGCATTCCCTCCATTTTTGCTCAGTTCCTCTTGAACCTCCCTGCTGTTCACTCCACTGTAGTTTTTGTTTGCATTAAATATGTCCCAGTCCCAGTGGTTCCTCTGGAGGAAAGATTCCTATTCCGAAGAGTTGGCCCAAAAGATTACCACATGTTTCGCAGTGTTGCCAGGTATGGCTACAAAGACGTGAGGAAGGAAGATCACCATGCATTTGAGCAGCTTCTTATTGAAAGCCTGGAGAAATTCTTGAGAAAGGAGGCTCATGATAGTACCTGGGAGGTCAAAAATAATGAAGATTTGGATAGTGTCTCAGTTATATCAAAGGACTCTGACCTTCCCAGTGGGAATGTATCTGAGGACCTAAGGATTCCATTGATGCAGGGTCAAATCCCAGAAGATGAAACAGGAGCTTCTACCTCTAAGCAAGCCTCAATTTCACTGCCAGCTAGCGTCATGTCATCAGATGAAGACCCTGATCTCGAATATGAGCTTGCCGCTCTAAGGGAAGCGACGGAGTCAGGATTCACCTATTTGCTCGGACATGGGGATGTGAAGGCAAAGAAGAACTCCATTTTCATCAAGAAGCTGTTAATCAATTATTTCTATGCATTTCTGAGAAATAACTGCAGAGGAGGTACAGCAAACATGAGAGTTCCTCATACCAACATCATTCAAGTGGGGATGACTTACATGGTCTGATATTTCTCTGTAGTGAAGCTCATCCTGGGAAATTTTTAAGTTACTATTTGGCTCCTTGTAAATTATCTCTGCAACCCCTCAGATTGTATTGCCTACTACTACGCAAGTATTGAACCGAAATGGGTTCTTTATTTATTTCCCCCAGATTGGATTTGCCTGCTGTACAATTATCTCTGTAAACCCCAAATTGTTTCATATTTTTTTGCTTAATGTCACATTCTTGTGGAAATTTTTTCTTCATTCATGTTATCCTAAGATCAGAATGCGGCTGCAGAAGATAACAATTGTTTACTTGCTTTTCAGAAACATTTAAAATGGCAACATATCAAATAACGATAGTGGATGAGTTGGCCAGTTCAACCCGTCCAAAAAGAAAATTAAGAGTAAAATATATTTTTTTTCCTTCAAATTTAGTAAAACTACATAAACCTCTCCTATATATTTTGAAACCTGTAATTTAGTCTAATTTTCGATACAAATAAAAAATACTACATTGAAGATATTGAAACACTTTTTTATTAATCAAGTTTGCATTTTAAAAATTATAATTATTGATCAATTCTCATAATCTATTTGCTTTTTCTCTCTAATTTGAAACTTTTCAAATGATATTATATAGTAGTATTTAAAAAAAAAGTCTTAAAAGACCAGATTAAAATTGATATACTTTATAATAAAATTTAAAAAGTAATAAACAGAAAGTTAGAAGTTTGGAAAAAAAAATAACTTGAAAATGTTTCTAAATAAATATTTATATTAAGAAAGAATGTTAAATTTGGTGAGTTAAGATAATGAAGTTTTGGAAGTTGAGAAAAAAATTGGTCTGAAGTAACTTTTAATTTTGAAGGAGGCCTCCATGCGTTTCTAAAATAAAGGAGAAACCTTTTCAATCAAACTGAAATATAAAAGAGATCAACATACTTTACTCAAAACTAAATAATTATAAAGATAAAAACATCAATGTTCATTTTTTAAGGGTTAAGGTGCAATTTTGACAAGGTAATTTTTTGCCATAATTGCATGATACAACTAACTTTTGATTTTGAAGGACACTATATTTTTACAAGGGTGTAATTTTAGTAATTTTGTTAAATTGGTCCAAACATCCGTCTCTTTTCTAATATATTTAGTGTGAGACTTAATTGTTCTCCTTCAAGCTTTATCATGAACATTTGAGTTAATTTAACGGAATTGCTAAAATTAGACATTTTTTAAAGTATTGTGTCTACTTTTGCACCTTGTAAAACTTTAATTGTGCCAAACGCTTATGATGAAAAATTTCAATGTTAAAATTTTAACTTAACCCTTTTTCTAATATGTTATCACAGAACGGAGAGAAAAGTTAGGAAGCGGCTTCTCTCCTATGCCTTTAAGTTCCGCTGCCGTCCTTTTTCATTAAACTGCGCCGTTTTGGCATAAAAAGCTACAGCAGTTTCTTTTTGAAAAACAGCATTTGACATCCTGATGTATTTTTTCAGTACCAGTCAGTTCCCTAAAATATTTTTTCAAAATCCTAAAATAATTTTTCAATATTATCTAGTATTTTGATGTATTTTGAAAAACACTATTCAAAATCTTGAAGTATTTTTTCAGTACTAATTAGTTCTCTAAAATAATTTTTTAATATTATTCAGTATCCTGAAATATTTTTTAGTGTCATTCAGTACTCTGAAGTATTTTTGGTGCACCTAAACTAATTTTTAGTGCATCTAAGATCCTAAAATATTGCACCAAAAATATTTTAGAGTATTAAATGTCAATAAAAAATGCTTTAGGATACTGGATAATACTAAAAAATTATTTTAGGATCTTAAAAAAATATTTTAGAGAGTTGACTGGTACTGAAAAAGTATTTTAGGATGTTGAATAGTGTTTTTCAAAATACTTCAGAATCCTATATAATATTGAAAAATTATTTTATGATCTTAAGAAAATATTTTAAAGAAGTGAATGGTACTGAAAAAATACATCAGGATGTTGAATACTGTTTTTTAGGAAAGAAAATGCTGCAATATTTTGTGCCAAAATGGCGCAGTTTAATGGAAAAGGACGGCAACAGACCATAATAGCATAGAAGAGAAGCCACTTCCAAAAAGTTAATTGTCTCACTGTCTGTGTTTAAAATAATTTTTTTTTATATCAATGTGTAAGATGTTATGAGTATCAAGAGTTTTTGTGGGATGTTGATCTCTTATCTACATACCACTCTGGTCCCTATTATAAGTCCTTTTTTACCAATAAATTTGGTCCCATTTATAAGTCCACTTTCAGTACATAAATGAGCTTATGACAATTTTGCCCCTATTTATTGTACCCATAAAGAAATAATTTAAAGAGAGATAAAGAAGAAAAAATTGAAAAGTACACATTCATAAATGAGGGTATAGTTGGAAATTTACCCTATAATCATTGGGTTAACAACTTTTTCTTGGTATATGGGATTTAGGTAAAAGAGACTTATAATAGGGACGAGAGTGATAATCATTTCTCAACTAACTTTTATTATTACACCACTAATCTTATAGTAAGGGACGCTGGATGTGTAAAGTTTTTTCAGACTTGGGTATTTTTTTTATTCAAGAAAATGTACACGGTTAGATATTAAATATGGACGTCTCTCCTATCAAAAATTAAACATTAGTTCGTTGTAGGAAGCTAAACATTTTCACTAAATCCTACAATGTTATTACATGTGAAGCCTTTTTAATTTAGAAGGATAAACAGTAGAGGCATGAAGTTACAATCCTGATCAAGCCAGCAATCCTTTACTTTACAAGGAGCTTTTCTACCACCTACAAATAAAACATTTCATTTGTATTGAGTTATAAAATAATAAAATAAGACTCTTTTAATTTTGTTATCTTTTTTATATAACATTTAATTTTGTTATATTTATTCTCTCTCCTCTGTAGTTATAATTCTATCGCTTTTTAAGTTACAATTTTATTGTATAGCCTAAGATAAAATAATTCCATTGTTTATTTATGTTTTACATTAATGATGATTGTTAGCAATATTCAATTATTATGAATTAATGAATAATATTGATAGATAATCAGGAGAAGGATGATGAAGGCACACGGACCAAAGAACAATTCTCTGGTCACTGTTCGTCTTCAAGAAAGACAAGCGAGGGTTTTGTTTTAAATCTTACACAGTTACACTGAGTGGTCATAGACCAGAGAAGAAGAAGAAAGCGACGAGCAATTATGGCTATGGCAAGCTTCGCTAGACGGAAGGCTTACCTTCTGTCGAGGAATTTCTCCCCGGAGACTCTCAGGTATTCCCTATCTCTAGCTTTTTTCTCCAGGGGATTCGCTTCAGGATCTGACGAAAACGACGTCGTCGTCATTGGTGGTGGCCCCGGCGGCTATGTCGCCGCCATTAAAGCTGCTCAGCTTGGTCTCAAGACCACTTGTATCGAGAAGCGTGGCGCCCTTGGTGGCACCTGCCTCAACGTCGGCTGCATCCCCTCCAAGGCAATCCTTTTTAATACAAAATTGTTCATGTGTCTGAATTTCCCTGTCACACTGTTGAACCTGATTGGAGTGTCCTTTCCAGTTTCTTTTAGCTGAATCCTGCCTTTTTATGAGCCTTTTACTTTGTTTGACCAATGCAATGTCATGGAATTAACTTCTTGATATTGAATTGTTGCATCCTGTTTTTGCAATGAATTTTCTGGAGCAGAATTTTTGTTTTGGTACAAACGGCTTAATTGGAGTTCCGCGAGTATTAACATTTTCAGATGGGAATTATGCTACTTCCAACCTTTGGACACCGGCTGGTTTACATTATGGGCGGTCTCATTTACTTAAGAAGGGAGAAATTTAGCAATACGGAGATATGGAGAAAGGTTTAAGAAGAGTGAATATGGATTTTGTGTCTCTTGTCTGCGTTTTGATAATCCTTTTATGACTTGTCCTAGTTGGCTAGTTCTGTCCCAAAATTTTGGATGATTCATTTTTCTCCTCAGCTATATATCTGGACTTTATATATCATACCCCTTATTGCAAGAATGAGTTTATCACATATATCAATACTGAAATTTGGATATGGGCACCGCAGGGACTGAAGCATAATTGGCATCTTAGACAAATTATTAAAAGGACATGAGCCCTTAAGACCCTTACCTACTTCCTTCAGAACCTGAGCTGCAACTCTTTTTATAACTGCACGTTACATGATTTGTCATGCCAATTCATTTTGCATCCATAGGCTCATTTTAAAGTTTCAACTAATTATTTCATTTCCAACCGTAAAATTGTTTCGGAGTAACCTTTTTCATCTTCATATCATGAACTGAACATTGAAGGTGCTTACCTGAAAAGATAATGTATAAAGTCATATTTTTAGACAAAATACTCATTTATTGTTGGTGATTTTTATGGTTTGGTTCAGGCACTGCTGCATTCTTCCCATATGTACCATGAGGCAAAACATGCATTTGCTAACCATGGGGTGAAATTTCAATCTGTTGAGGTAGATTTGCCAGCCATGATGGCCCAGAAAAATAAAGCCGTGTCTAATCTTACTCGTGGTATTGAAGGTTTATTCAAGAAAAACAAGGTAACCTATGTGAAAGGATATGGCAAATTTACTTCCCCATCCGAAGTCTCTGTGGACACCATTGACGGTGGGAATACTGTTGTAAAAGGCAAGAATATTATAGTTGCAACTGGTTCTGATGTGAAATCTCTCCCTGGTGTCCCCATTGATGAAAAGAAAATTGTATCATCAACTGGTGCACTTTCTCTGTCGGAAATCCCCAAGAGACTTGTGGTCATCGGGGCAGGCTATATTGGGCTGGAAATGGGATCAGTATGGGGCCGACTTGGCTCTGAGGTAACTGTTGTTGAGTTTGCCTCGGATATTGTTCCAACCATGGATGCGGAAGTTCGTAAGCAGTTTCAGCGTTCTCTTGAGAAGCAAGGAATGAAATTCAAGCTGAAAACTAAGGTGGTAGGAGTGGACGCTGCTGGTGATGGTGTGAAGCTGACAATTGAACCAGCTGATGGAGGTGACCAGAGCATTGTTGAAGCAGATGTTGTTCTTGTATCTGCTGGTAGGACTCCCTTCACAGCTGGACTTGGATTGGACAAGATAGGAGTTGAAATCGACAAGGTGGGAAGGATTTTAGTCAATGAAAGATTTATGACAAATGTGCCTGGAGTTTATGCAATTGGAGATGTGATTCCAGGGCCAATGTTGGCACATAAAGCAGAAGAGGATGGAGTAGCTTGTGTAGAGTACATTGCTGGTAAGGTTGGCCATGTCGATTATGACAAGGTCCCGGGGGTTGTGTATACGCACCCTGAGGTCGCGTACGTTGGAAAGACTGAAGAGCAGGTGAAGGCACTTGGCATCGCATTTCGTGTGGGGAAGTTCCCTTTCTTGGCTAATAGCAGGGCTAAGGCAATCGATGACGCCGAAGGACTGGTAAAGATATTGGCTGAAAAGGAGACAGACAAGATTTTGGGAGTTCATATTATGGCACCCAATGCAGGAGAGCTCATTCATGAAGCAGCCATAGCCTTGCAGTATGGCGCATCCAGTGAGGACATAGCTCGTGTCTGCCATGCACATCCGACGATGAGCGAGGCTGTGAAAGAAGCTGCAATGGCCACTTTTGACAAGCCCATTCATATTTGATCGCACCTCGGTACTTGGTTTCCATTTTGCCCTACCATTCCTTGTGTTCAAAGCAGTTTCAGGTGTTTAAGTCCTGATTGGCTCTTCATTTGCTTATATTCGTAATAATTTTACTGATATTCATAATAACATGAGTAACTGTGTTAATTCTATTCTCTGAATAGAACATTTTTCTGACCATGTACGCAATCTTCACTTGGCGGGGCATATCCAAGTGCAACCTGGATCCGGAATCATAGAAATTGACTGCCAAAACCAAAGTACTATTTCTTTGCCCTGTTTGTTTAGGAGATAATTTTACAAATAAGTTGGTAAGCATCGAGTTTGAAAGGAGATATCAGAGGATAAGAAAAATGCAGGTTTCATTGAAAATTTTCCTCATCTGAGAGTTTTTTCGTAGTTTTCACCGCTTATGAGACATGAGGAATATCTTCTATCAGCAACCAAGACTAACGTCATATTACATGTGAAGATTAAAATTCTTCCCAATTATCACTCTGGTCTTTAGTATAAGTTTATTATAAATAATTACTATTATAAGTTGCTTCTTCCATAAAGGTTGGGAAATGTATTTAATCTACTTGAGGAATAAAAGTTTCTTTCCAGACCAACTCAAATTGATTCATCTAAAACTTTGTCAGTGAAGGGAAGAGCATTGAGGATTTGTAGTAAATATTTAGTATGTATTGTCACTTTAAATTAGAATTAAAATGTTCCTGCTATTTGGTATTCTATTACTTCTCTTTCCAATGGCCGCCAGGATCTGTTATTATTGGGAGCAGGAAAGGAAGTCCCTTACATTG
This sequence comes from Inga leiocalycina, assembly GCA_963242795.1. Classification (NCBI taxonomy): domain Eukaryota; kingdom Viridiplantae; phylum Streptophyta; class Magnoliopsida; order Fabales; family Fabaceae; genus Inga; species Inga leiocalycina. The sequence goes on from OY725330.1 coordinate 21,497,856, forward strand.
TTATATGGTATAAGAAAAATAAGGGATAATTAATATGCATGTCTTTATAAATTCAACCATTTTTATTGGTTCCTTATAAGAAAAATAAGGGATAATTAATATCCGTATCTTTATAGTTTCAAACATTTTTATTGGTTCCTTATACTTTCATTTATTTTTAATTAGGTTTCTATATGATTTTCCCCCTCCTTTTATCAAGTCCTTATAATTTCATATGATTTTTAATGAGGTCCATGTAGTTGTTGTCTATCAATTAAATTTAAAATTAAATAAACAAATAACATTAAGATATATATTTAAATTAATAATAAGGAAAAATCCCATATAAAGCTATTTAAAATAGGATAATTCTAAATTAGGTTGGTAAATTTAACAAATCCCTAAATGAGTCATCAACCTAATTTAGGATTTTAAAATGTAGGTGAAATGACTTTAATGTCCCCTTCTTTTTAAGGAGTTTCATTACTTTGTGACTTATGTTTATATATACATACATACATATATATATATATATATATATCAACATTAATATTTAATAAAAAAATATGATTCATCTATAGTTTAAACATATTAATTATCATCACAAGAACAAAAGCTTACAGTATTTTTAAGCAAGGAGTTCATTTTATTAACACGAACAAATTTTTCAAAAAAAAAAAAAGAAAAGAAAGAATATATGGCACAATAAAAAATTATTTTTTAAATAAATATATTAATTATAAATTTTACTATATTTATTTCATATATAAATTTTTTCTTTGAAAGTTCTATATTTCAATAAGAATTTTATGAAATTTTAAGTGCATTTAATATTTTTTGTCTAAAATATCCTTAGAAGTATATCAAAGTTTCTCGCCTTTCTAATAGAAATGAATAATTCATATTAAAAAAGTGAAATCTTAACTAAATTATTTTTAAGAAATTCACATTTATGCATTAGGGAAAATTATTTAGAGTTTGTTTAAATTATTGTTGGTAAAAGTAGTTTTTATTTCAATTGATTCTTGCAAACTGAAGTTAGCAAGTATTATTCTTTCATTTTTCTTTTGTCTCACTTGATAAAAATAACTACATCATTTTTTTTTAAGAAAACTCAAATTTTTTTTTTAATATCAATTGAATGATTTTTGATTGAAAAAATCAATTTTTTAATTGATTTTTAATATTAATTAAATGATTTTTAGTTGGTATGTATCATGGTTCCTTTTTTTTTTTACTTGAATTATTTTTTTATGATCCTTTTAGATCATAACAAATTCTTTTGATTTAGAAAAATTATATTTTGTTTGATTATATATCAATGTTGATATATATAGAGCAATAAAATCATATAGTAATAAAACTCTTTAAGAGGGGAGAGAAGAAGGGGGGGCATTAAAGTTATTTTACCCATATTTTAAAATCTTAAATTGGGCTAATAACTTAATTAAGGATTTGTTGAATTTACTAACCTAATTTAGAATTTCCCTATTTTAAGTAGCTTTATATGGGATTTTCCCTAATAATTATAAGAAATAATTAATATAATAAAGTTGTATATAAATAAGGGATAATTAATCTACAAATTCTTATGGTTTAAACTAAATTTTAATTTAGTCCCTGTAGTTTTTTTGTTCTTTTTTATCATGCCCTTATACTTACCTTTGTTTAGAATCAAATCCCTATAATTTTTTTCTTTTTATGCGAGGACATGATAAAAGGAAAAAAACTATAGACACTTGAATTAAAAATAAATGAAAGTATAAGAAAATAATAAAAAAAATGTAGGAACCTAATTAAAAATTAGTTGATACTATAAAGACTTGCAGTTTAGTTATCCCTAAAAAATAATAACAATATATTATCTAATTTTTTGAAGAAAATTTTAGACTGAGTAAAATAATATTGACTCATTATCAATATTAAACTAACAAATTTGCAAGTGCATTTTAATTTGTATCAATAGTGTCCGGAGTATTGCTTTAGGGTGTGTTTGGATTAGTTTTTGGAGAATAGCTTCTGGAGAAAAAATGGAGAATAGCTTCTGGAGAAAAAGTGGAGAATAGCTTCTAAAGAATTAGATTTTGAGAAGAATAAATTATGGAAAAAAAGATATTTTAATAAAATGAGAGTGTTTGGGTATTGTGGTCAGAATAACTGTTTTTCATGGTGTGGGGCCCACATAATGAGAAAAGATCTATGGGGTAGAGAGAGGGTGAGGCCCACATAAGAAAAAAAGATCAATGAGAGAGAGAAGATAGGCCCATACAAGAGAAAAAGTAGAAAAAAAATAGATTTTCCTAAAACCTAGGTTTTGATTCAATTACCGAATGCACACTTACTTAGCCTATGATTGGGATAGCTTACTTTTGACTTATAAGTTTTTTTTTATATAAGACGAGATAAAACTCTTCTTACATATTTATCTCGTATACTTTAAATCATGATTTAAAAAAGTATTTATAAACTAAAATTAAAATATCCCAAACAAACACTTACATGTTAACTTCAAGTTCACTGTTTTTTATGGTCCAACATGATGAGACAGATTTGTAATATCTATTTCTTTCTTTGAGCTAGAGACAGATTTTACTATATCTACAGTTTTCCTAATAAATTTAATTTATTAGTCAAAGATTTTGTTATAACACGTTTAAATCCAATAGCCTTTGACCAAATCTCTTTTTTGCAAGGTATTAAAACTCGGACCGGGCATTGAACCGGTCAGGGTATTGGGTTAAGGGTCAGTGGGTCAAACTGAGACCAAACCTGAGCTAAACTGGGACCAAACCAGTGAGAAATTGAAAATTTTAGACTTATAGTATGAAATTCTAAAGGAAAAATTTAAAATTTTTTTTTTTTAAAATACCAACCCGGACCGGACTGGGATCCGGACCGGTTTACTGGCCGGTTCGCCGGTTCCCTTCCGGGTTTAATAACCCTACTTTTTTGTAAAACAGATATTATCCCTTGGACTCAGAGATGTTGATTAATTACTTACAGGTTTTTCGTTTGTTACCCTCGTATAATTGCCATTGCTCATCACTAATAAGTTTTCTGGACGTTTTGCAAATTAATCGTTTTAATTTATTTGTGATATTAGTTTAGATATTTGATGTTGTTAGATTTTTTTTTTTTTTGCCTTTGATATTGTTAGATATTAGCCATTATTTAAGGATATTAGTTTAAACTAACTTAAACTTCTGGTCTTTTTTAGGGATAACTTTTGGTCTTTCTATCCCTTAAAAAAAGAGTTTAGGCCAATTTTAACCATTAAAAAAGAAGTTCGTATAATTTACTTTTATTTTAGAAGAAATTTAAATGAGCTTTAAAAATTAAAAAATTCAGATAAGCTCTTTTATTTTTTTATGCAAAAGTGGTTTAATTAATGTCAGTGATTGGTTTTTGCTAATATAAAAGCACTACCATTATGTTCAATAAGATACGAAATCAATTTAATTTTTTTGTTTTGGCTAAGTGAGTTTAATTAAGGGAAAATCAAAGAAAAATAAAATTAAAAATGGGAAAAAACAAATTGGTGCTGCCAATTTATCAAATATCAAGTTAGAATTGAAGTAAGAATGTGAGATTTTCAATTCTGACTAAATTGCCCTGAGTTAAGTTAAAAAAAACAAAAAGAAAACATTAACGACTTCACTTTCATGTTTCACAACTTCATATCCCAAAAACTAACATATGCCCAAGGATAATTTTGAGGGCACAAATTTTAGGGGTTAATAACAGCATCTGTATATATATTAACAATATTAGATTTTTCATTAACGATTTCACTTCCATGTTTCACAACCTCATATCCCAAAAACCAACACATGCCTAGGGATAATTTTGAGGGCTCAAGTTTCAAAGGTCAATAACAACAAATGTATTTATATTAACAACATCATATGTTACATTAATAACGTTACTTTCATGTTTTACAACTGCATATATTCATCATATGATGTTTAATGACAATCTGTATAATTACATTAACTAATAACCTAAAACCAAACAATCTATGACAATGACCCTTTTACACATTTACATATTTAAGGATAAGGGAACATTAACATTGTACAGCCACATAATGCTTTCTTGTCACTATCATGACAGTACATAAGACATTATGAATACATTACTCACAAAATGGATTATGTGCATGACACCAATCCATCTCCCAAATAGTTATGAGTGGGTTGACAGTAAGTTTACAACAACATGAAGATTACTTTTAAAAGGGTAACTTCAAAAGAATATAGGTCCATCTACTTTCAAAAGGCTAACTTCAAAAGATGACTTCATCCAATATCAGTTTGGGTTTGAATTTTTGTATGTCCTTCTAGTATGACCAACTTCATGGCATCTTACATAGTGATATATCTTCTTGTTCTGGAATTGTGATTCATGTCTACTGATTCTTGACCTTCCAGCAGGTCGGCTGGTCCTAGGTGGCAACAAAAATGTCTAACTTGAAATATTGTCCAACATATAGTTTTTTGGGTCTGGTTTGTCAAGTATGACAACTGGAATCATTTTACGCCTATAAATCTTTTGTTATGATGTGATTTTATAACATTTTTCCATATAGTTATAGACATTGCCATGGACATGCTTGATGGCTGCACAAGCATATGTACAAGGGATCATCGACATTTGCCACGCTTCACAAAATGGATATGAAGTGTCAAAATGGATACGAAAGATGTTAATTTCAATACTTAAGTCATTAATATATATACATAAGTTGTCATTCATGCTTTAAACTTGTGCCTTCAAATTTAAACCACTAGGGATATTGGTTTTTAGGGATATAAAGTTGTCAAAATGGATACTGAAGTAATTAATTTCAATACTTAAGTCGTTAATCTCTACATAAAAGTTAAAACCAAAAGCCACAACATCTGGATAATAAAGCCTATATGAACCATACAAAAGTGGGCAACAAAAGCCATAACATCTAGATATTAATGCCTATATAAAACATACAAAAGTGGGCAACAAAAACCACAACATCTAGATATTAAAGCCTATAAGAACCATGCAAAAGTGGGTAACAAAAGCCTATATGAAGCATACAAAAGCCCTCAAATTTCTCACGCTTTAATTTCTTTTAAAATCAATTCTAAACAACACCATCCCATTCTTCAATGCTTTAGATGTCTCCCCTTATTGCACCACCTTCCGCCCTTCTTCAACCACTATCTTTTGCAGAACAAATGTTGTCAATACCTATTCCATTATAGTCATTTCCTATTTAATTCTAGTCATCCATTTAGTACTGCAACACCATCACTTTAATTAACACACAATATACAAGCAACACAAAATCTAACTTGCAATATAATAATTATTATATCCTGAAATATATCAATATATGAAACTTCAAACTGAGAAAACAACAACAACAACAAAGCCTTTATCCCACTAGGTGAGGTTGGCTATATGGATCGCACGACGCCATTGTGCTCTGTCGAAAACCATATCTTTAGACATATTATTAATCAAAAGGTCTCTCTCTATTACCTCATTAATCGTTCGCTTCGGCCTTCCGTGATCTCATTTTATAGGACTCCAAACTGCTTGGTCAACCCTCCTCACTGGTGCATTCAACGGCCTTCGTTGAACATGTCCAAACCACCTCAAACGACTTTCTACCATTTTTCCTTCAATAGAGGCCACTCCAACTCTTTCACGTATATGATCATTACGAATCTTATCTTTTCTTGTATGACTACACATCCATCTCAACATCCTCATCTCGGTCACCCCCATTTTATGCTCATGTAGTCCCTTTAAAGCCTAACACTCACTACCATATAGCATTGCTGGTCTTATAGCAGTGCGGTAGAACTTCCCTTTTACTTTATTAGGTACTTTCCTATCACAAATAACTCCAGTAGCTTTTCTCCATTTATACCATCCAGCTTGAATTCTGTGATTGACATCTCCATCAATTTCACCATCTTGTTGTATAATTGATCCAAATACCAAAATTTTGTCACTTGCGGAATAACTTGCCCCCCAATTTAACTTCCACATTATTTCGACCTTGTCTCTTATCATTCTTACAATGCATATATTCAGTTTTACTCCTACTCAGACGAAAACCCTTCACTTCCAAAGTCCATCTCCATATCTCAAGTTTAGAATTAATTTCCTCCCTGGATTCAGCCAACAAAACTATATCATTCGCAAAAAGCATGCATTTAGGGATCTCCTCTTTTATAGGCTCAGTTAGAACATCTACCACTAGGTTAAACAAATAAGGGCTCAAAGCTGATCCCTGATGTAGGCCAATCCTTATAGAAAAGTCCTTTGTTACACCTCCAAGCGTTCTAACATTGGTTGTAACCCCCTCATACATGTCCTGAATGGCTTTGATATATGCAAACTGCACCCCCTTCTTTTCCAAGGCTCTCCAGAGTATATCTCTTGGCACACGGTCATATGCTTTTTCCAAATCAATGAAAATCATATGCAAATCTCTTCCTTTGCTTCTATACTTTTCCATAAACCCCCTTAATAAATAAATCGCTTCTGTTGTAGATCTTCCTGGCATAAATCCGAATTGGTTTTCAGCAATTTCAGTCTCTAACCTCAACTTGTGTTCCATCACCTTTTCCCATAATTTCATTGTATGACTCATAAGCTTAATTCCTCCATAATTTGCACAATTTTGAATATCCCCTTTATTCTTATAAATAGGAATCAAAGTACTTTTCCTCCATTCATTCGGCATTTTCTTGAATCGTAAAACCTCATTAAATAATTTTGTGAGCCATAAAACACCCTCTTCACTCAAACATTTCCAAACTTCAATAGGAATCCTATCAGGCCCAACATCTTTACCATTTTCCATTTTCTTAAGAGCTTCCCTAACCTCGCCAACTCTAATCCTGTGGTAAAATGATAAATTTAGATCACCTTCTCGAGTTGTCAAATCTTCGCAGTCACAAGGCTCTCCCCCTTCATCATTGAACAACTTATAAAAGTAGGCTTTCCACTTATTCTTAATATCTTCATAAGTAACCAAAACTTTGCCTTCTTCATTCTTTATACACCTCACTTGATCAAGGTCTCTCAATTTTCTCTCTTTGTTCTTTGCAATCTTGTAAATCTTACGCTCCCCCGCCTTTGTTCCTAACTCCTTGTAAAACTCCTCATATGCTTTATTACGAGCTTCACTCACTGCCTTCTTAGTCTCCTTTTTAGCTAAACGATACCTTTCCCAATTGTCAACATTATTACTCAAGTGTATTGCTTTAAAACAATCTTTCTTATGCTTGAATTTCTCTTGAACAGTCTCATCCCACCACCAAGTATCCTTATCCTGCCGACCAAAACCTTTTAATTCTCCCAAAATTACTTTAGCAACCTTCTGGACCTTTTTAGACATATTCTCCCACATGATATTAGCAATTCCTTGTAACTCCCATTCCCCCTCCTCTAAAAGAGTTCTCTTAAAAATATCCTGTTTCTCCCCCTTTAATTGCACCACCTAATCCTTGGATTTAAAACTTGTCAGTGCTTTTGTTTTACACACTTAATATTCACATCGAGGACCAAAATCTTATGTTGTGTAGTCACGCCATCCCCAGGAATCACTTTGCAATTAGTACAAAGTCTTCTATCAGAGTTCCTTACCAAAAAGCAGTCAATCTATGTCTTGGCATCTCTACTCTTGTATGTTATTAAATGCTCCTTTCTCTTCTTAAAACAAGTGTTAACAATCCTGAGGTTATATGCGAGGGAGAAATCAATAATAGATTGACCTTCATTATTGAGCACCCCAAATCCAAAACCCCCTTGAGCCCTTGCATGAGGTCCTGCCTCCTTACCAATATGTCCATTAAGATCTCCTCCAATAAAAATCTTTTCAGTTAGTGGGATACTCTGAATAAGCCCCTCCAAATCTTCCCAGAACTTTTCCTTAAGATGTGCTTCTGCCCCTACTTGAGGTGCATACGCACTGATAATGTTTATAATATCCTTCCCAACAATCATTTTTAAAGAAATGATTCTGTCCTCAACCCTCTTAACTCTCACCACGTTCTTTCTCCATTCATTATCAGTGATGATACCAACACCATTCCTTCCATTAACATTTCTCGAGACCTTTCTCCCACCCATTTAGTTTTTTGAACGCATAAGATATTAATATTTTGATCATTCATTACGCCCACCACCTCCAGAGATTTGGCATTCAAAGTCCCAACGTTCCAAGTGCCAAATTTGATCTTGGTCTCATGAACTAGCTTCTTTAGCTGCCTCCTTTTAGAAGAGAGCGGTAGCCCTTGCTCATTTAACACTACATCCGGGCGACGATGTAGCAGCCTTCACTCACTTATCACTGTACTCGAGCCATACAACGCATTACTTACAGGCAACGACCTAGTATTAGCACAATATCTTTATTGATCCATGTTCATAAGAGATTCGACATGGTTTTACGTTGGTTGTCAGGGCCTAACATAACCCTCCTCCTTTACCCGAGCTTGTGACCAGCTATAAACATAGGCAGAGTTTCAAACTGAGAAAACATTTATGCAAATTTAAGTGTAGCCAGAGCAGTTGAACTCAGAATATTTGAGCTATATCAATATATGAAACTACCTTAAAGGACTTCAGTAGATACAAATGTGATAAGGGCTGAGCCATCATATTGCAACACTGAGTAAGGGATGAAAATATGGAAGCCTAGGATTAGTCTAACGCAAACCATAATTTTTGATTCCAATATAACTTGCTTGCAAGTAAAAGACAACCAGAAAAGGAATATTTAAAGATGGAAGAATAAAGAAAAAGGAGGGAAGATTCATCAGATTGAGATAGTACACATCTCATGTACATTGTTCCAGAACAGAATAATTCATAATATTTAAAGGATCATATTTCTTCAAATATATTGCTGACATAGCTTCCAACAACTATGTTTACCAAAATAATCATTGACTGAATTATTGGCATTTGATCTCTGTATGAGTGGTTAAGGTATATGGTATAGTGAGCCCACATGTATCATAATTAAATCCTTTTCCTTCACTATCATCTTTCTACCTATGGTCCCCAGCTATAAATGGAGAAAGACTTGTCCTTTTTTTTGCAATTTTGAAATATCGTTCCTAACTTAAATGTTAGGCTCAGCTTTGACCAAAGAAGATTCAAAATTTCATTGGTGTTTCTGCTTCTTTTATTGCACGGTGGAAATGGCAATGACCAAATCTTATGTTGTCGTTTTAAGGACTTGATCGGTCTTAGAACAATTTTGAAAGTTCGTGAAGGAATTACTAGTTTCCTAAAATATTAGAAATTAGAGGCCCCTGACTGGAAAGAACCAGTTTTACATTGCAATATATATGAAGCAAAGCAAACAAAGGAAGAAAAGGGGAAACTTATCAACCGCGATTACTCTATGCCAAACCTATTCTAGAATTCCACCAACCTGCGCGACTTGATGCATGAATGTTATTGCAATTATAGGCAATTGATAACCACCCACGATCGTCTCTGACGACGCCAAAGCCACTCTTCTTCCCTGATGCTTGAACTCTACGGCCGTTTTCTGTTTTGTCTCTCGTGAGTCATGATAGAGAAGAATAGGTTTTGATTTTTTAAAATTTTACTTAGGGGTACTTTGGACATTAGGAAGGATTTGGAAATCTCATATTCCTCCGTGAGGTTGGAATTGGAATTTCAGATATTGGTCTCCCTTATTTGTCTTTTCCCTCTATTAACAGTATTGTTTTGGGATTTTCCCTTTAATTAATGTTAGTGTTTAGTTTTTGCTAATAAACTGAAATGGAAAATCTATTTCATTATAATGATAGTAGTGCATATATGTATGTAGCATGCAAAAGAAGTGATAATGAAGAAAGGGCCATGGATGATATAGAAAGGCAAGTGTCAGTTTTTTTTGTTACATAAAAAGTTATTTAGTATAGTGTTATTGGTAATATGTGTTCACAACACTTGTTAATATCCATGCAGAGTTGATCAATTATTGGGAGCTGCAGAGCAAATGTCATACATTAATGAGGCTGTGTTATGGATTGAATGATGAATCTGTACAAAATGAGTACAATGCAAGACCTCTTCTTAGCCTTCCATGTGCAGTTGAGAGTGCCCCAACACCGATACCAGAGATGAACTATAAGAAGTGGAATGATTTGTTGGTAGGAGTAAATCAAATGTTTGCACATGCGGATGATTTCAAGAAGGTGCTGCACAAGTTTAGTATTGTGCACAAATTTGAGTACACATATGTGAAGAATTGTAGAGATTATGTGTACGTTAAATGTAAGGTTGAAGATTGTCCATGGAGAATAACTGTGAGGGCAATTGGGAAGAGCACTTATTTCGTACGTGGGACGAGATACACCAAAGAACATATTCATACAGCCTAACACAATCTTGATGTGACACACGCTTGAAGTGCTAGTTTGACATCATCAATTATCATTGATGAGCTTAGAAATAACATAGACAAGTGTGTAAATGAAATAAGGAAGAGTTTGGCTAGAGATTATGGAGTGCAATTGACATATAAGCAAGCATATAGGGCAAAGGAAAAGGCTATAGAGGAAATTCATGGTAGACCTGAATAGACATATATGTTTATACCATGGATATGTGATCGGTTAAAGCAAAGTGATGACAAGACAGTGGCTGAATGGGTCACTAGTGGGAGGAACACCTTAGAGCGTGTATTTATAGCCTACAGTTGTTGTATATAAGGGTTCATTGCTGGTGCTATACCTATATTGTACATTGATAGATCCCATTTAAGTGGACCATACAAGGGAGTTCTATTGTCAGCTTCAGCATTTGATGCAGACAATGAATTGTTGCCATTTGCCATCGCTATAGTGAAAGGAGAGACAATTGAAGACTGGAGTTGGTTCCTTGAGATGATTAAGAAGATATTAGGTTTATTACATATCACAATTGTATCAGACTGCCATAATGCATTAATCACTGCTGTGTGAGGAGTTTTCGGAGGTGAGAGGCATGCATATTGTTACAGGCATATTAAGGAAAACTTCAGCGCCCAAGTCCTTAAGTTGAATAGAGGAAAGAGGAAGACAGGGGGCCAAGGAAGACAAAATGCACTGGATTTGCTTGATGCAATTGCATATGCAAGGCTTGAAAGCAACTTCGAGACTGTAATGAAACACATGAGGCTTTTCAATAAGGAAATATATGAGTGGTTGATCAACCATGGTGATATTGAAAGGTGGGCCATAAGTAAGTTCCCATTTAAACGTTGGGATAAAATAACAACAAACCTTGCTGAGTCATTCAATGCTTGGATGGTAAATGAGAGACGTCATAATGTTGCCCAGCTTATCCACGAGCATTGTGACAAAGTAGCGAAAAAGATGTATGCAGCAAGCTTGGGAATAAGTAAATGGAAAAACGGTGTCGGGCCAAACATAGAACAACAAGTGAAGGAAAATGTTAAAAGGGCTGATTACTTGGATGTAGAAGTATATAGAGGTGGTAGGGTGAAAGTCCATACACCAACTGGATCACTAAAGGTTGAGCTGTCCTTAAACGAGTGCACATGTAGAGGATGGCAAATGTCAGGTATTCCTTGTCCTCACGCATGTGCTGCCATAAAGGGAGTTCATGGAAATATCTACAATTTTGTTGATGAGTGGTTAAAGAGTACATGTCAAGAAAAGATATATAGCAGAACAATGATCCCAGTCGTCACAATAGATATGCCAAATCCAAAAGACTAGTCGACCTCCCGGTAGGCCAAGATTTGTAAGGAAATAGTCACAGTTCCAAAACAAGAAAGTATACCATTGCAGCTCATGCCATCAAGCAGGGCACTCCAGAAGAACATGCAAGAATCCTAACCCAACTTAATCCTGGGTGTGCATACCTGAGAATAGCTATTTTGCAAATCATCTTTTGTTTTATGTATAATGACTTGGATCCCTTCAAATATTTTGGTTTGAAGGGTTATGGCATATATGATCTCCTTTATGTAAGTACTATTTTTAGGTTAAACAATAGGTTATACCATGGGAATGACAAGAAAACATTAGGTGCTGGTTGAATCATAATGTTCACTTGTCATTTGACAACGTATATGGTAGTTGCTGTAATGAAGAATCTGGTGTTTTGTAAATTCCATTACTGCTTTTGTAATTCCCATTACTACTTTTGTTAATAATGACAGCTTATTGTAATTAAAGTATACATGAAGGGACACCTTATTTTGGGTTAATGACTTCTATGCATTGGGTGTAGGTGGAATTAGTAATGTTAGAATTTTTCTTTTCACAATGCATATGGTACTTGTTGTTAGTAAGAATCTGGTGTTTTGTAAATTCCATTACTGCACTTGTCATTTCCATTGAAAACAGTTGTTAATGATGATAGCTTATTGTAATTACATTTTACATGAAGGGACACATTCTTATTTAGTTAATGACTTCTATGCATTGGGTGTAGGTGTAATGCGTAATGTTAGATTGTCATTTGGACCCTTTACTTGCGAGTTATTGTCATAAACATTTGTGGTTTTTGTCAATGTCAGAACAAAACTTGTCATTCCCATTACCATTCTCTTCAAAACCATTAAAACACTTGTCATTCCTATTATTAAACTTGTCAACGTCCTCCCCTTTTGGGGAAAATTCAGTGACAAAGCTTTTAAGCCTGACTTGTCATTCCCATTACCATTCTCGTCAAAACCATTAAAACACTTGTCATTCCCATTATTAAACTTGTCAACGTCCTCCCCTTTTGGGGAAAATTCAGTGACAAAGTTTTTAAGCCTAACTTGTCATTTCCATTACCATTCTCGTCAAAACCATTATAAAACTTGTCATTCCCGTTATTAAACTTGTCAGCAGTCTCCCCTTTTGGGGAAACACTATAACACACAATATTTCTTCATTTACCTGTTTCCTGTATAAGAGAAGTGCATATTGCCATAGTGTCGGAATAAAGGGACTTGCACTTTAGTAAATTGAAATACACAGTAACATTACATGGAAAAGGACACTGCTATGAAGAGGTATACAAGATCAGTTACAAAAATATCAACTTTACAATGTCACCCTAAAATGCAATGCTTGGTAACTAAGTTAGACAACAGGCGTTACTCTCTTTACAACAGTGGTTAGTTCAAAAATGAATAATTGTTTCTGGAAGAACAAAAAGTTACATTAAGAACAGAATTTTATCAATCAGTCATATCTTGTTGGTCAGTGGCATTTATGAAGGCAACAGTCTCAATGCATCCTCCCTCTTCCTATTCATTTCATGGTTAACCACCCACCACATTAGGTCTCGCCTATATGCCCCAACCTCATTAGCACCATAGTTGAAGGTTACGCCTGGCTTCCAATTGTTCAGCCAAATTAGCACATGGACGCCACAGTCACGCCTGCAAGACACAGTGACATAAAAAATCGTCGCATGGCAAACAGGTTTAGACAAAGGGAACCACTCACCAAAAAATATCTATATCAACAATGACAAACATTTAACATTTTGTGGTTGGATAAAGGAAAAAACCAAATAAAAAACTGCTCATACTACATACCAACAACATGTAAAAACAGCCTCCCATATTGCAGCTTCCCTCTTTGTTCACTTTAATTGTGTCAATGTAATCTGCCATCTCTTTGCGTAGGTCATTAACAATGTATGTGGCCCAGTCAAAGTTGGCAAATCCTTTCATGGTACAGCACATGAGCATGAGCAACTTGTCACTGATTGTTGAGCTTGCCATGGGAGCCAAAAAAGTACCTAACATATGCAACATGGATAAAAATTCAAACTTGTCATCAGCTTCCCCAGATGTTATGTCACTAAGTATGTTCTCATACTTTACCTTGCCATACTTAGCCTTTAACCTCTTATACGTGTCATCTGTGTCACTAATGTCTACTCTCACCTCCTCCCCACTATTTGGGACCCCAAGGAATTCAGCAACATCTTTTTCTTCTATTTCAGTTGTCTTCCCCCTAATTCTAAATTGATTGGTAGGGGGATCATACGTTCTCATTATAGCAACTAAAATTTCCCAGGGGAGCCTCATACATTCCACATCAAGTAGAGCTCCAAATCCTAATCTTTGCACCTTAGCTTTTAAGTGTGGATTACAATTTACATGAGCAGCTAGCTTGGTGAATTGATTTAGGGAGCAACGGCAGTGAAAGGCAATTGGACAGTACCTCTTCTGCTTGTCTGGCCTTCCTTGCTTGGCCCTATCATTATATTTTTTCCTCTCCTCCTCACTCATATTTCTCCAGGCCTTTGTTGACTCCCTAACCTTCTCATGAAAATTTAGCCCCTCCTTCCCCTTTTCAAACTCATGACGAAACAAAATATAACTATTTTTTACATATTTTGTCTGCATATCCACTTCACTTGTCATTGTATAAGACCCAATAAATTGCAGCTACAAATTAACATCACAGTTTAATTCAACTGAATTGAAGGGAAATATAAAAAAGACAACAGGTAATCAAACAATTAGGTCTACAATGATAATAAGTGTTAATTAGTCCAAATACCCAAAGGAAAATATCCAAATCTCAATGTGTTTTTGAATGAAATTTTCTTCTTCAAAACATTTTAGAGCATTTTATTTCAATGAAATTCAACCATTTCTTAATAAAATAATGGCTAGCAGTAACAGGGAATAGGGGTGAAAAGTTTGCAACATCCAATTTCCTCACGCAATACACATTAGACACTATGCATATATAATTCTTCAATTCTATATATGTCAATGTACCTGACTATATAAACTATACAAATAGTGAGCATTTTTACCATTTTCAACTTTCAAAAATCAATCCAACAAGTATTCATCTTCATATATTCATAAAATTTTCATTATCATAATCAATGCTTTTAAGTTTGGGCTCTTAGCATTTTACCCCACATGACTTTGAAAATTGGGCCCTTCTTTTTGATTCATGCACACAAGCATAAGTTTCCATTCAATATATCAGCAAAAGAAGAAAGCAACTTTTCATGTGACGAAAATAAAATATATATACATCATTCTTCTCTTTGCAAATTATACTTATATCTAATACTTCAGTAACTCATTGCATGAGTATTTATCATAAAATGCAGAGAGGTGAGTAATTCAGATGGCAGAACCACTATTAACACATGAACATTTTCAATCTCAAGCCAACATCACATAATACAAGGAGGAAACAAAAAAAATGGCATACTCGTCTACATCTTCGAGAAGCATTCAACGGAAAAAAATGCCAACAATTGGCATCAAGAACACAATTCAATCTCAAGGCAACATCGCAAAATTAGTGGAAGTAAATGATGTTTTTAATGTAAGACTTGAATCCAATAAGCCAAGGAAACGGAACTCAGAACTCACACATTGACTACGAGAAAGTAGTTCAAAAGCAAGTTCAACCATCACAAGAGAAGTAGCAATAAATCACAAGTACATTATAGTGGAAAAACCACAAGCACAAGCACAATTGACAAAGAAAGAAAGCTTTTTTTACCAGGTAAATCATGGTACAGATTCAAATCTTACCTGAACGAAGGATCAATTGACGGAGTAGGCGGCGAAGGAGACGACGCTCAATAATAGAAAGTCGCATGAATGAGATGAGGGAAAGGGATTTCGAGGGGGAGAACTGGATAAAAAAAAAGATTGGAGAGGGATTGCCACTTACACACACCAACCAACAGACTGAATTGACACTTGAAAGGTATAATGTATTAAGGGAATGCAACATACCAGCAAAGATATTATTCATTGATAAGCATTGTTGAAGCAATCAAGCAATAATAAAGATCCTAAAATGCAAGCTGATTGTTTACGGTAACTGAAAGCATGTCAAAATATGTACTTTTTCTTTTTCAATATGCAAGGTTCTGGCTTGAGACCTTTCACCCAAGCCTGGATAACCTCAACTAGCCTTAGTTGGTCCAGGTTCACCGGAGAAGGAAACAAGGAAGGTTAATATGACAAAGTAGCATTGCACTCACCCTTTGTGCAAATATGCCTTGGCTAGTTCATCATTCAAGTCAATTGCCTTGTTTGTGTCAGCAACAGCTTATGCTCAAATAATCTACAATTAGTTGCAATAATACATAAATTTTATCCAATTCAAGCATACAATAAAGAAGAGAGCCTGTAAATACAAACGCAACCAAAAGGCAAAACCAACACACAAAAGCTCAATGAGGTCCATAGACACACGTGCACAGTAAAATAGGGTAACGAATAGACTGAAATTTAAAGCATCACTGAAGAGAGAGAACCATACTTAGCACCTACTATATGACAACTTCTCAATAAAAATACATAATCGTCTAGGAGAACCAACTAGCTTAAACAAATTTTCTATCTCAACTATAAAAAAAATGAATACACGGGTATCCCCTTAATAGATCTC
Source organism: Inga leiocalycina (assembly GCA_963242795.1). Taxonomy (NCBI): domain Eukaryota; kingdom Viridiplantae; phylum Streptophyta; class Magnoliopsida; order Fabales; family Fabaceae; genus Inga; species Inga leiocalycina. The sequence continues at coordinate 21,514,247 of OY725330.1, forward strand.
CCACATAAAAGAAAATTCCATCTTGATTATTCTTGCCCTCCTACCTGATTTTACCTCGCATAATACGATTCTCTAGAATATAAAACCTATCAAGCGTAATTCGAATTCCTAATCAAGATTTAATTGCTTTCGCCATAAAAGGAGAATTAAAAAATATGAGGATCCAAAAGATTTGTTGCTGATGTGAGTTCTACCTTTTGATCACAGAACTGGATCAGCAGCAGCGTTCAATAACGCAGAGAAGGAAGCTCGGTTTCGAAGATTCCCTTTTTTGCTCACAGCAACATCTGCAAATAACCTCGAGGAGGAGGAGAAATCGAACACAAAACTTAAGCGAATAAAGCAAAAGATGAACATTCCCTTACCCACATCTACGTCGCCGGCAGCAGAAGAGAATGGCACCCACAACTGATTCCAATTTGGGGATAACGACAGGCTAGGGCTCGACTGAGTGTGTTTCTAGGAGAAATGAAAAAACTCTCTGCAAGTGTTGCCTTGACCGAGTGTGTGGAACAAGTAAAAGGGGGCATTTTGGTATTTTACACAAGACTTCAATATCCCTGAAACGTCCCTGATCACTTTTCTGTCTTTTTGATGTTATAAAAAACTTTTGGGGGTTTTGCTATTTCAAATGGTATTTATATGGGATTTTCCCTATTTTATTTTGTCTTATATTCTATATTCTTCTCTTAATTCTATACCACAAGGTGATGTGGGTTTTCAATAGGGATCTCTAAACCAATTGAAATTTTCTAACCTAAGAGAAGTGCACGTGTGGCACACGAAGGACTTGACCACACCAAAAGTGACACCATTTGAATTAAGGTTGAAAGCATCTAACATTTTGATCCAGAAGAGAAATTATGACCTCCGAATTCTTAGATCAATTGGCAAGAGAGTTATTTTAGCTTAACTAAGGGTCTCAAGTTCGAGCATTGGGAACGTAACAGTGTAGGTGATGTATGGCACACGAGGGATTTGACCATACTAAAAGCGACACCATTTAGAGCAGGGTTGAAAGCATATGACATTCTGACCCAAAGGAGAAATCACGACCACCGAGCACTTGGATCAACAGGCAAGGGAGTTATTCTAGTTCAACCAAGGGTCTCGAGTTTGAGCCTTGGGAACACAGATAGGGGTTTTACTCGTAAGGGTCCCGACCCGCACTGATTTGGATTAGTCTGGGCCTGTTGATGTACCTGAAAGATGGTCTGACTTGAGATACGGATGCTCACCCAAAACCAAAAAAAAGGAGAAATCACAAGCTGGAAATTAGGGGCAACAATATACTATCGTCGCGCGACTATTGTTCCTACTTCTTCGTCCTTAGGCCAAAAAAATAGAGAGACCAGATTAAAAGGGACAAATGAGCATTGGGCACCTTTGGTTCATCATCATCTTCATTGGGAAGACGAGAGCACTTGTGGAGGCGATTTAATTGAGGACTGGAGGTGGCGTGACTGCTAACAGAGTGAGAGAGAGGGATCTGGTTGTTGTGCAGCAACGCCATCTGAACCAGAGGACAACCTGAGGAGCCGAGCACGTGCAAGGATTGAGCCGTTGCTTCAACTCCAGTCACAAAGCTACAATCAATTTCGAATCTGACAGGAGCAAGAAGGCAAGAGTGTGAGGAGGAAGAGAATGTCAATGGAAGGGAAAGATCATTAACTGTGTTATGTTATCTTTTCTCTTTTCTCTTACCATTTTCCTTATGGCTTTGAACTTTGAATTTACTGTATAGCTGATTATGAGATGATTATATAGTTCGTTAGTTTGTATTAGGATTATTTCAAGAGATTGCAAGGATTGAGACTTGTTATTATTCTTTTTTCAGTTGTTAACAACAACTATGTGTTAATTTTATCGTGTGTCTAATGCTTCTTTTATGACTAACCACCACTTATATTGTCTTGTTCAATTAAATTAAGATTGAGAGAGTTAATTTAATTGTAGAACTTAGGTAAAATTATGCTAGACTTACAATTTAGGAATTAAATGGATGGTTTGTTAGTAATATAGAAATAAAGTTATCAACCTAGTATTGTCAAATTAAGGTGGTTGCTTAATAATTATTTTTTCTTAATTGTAGCAAGAGATTGTGTATGTTAATTGAGGATATAAATTTGATTTTGACTTGAAAAAGCTTAATCAAATGCTTTTGAATCTTAGACTAGCATGTAATATCATTTAATCACTAATGGAGTGGTAATTATTTAAGTCTCATGAATTACAATGTTGAGAAATAATTCTATGCTCCTATTGTCTTGAGGTAGAGTTTCAATTTAGTTCTAGTCAAATTATTTTCATTCTTGATACAATTGAATTTGGAAATTCAAAACTTTTCAAATGTTTTTACTCAACTTAATTGATAACATAATTGTGCAATTATTCCACTTTTACCTTAGTCCTCATGGGAATGACAACTTCTTATACTACTTGTAACCTATACGCTTACAAGTAAGCTAAACGGCGAACACCCATAAGATTTCATTTGACTAATTGCAACATCTACTTCTGAACGCTCCAACGGTCTCATTAGCAAATTGGAGTGATGATCCAAAAGTTGAGGAACTTGAATAGTCACTAGAAATGAAGAAATTTGAGAACTTGACCATTGAGAAGAGGATGAGAAAATGCCTTGAAAATACCGGGAAGTCAATTGTTTTAAAACTTGAGGATCATAAATCCAATTTCCATTCTCATATTTAAGAGAAGATATAGTGGATGAAACCCTCCCACGCTTAACTCTCTACTTAATGTTTCAACCATCAAATTATCTTTTAATAGGTGAGATCTAATGTTATGTAAAAAAATATTATTATAATATTAAATATAATAAAAATATACAATTATGTTATTACTACTTAACATTAAATCTCACCCATTAAAACATGATCCGATAGTTTAGATATTAAGTGGAGAAAGAAATTAGTGGAGACACCTATCTCCCCGCCTAACCACATTATGAAAATAGGAAGTATCCCTATCACCATACAATGTCCAGTTAAGTCGTGCCTTCTGTGCCCATAACATGTCTTCACATTCATACCAAAAGTCTAAATCCCTTCGCAATCTAATTAACTATGGGGAGGCATCCCCCAGATGAGTTTGAGATTGCAGATTAGGAATCATTTGCTCCAATTGTTTAATTTTAAAAGTAATTTTGCCAACCTTGTTTTTATTCCATCGAATCAATTCCTCTTTAAGATTTTCCAACCAATTCAAAAGTTGCAAACCATCACTAGGAGAAAATATATTTTGCCAAACACTTTTCAAAAACTAACCACATTCTTTAAATTTCAACCAAAAATTCTCAAACCAAAATAAACTAGCAAAGCATATCATAGTAGGATCAGAATCAAGCAACAATGGAGAGTGATCAGAGGCCACCAAAGGTAAAACATTAACACATGATTGAGGAAAGGATTGAAACCAAGAATAATTACAAATTGCTCAGTCAAGTTTCTCCCAAACAGCCTCCTCTCCGAGGCGATTATTAAACCAAGTAAAATGATGCCCCCTCATAGGTATTTCAAATAATTGAGTTTCAAAGAGTAAGTTTTGAAATTGTGAAGCTCCCCTTATCTCCATGTTCTTACTTTGCTTATCAGACAAATATAAAGTCTGGTTAAAACCACCAATTAAAACCCATGGCCCCTGAACAGCGCAAAAAGTGCACTGAATGCAATCCAATAACTTAAAACGATTAGCAAGAGAAGGAAAGCCATAAGTACCAGTCACATAAGCAAAAGTATTATGAGCTATATTAATATTAATATAATAGAGCACCTAGTGAGGTGAGGAATCTAAAATAGAAACAACACAGTCAGTCAGCACTCCCATATACACCCCACCACTCTTACCCAACGGGTTTGAACTCCTAATATGTACAAAACCAAAGGGAGGTACAGGCTTATTCATCTTACCGAACAGTTGTTTGGTTTCAAATAAAAAGAGAAGGTGGGGGCGATATTTCCTAAGAAGGTGCTTTAGATGTTGAACCGTCTCAAGCGGCCTTACCCATGACAGTTCCAAGTTCCAACATAATATTTTCATGACTGACCTGGGGACTCTTGACGGCCATCCCTCGAAGCCTCAGCAGCCAGGTTAGTACGAGAAGAGGGATCATGAGCAGGAGAGACAGCAAGCGCCTTGCGTCAATCAGAACCTTCGGCTAAGTCCCAAGACTAAGCACATTTATGAAGGTGAACCTCTGAAGTCATCTGAAGAGAGGGACTCAACCGAGAAGTATGTCACATGCATTAACCATGTGAAGGGGTTCAACTTGTGGCAACGAATTGACTGATACATGAAAGCCCAAAGCAAAGTCCAGAACAAAAGAGAACATTGGATCTATTTTAGCTGGGTTGGGCGCCTCCAATATAAAAGGCCCAAAGGAGTCAGATGAGTGAGAAACATGCTTAACAGTTTTTTCACAAACTGCTAGAGGGTAAGAATCAGGCCTTATTAGGTTAACAGAAGCTGGGTCATCCATTAAGCCCAAAGAACGTATTATATCTTTGAATGCTATCTTTCTAGTTGAGGGACGAAAAATAGAGGGCTAGGGCCCAATTCCAACAAAGGAAGTAGCTATCCCCAAAGAAGCCGAATTGGGTGTACAAACAACCCTACCATTAACCACAGATAAGGAGGGTCCCACTCCATTTCCATCAAAGTGCAAGCTATTAAAATTATCGTTAATCTCCAAGTGTCCCTCTAAACCCTCCTCATTAATCACTTGTTTACCACGTAGATCCCCTGCATGTTGCTCAAAGTGGGAAATGACACCATTATCAGATGGAGCCTTAGATGATGCCACATAACCCGCCTCAAGTTGAATGTTTGTGATATATAAATATAATAAAGAGTTAAAAATTAGTTTGTTTTTTTGTTGAGATATAGCCTTTAGAAGAATCTGTTAGTAAGATTGCATTTTAGGCTAGTCAATTAGTTAGGATCTCTCTCTGTATAAAAGGGGCCTTATGCTATTGAAAACTAGGTTGTAAGTGATATGAAATAACTGTGTTTTTTGAATGATCTCTGCTTCTCTGTTTCTTCCTTTAGGTTCCCTCTATTTTTCTGTTCTTCTTCTTCAAACCCTCTATGTTCTTCTCTATTTTCTCTCTCTTCCTCTGTTTCTCTCTATACAGAATATTAATTACGTAACAGTGGTATCAAAGCCACTGATTCTTGGACCTCCCACTGTGATTCCAAAAGAAAAAGGAAAAAAAGATCCTACTAGACAATGGATACTGCAACTTCTCGATTCCTTCCAAGAAGCGTGGAAGAACGACTTCAAAATATGACAATGATGGTTGAACAGATGGAGTCCATTCTATAAGAGCTTCTATCCATGAAAAAAGATGTGGCATAGTTACAAGAATTGTTGTAGAAGGAAAAGATTTAGTTGAAAGTTCCCCAAGAAGGACTGGTAGACCACAAGGCACTTGACGAAGTTCAAGAAGATAATGAAGGCCTTGAAGCCTTGATCTTGAGTAAGAATCTAAGAGCCAAGATGAAGCTCAAGTCACTCGATCTGCGACTAAGCAGAATGATGACACGAAGATGAGTTGTGGTGCGGAAGCACCTTTGGTAGCAATGGACAGAAGAGGAGCATCAAAATAATGGTTGAAGGAGGTGAGGCCAAGAACCTCGATGTCTGTGAATGTTTTTAAAAGGAGTCGTACAAGGAACCTTCAGTTTTAGAGCCGTTGACAACTACTTCTTCTCTCTCGATGCCAATTCTCATTCTATCCTTAAGTTCGAGTTCATTGATGGCTGTCTTCTTCTTTTCCCGCTGTCGAGCCCTCTTCCTTCGCCATTGTCCCTTTTTGCTCTATTGATGGCCATTATTTTAGATTGCTTCATGTCGTTGGGTTCTTTTTCGTCACCGCTATCTCTGTTTCGATCACATTGCTGAAGGGGTTTGCAAAGCATTGATTATTCACATATTTCAACTAAGTCTGAACTGGTAATGAGGTAGGCTGAAGAGCTCACGTGGCCAGGTTTAATTGAGTTTGAAAATTATAATGTCCAGCTGTCTCCCTTCTTCTATCAGAGATATTTTGATGGTGCCTTAAATATTTTAATACCAGATAAGAGCATGGGCTTCCAAAATAGCAGTCAAATAAAAAGCCCACTAAGGTTACATTTGGGTTGCACTATTTCTTTAGGTATTTTCAAGCCAAGGCTACTATAAATAGGGCTTTTGATTTTTCAATTTTGTCTTACACAAAGTCTACTACTCATTTGGTTCAATGGGGAGTTGGTGAAGATGCTTCTTGGCTCTGGTTTTCTCCAATATACAGTGGATAACATCTAGGGTTCTACTACATATGGAAAAAGAGCAAGTCATCTCTTCTGTGCATGGTGGGACCTTCAACAAGCTCAGAAGACAAAGTTCACAGTTGAGACTCATATTTTCTATAGTTAGCATGAGTTTTTTCCAAATTGAAAAGCTTGTTCCGAGTTGTATTTTTGTTGTTTTCCATCCTTAAGGGAAAGGATGTTTTTGGGAAAGGGTATGGATATATAAATATTGAGTTAAAAATTAGTTAGTTTGTTAGTTTGTTGGGATATAGCAGTTAGAAGAATATGTTAGTAAGATTGTATTTTAGGCTAAAAAATTAGTTGGGATCCCTCTCTATATAAAAAGGGGCCTTATGCTATTGTAAATCAGGTTGTGAGTGATATGAAATAACTGTTTTCTTTTCAAGTCTCTACGCTTCTCTATTTCTTCCTTTAGGTTCCCTCTTTTTCTCTATTATTATTCTTCTTCTTTAAACCCTCTATGTTCTTCTCTATTTTCCATCTTTCCCTCTCTTCATCTTTTTCTCTCTACACATAATATTAATTCTGTAATAGCTTGAAGGAGGATCTGCCGTGAGACCTTGACCATCCAGCTGGGAAGCACTAGAGAGATCTGAATTGGAGACAAACAGGTACCCAAAAGGGTTATTCAGGTGAGGAGGGATTTGAGAGATATCACTTGAATCATCTGGCAAAAGTTTTTCCTCTTGTTCTTCCTCCTATTCATCCTCTTGTGGCACTATATTTGCCATACCAAATTGGGGTGCATCCAAACCACTACTCTCTGAAGAAGATGATGAAGACAAAACATTGATTGGAATGATGAAATCAACCTTATGCTCTGAATCAGACTCAAGAATCAGTCCATAAACTCCAAGAGGTGGTTGAAAACTTTGATCAGGATGAGCCACCAAAAAAGGAGAATAATCTCACACAGTATAACCCTCCACTCCATCCTTTAGCACATGAAAATTCTTCTTTTGTCTTACAAGTGTTAGCCTTATCAAAGAAAGTAGCATTTTTTCTAGCCACATAAGGAAACCGATAATTTTTTACAAACCCAACACTATATTGTTGAAAAGTACGAAGACAATGATCTCAAATAGCCTAATGCATCTGCATTGGATTCCAATGGCAAAGTCTATCTACATGGCCAATCTACCACACTAGAAGCATATATGGAATACCCACTCATAACGACACTCTACCCAAATTCAACACATATTCCACAAACACACACGGATAGCAGTGAGAAGAGGTAGAGAGACATTAACCAACACCTAAACCTTTATAAATCTAATATTAAAGGATGAAGGGTTAGACATAATATCCAAATGTCTGAATTGGCTAAGCATATTTCCTAAGATGTGAGCATTTTCAATATTCATATAATCTAATGGTAGTCCCCATAGCTGAATCCAAAGAGCCACATGCGTTGGTTGAACCTCATGAATGATCATGTTAGGAACCCAAGGTCACATCTCTATTAAAATATTAGTAACTAACTAAGGGCTATTTAATAACACACATTGTTGATCCTTTGGGTCCTAAAATCGAATATAATATGTATTTCCCACTCATACAACAACCTTAAATTCACCCAAGATTCCATGCTTGCAACAACTCTATTTGTACCTTTTTGATTTATAGCTCCCTAACATCTATAAGAAAACCAATAAGATAGTGGCTCCAATATTCAACCACCTCATCATTTGGAATAGCATCCAAAGCAACTACTGGACCTCGACCCACAAATGAGTAACCTTAGAACGGGTGACCAGAATTAGGACTATCACTGTTGATTGAGGCATCCTAAGTGTCACTACCTTGTGACCAACCACAGCCACATGAAAGTCCAATAGAGTTAACCATTTTGAAAAGCCAAAAAACTAGCACGATTACAAAAAGCAGGACAGAAGAGGTGAAGGAAGTGATATGAAAGGACAAGACAAAGTTGAATAGAAAGAAAAAGGCATAAAGAAAGTAAAGCTTCTCACACTAACTCAAAACAGAGTCTCGACCACTGATCCTATACCATCATTGAGTTTATTAGGTTGCTTCATTGATGGGTCTTCAAATGTTGAATGAAATTAGGAAACAAATATAAGAAAATACCATTTAAACTTCAAAATTCCAAATCAGTCTTGTCGCCTTTAAGAGTTTTACTATTGACTACAAGAATATAGTAATTAACTACTCATTTTAGTAAGAAATCATTGATTTAGGATTTTGAAGTTCAAATAGTATTTTATTATCTTTCTCCCATACAAATAATTATTCAACCACATATATTTTCCCCTATTAAAAAAACTACATTTTTGTGCAGGAATGATGGTTGTACTAAAATGCCAATATGTACTAAAAAAAACACAAATTATTACCAACTGAATTGTTGACTTAGTCCCTATACTTTCAAACCATAAGTTTTAGTCTCTTAAGGGAGAAAATAGTCCATGTATTCAGTAAAATATAAGAACTAATGAGAGAACAAAAACTATAAAGATCAAATATTGTTTTAAGCTATGAAGATATATAAAACTTGGTTATGACTTATGGCCAATTGTTGAAAGAAATAAATGTATGAAGTAATGCAAAACAGTAAACAACCTAAATATATATAAAAAACATAAATATCTAATATATTAATTTAAAATATGATTAAATTAAAATATTAAATTGCATATATTTGAGTTCAATAAATTCATTTATCATCATAATAAGAAGACTATAATGTTAAGATTTTATCATATACTTGTTATAAGAGATGAAAAGAGGCATTTGTCTATCCCCAACCCCATGTTCCTAAGAAAGAAAGGCACTTATTTGTTTTAGCCCAAAGGACAAATATAAGATCATGTAAACATGCATGTATATAATAGCCAACAAAAAAGTTGGTCCAGTTGGTAAAAGAATTGGTTCATAACTATAAGATTATAAATTTAAATCCCACCAATGTAAGTATCTCTACAAACACTATTTGGGACTGGAGGTGTAATGCCCTAAAATGTGGTTAAGGGCTAATGACTTCAAAAGTGATGCAATTATTAATAAACAAGCACTTTTGGAGAATATGATTTGAATTGAGATATGAATGTGTTACGATCAGTGGTTAAACCCTACATTTAAGTTCAATTGTAGATTAACATCTAAATTGATTTAAAATAGACGTAGGGCGCAATGGTATGGTGAAATGGGAAGATAATAAAATGTGTTTGGGTGTTTTAGTAAGTATTGTGACAATCAGGGGCAAAATGGGAAATTTGCTGACCAATTGGTCAGTTACTTAAGAGGAAACTCATTGGTAACTCAAAGATCAATGGTTAGGATTAATGGCCAAGAGATCAAGAGGATGGAATCATATGTATATGTGTACATGTGTGCTCATGAAAGAAGAAACAAGATCATGACACATGGCATTATTTGGGCTATAGATGATGGTCAAACTTTCAACCACTTATTCCTTTCTTCTCTCTCCCTCCAAGTCGACTAGTAGCATGGGAGCAAGGGAAAATTGATCATCTTCATCATCAACTCATCTCTCTCTCTCTCCAAGCCTCTATTTTTGTCCCAACTTAAGGAAGAAAGAGAAAGTGAAAGGTAAGATTTTGGCCTTGTAGATGATCTTGAATGCTCTAGAACTCTTCATTAATATTGTTCATGGTGATGATAGCTTTATCTCTATGGTTTTAGATTTTTGAAAGAAGATGTTTGAGAGTTTGAGAAAACTTGAGGTTGAAGAATCAAGAAACTAGCTTTGAAAAAAGAAAGAGGTAAGAAATTGTTGCATTTTGACCTAAGTTTTGTGATCATTGATTAAGTTTTGGGATTTATGAATTTTGCCCTAATTTTGATGTAATTTTGGAATGGATGATTTAGATAGTGTATTGTGTTGGAATAGGTGTCACAATGCGTCATGAGAACAATATAATTGGTTTGAAATCTTGAAAGCAAAGTCAGTCATTTAGTGGTTTTGGATTGTAATGTGATTGAAAGTATGGAATGTGTCATTGTGATGGGAATTTGGTTGTTTTGGTTTTCCAATGGGTTCCTTATGAAAATTTGTGTGGGAAAAGGGCTGGTTGTCGATTTTAGGAGCCATTGGACACATTGGTTAATATTTGAAAAATTTTGTCATCTACTGCATTTTGTCTTCTAATAGAGCCTCACTCGAGTGCTCAAGGGTATTACTCGAGTGCAGCATCATATTTCCTCTTTTCCTTCAGTTTTAGTTTCATTCCTTATTAAAAAGCACAAGTGCATTTCCTTACTTGCGCGTAATATGGGACCTCACTTGAGTGCGCCTTGTATCACTCGAGTGTGTGTGTGAATTTTTCACTGTGAGCCGTGTAACCCCATTCACGATTAAGGCCAAGATTTAGTTCATAAACACGTAATTGATGTAGAATTAGAAACCTTAGATGATTTTGGGACTTAAATAAAATCAAACTTCCTAAAATCATGGCTTACAAAAACTTTTACAAAACCTGTTCATGACGGTCTCATACTCACATTTCAATACTAAATGGCCTGTACATGTTGATTTCATTCATAAATATCAGAGTATAAAGCAAATTCCTGACACACTCAGGTTCCATTCATTAATAAGGGTTTACAAAGGCACAAAGCCCACATTCATTACCCTTAACTTGGGGATTACACAAAACTATACCACCAATCCCATTATATACAATTGTTTCCCAAAAACATCCAAATGATAAACATGATAACTAATAACCCAAAATATACTTCTAAACCGGAGTTCTATCCGCTCTTCGTCGCCTGCTTTCCCTTTGATCCTTCTGCCCTGTCTAAAACATGGTTTTTAGGAGAGTGAGATTTTGAGGAATCCCCGTAGTGTCAAATCAATCATAGTATGTACAACAATAAGGCATGAAATCAAATCATTATCCACATAAAGTGTAACCCCCTTCCCACCTGAGGCCGAGATTAAGTTCTTAAACTCATAATTAAGTTGTACTTTAGAGACCATATTTCAAAATGGGACTTATTAAGATACTCATTTGCCCAAAAATCGGATTTGCAAAAACTTTTCTAAACTTATTCACAATGGTCCCAAGTTCTCAATACAAAATAATACTGGCCTGAACAGGTGGATTCCATTTACAATTATCAGAGTGCAAATAAGTTCCCGACTCACTCGGGTTCCATTCATAATAAAAGGGATTTACACAAGGCACAAAGTCTACAATTCATACCCTTTTACTTAGGGATTACACAAAATCTACTATATACAATTCCAAAAATATACAATGATAACCATTCACTCCAAAAGATACTCCTAAACAGGAGCTCTAACTACTCTTCGTTGCCCGCTTGCCTCTCGATCCTTCGGCCCTGTCTAAAAGGTTTAATTTTGGGAGAGTGAGATTCTAAAGAATCCCCGTAGTAACAAGTCAATCATATAATGTACAACAATAATGCATGTAATCAAATCACTATCCGCACAAGCAACTACAACGGCATTTACAACGGCAATGGTTAGTATGACACATGTCATCCCTGAAGATTGCTCACGCTGAATTGCTCACGTTGTATTGCATCACAACAATCAACACAGTATAATTCACCACAGCTGGGATCTATATAAAGCATATCATATTCGCAAGCCACATAGGCAAGATACACACACACAGCCCACGGCTGGTTTTCACATACGCCGCCCCCACGGGTCGGATTCACAAAGATCCATGTCGATTACGACGGCAGTCCAACGGCCGACTAGAGATGACCACTGTCACTCCCTATACGGCTCACGCTGACCTGCTCGTGCCGTAATGGACCATGGCACACATTTCACAAGTTCAATGATAAGATATGCATACCAAGACATCATACAAGATATGAGAGAAAAGTCACTACCTTGGTCCTTCCGTGCGTGTCCTAACGCCGGTCTCTCCCGAGGAAGGCAAATGTCAAATCCTATAGTCACAATTAGGGACGAAGAGTCAATCTCTATTCCAAGACTTAATCCACTTCATAATACTCAATTGGTTATCATTATTACTCTTTTGGAGTCACTAAATACTCCTAACACAACTCCTAAAGGGTAGGAAGAACTATCCCAAAGATCCCCTTTTGGAAGCACAAAACTGAGATTTTACTCTGTTTCACTCGAGCACAGATGACCATGCTCGAGCACAAGTACGGACATCACTCGAGCACAAATGCTCTCACTCGAGCATTGGTACGGACAGCACTCGAGCACAAGAGAAAGTGAAACCGCGAGTGAGCACCCGAGAGCACAAAGAAACCTTCAGGAACCGGCTCACTCGAGCACAAAATCCTCACTCGAGCACAAGGCTAAATGCCTCACTCGAGCACCCGCGAGAGAAGTCCAGGAAGTGAGGACCCGAGAGCACACAAAGCTCTCCAAGCACAAGATCACTCGAGCACAGCCATATGTGCTCGAGCACACAACTCACACCCGCGAGCACACTCCTCTCACCCGCGAGCACCTCTCTCTCACCCGCGAGCACACCTCCCACCTGAAGCACAACCTCACACCTGAAGCACAACCTCACTTGAGCATGACCCCCAGTGCTCGAGTGAGAAGGCTATGCTCGCGAGTGTCAGAGCACACTCGTGGCATCCACCAGCAAGTGAAGACCCGAAAGAAATCCTTCACTCTGAACTCCCACTATCACTCGAGCAGACCATGCTTGCTCGAGCATGTTCTTCGCTCACTCGAGCACAAAACGATGTGCTCGAGCATTGCACATGAAAACCCAGACAAACTCGAAGCACAAAAGGGAAAAACCACTCAGCACTCGAGCAGAGTTCATCCCTGCTCGGGTGATCTTCATCCCTCACTCGAGCAGACCCCTTCTGCTCGGGTGATGATCATACTTCACTCGAGCACACCCCTGTCTGCTCGAGTGAATACCTCAGATAGCAGAAAACGCAGAAACAGAGGCACTTTCCCTCACACTTGCCCAATTGCTTCCTATGGACTCAAAACTTAACCCAAAGCCATTCCCACACAAAAACACCCAACAAACTCAATGGAATACTCAAAATCATCAAAATCCTATTCCATTATCATGCTTTGGGTTTTGGGCAACAATTTCAACAAAACACCAATCTTAACCAAACTTCACATTTCATTTACCAATCAATCTATCTATCATAACTCATTCCAAAACACCATTCTCATGCCAAAAACATACCAAATGAACAGTGGCATCCAATTTTCGGATTCAAGCCAAAATTTCCAGAATTTATAAACTACTTCAAATGGTATGAAACATAGATAGATAGATTGAGTTCCCTTACCTCTTTCACTTTTCCAAAGACACTCTTTGATTCACCACTTTCCAAATTTTCGTGTAGCACAAATCAGCACCAAATGGCCACACTATACACACCAAAATAAAGCCCATGATTCAAGGATCAACATTTAAGAATAATGTTTGAGCAAAGAAGATCGTTTACTTACCCAAAGATCAATCTTTTCTTCCTTCCTTTGACCACAAAACTGACGAGAGAGAGAGAGCACGAGAGAGAGAGAGATGGGATGAAAAGATGGAGTGAGAGAGAGGAAAAGTGGACCTTTGTCCTCTTGTGTCTTCATCCGATGGCCACCACAGTGCCACATGTCAGCATCTCTTTCATTCCCTCAATAAGCTCACACAAGCTAAGCACACTGGATCCCGACCCACGGTCAAGGAATCACAACCCTTGATCTTGAATACCATACATATACAATAATATTTCCAATTTCCACTAATTATGACATAAATTAATATTGTCATAAAATACATAATAATCCCAAATAAACCCATAATTATCCATAATAATCATGATTATTCCTTAATCAAAATTTGGGATATTACATAAAGCAACTACAACGGCAATGGATAGTATGACACATGTCATCCCTTACGATTGCTCACTCTGCATTGCATCACAACAATCTACACAATATATTTCACCACAGCTGGGATTCATATAAATCATTTCATAACACAAGCCATACAGGCAAGATCAACACACAGCCCACTGCTGGATTCACAAACACCGCCCTATGGGTTGGATTCACAAAGATCCATGTCGATTACGACGGCAGTTCAACGGCCAACCTAGAGATGACCAGCATCAATTCCTATACGGATCACGCTAAAGTGCTCATGACATAATGGACCATGGCACACAGTTCACAAAGCTCAATGATAAGTTATGCATACCAAAACATTATACACAACATGAGAGAGGAGTCGCTACCTTGGTTCTTCTGGGCGTGTCCTAGCGCCGGTCTCTCCCGAGTAGAGCAAATGTCAAATCCTAGCATCATAATTAAGGATGAAGAATTATACTCTATTCCAAGACTTAATTTACTTTTAACACTTAAATTTGGTTATCATAATTGACCCTTAAGAGGCCATAAATGCCTCTAATAAAAGCCCTAAAAGGTTGGGAAACAATAGGTTAGAGATCTCCTTTCGAAAACTCAAAGTGCTGGAACATAGGGGTTGGCCGTGGCAAGCCCTTCCTTAGGCCGCAGCCAAAATATGGTCAGAAGGTCACTGGCCACGGCCAGCCACCTTGGGCCACGGCCAAGAAATTCCCTGATTCTCTACTGACCTTCAAAAATTCATAACTAATTCTAGAAATATCGAAACGAGGTGATTCCAAATCCAAATGAAAGGTATTTAAATCCTATTTCTAGGAAAAATATGGCTCATTACTTCAAATCATCACACAAATATAGAATCACCAAAAACTCAACACTATTCTAAAACAGAGTACTGTTTCCATCCCAAACTTTGGACAATCATATCTCCCAGAATACTAAATGAAATGACACAAAATATATATCCATTTTGAAGCTTGGGATACAAAATTTAAGACTGGAAAGTTTCAGAATTTTTCAACACCATTTGGTCATTCAAAATGCTCGTGCAAATTGACTGCCCAGACAAAGTTCACACAAGACAGATTTTCCAATTTTCTAGCAAAGTGTCCAATGGCTCCAAAATTAACAATCAAGCCTATTCCCACATAAATTTTCACAAAGAACACAATGGTAACCTCAAAATGACCAAAATCACAACCCAATTACATGCCCTGTTTTTGCCCAATGCACAAAACCAACACAAATGTGCCAAACCTTACATTTAAGCTTCAATCAAATTCTATCTACCCAAGATACATCTCAAAGCATCATATCCATGACAACAACAATTCAAACACCACAAGACCTTAATTTTCAAAATTTCAAGCCAAATTTCCAAAATTTGCAAGCTAATCCATTTGGCACAAAACATAGATAGATAGATAGATAGGTTTCACTCACCTTATCAACTTTCTCAAAGGGAGTTCTTGATTCACCACTTCCCAAAATTTCGTGTGGCCACAAATCAACACCAATGGACCAACTACCACCACCAAAATGAAGTTCTTATATCAAGGAACAACTTTAAGGAAAGGTGCTTGAGCAATAGAGATCATTTTTCTTACCTTTTCAAAGCTTTTCTTCCTTCCCTTTGCTGCAAAAATGGCGCCCAGCAGAGAGAAAAGAGATGAGAGTGAGAGATGGAGTGGAGAGATGAAGAAAATGATGATGATTACTCCCTCCTTTCAGCAGCCAAAAATGGGGAGAGGAAGAGAGAGAAAGAATCATATTAAAATGCCATTTGACTTTTCTTACACCTCTCTCTCTTGCCCAGCTTTTGCCACATGTCACTTTACTATTGGTTCCCACAAGATAAGTCACCAATTAGCCACTTTAATCCATCTATTAGGCATTTAATCACACTTCTCATTTTTCCCATAGTTAGTAATTAATTTCTCCATTAATTACCAACTCATGGCCAATAATTCCATTATTCCAATGTTTCAATAATTATGACATATTAATTAATATTGCCATAAAACACGTAATAATTCAAATTAAATTCATAATTATCCACAATAATCATGATTTTCCCTTAATCAAAAATT
The DNA here is from genome assembly GCA_963242795.1 of Inga leiocalycina. NCBI lineage: Eukaryota > Viridiplantae > Streptophyta > Magnoliopsida > Fabales > Fabaceae > Inga > Inga leiocalycina. The sequence goes on from OY725330.1 coordinate 21,530,519, forward strand.
GGGATATTACAAGCCACATCTCGGGGTAACACTTGCAACCAATTTGTTTAGAGTGTGTGTTAGCACTCACAAGTATTATGTTGTCACTTGAGTACTAGAGTTGTCACTCGAGTGCATTTCCTATTTTAAGGTTTTCTTTACTTTCGGGTAGTCACTTCCTGTGCTTCACCTTGTAGGACTCGAGTGCGCATAAGGCTACCACTCGAGTATTGAGTTCAGGACTCTAGTGCAGTGATCATTTTCTATCTCTATCGTTGCTCTCGGTTAAGTACTCACACGAGTAAGCCGTCCTCACTCAAGCGCAAGTCATCTCATCACTCGAGTGCATCAGTTTAAATCAGCATTTTAACTTTTAAGGGGGGTTTTTTGTCAAGCTTTCCCAACCCTTTAGGCATGTGTTTAGGCTTTTAATGGCCACTTAAAGGTCTCAAATGATAACCAACTTTAAGTGTTAAGAAATTAAGAATTTGGAATAGAGATTAATCGGTTGTCCTTGATTTTGGTTGATAGGATTTGATATTTTCCCTGCTCGTGAACAGTCTGTGCCAGAGCATATCCAAAAAGAACAAGGTAGTGACTCTTTCTCTTATACTGTATAAAATGCATTGTATGTTTGTGATGTCATTGGATTATGGATATTTCTATAAGTTGTATCACCACGCCAATAGTCCTTCGGTAGCTAACAATGGTTCGGGTGAGTGCTGTGTGCATCCCCGTTGGTGAAAGAGGATGAGGGTGGGGTGTGACAGTGGATTTGTTGTGAATGTGAAAGCCGAAAGGCTATCTATGAGCCGTGAGGCTATATGAATTACAGCCTGCGCATGTCAACATGAGCTGTCTAGGGAGTGACAATGGTTATCTCTACCTCGGCCGTTGATATACCATTGTAAATGTGAATGCCGGAAAGGCAATGTGCTTATGTGACAGCTTGTAGGCTATGTTTCATGCTGTTGTACTGCTAGATGATTTACTTATATGCTATGTGATTATATGTGGTATGAGTGATTTGTTACTATTGGGATTCTCTTGAATCTCATTCTTTCCATTGGCTAACCTTCAAACAGGGCAAGTGGCTCCAAGGGGAAGGAGACAACCAAGGGCGGCTAGGACTCCTTAAGGATGTGTACATTTTGGTTATTGGTTATCAAATTTTGAATGGGATTACTGTGTATAGATTTGGGATGTAAATTTGGAATGATATTATGTAATCCCCTAAATGGGAACTGCAAACCCTTAGTTAATATATGAAACTCAAGGGTTGTCGACATTTTTGTTATACACTTTGATATATATAAATGCAATTTAACTGCGTAGGGTAATTATATTTGAAACTTGAATTTGAGACCAAGTTAAAAAGGGATTTTGGAAGGAAATTTGTTAAAACCCTACATAAGGAAGGGATTAAAAGGAGTTTTGATTTTTCGTCGGTCTCTAATCCATTTAATTACGCATTTTTGAATCATAATTATCGATTATAAGGCAGGGGGTTACAGGAGACATGCCTTGGCCCTAGCAAGCCTCTTAACCCAATTCACCTAAACGTTTATTGTAAAAAAAAATTTCTATATGTAATATCTTATCACATGAAGCAACTAGCAACCAACACACACACAAACACACAAAAAATTGTAAAAAACAAATTGATTTAAATGTAACCCCCTTACTTAAAAGCCTTGAATATAGTTTGAAAACATGTCATACAGTTAAACTGGAGACTAAAGAATAATTTACAACTCATTCGAGGTCCCGACTTCAAGATAGGGTCCGATCTTATGATAAATTGGGTTTTTAAAAACTTTTCAAAACATGTTTAGTGAGGTCTCAATTTCGCTTTTTGAATCTATTTGGCCTTTTTGGTTCTATTCCATTAATTAATATCAGAGTATTTAACAAAATTTTCCAATAGATTTCTGGGTTATATTCATTAAATAGTAGGGTCTACAAGGCACAATTGCCCATCTTAGTTCCCATACCGAGGATTACATATAAATACACAAGTCTATGGTAGTATATCCACCTTTACTACATTGAACTTATATTTACTTCATATATATTCATCCAAAAGTTTGATAACCAACACAAAACTCTTATCTCTTAACCGAGAGCTCTAACCGCCCTTTTTTACCTGCTTCTCATTTGATTTGCTTACCGTGACTATAGGTTAGTCATTGGAAAGAGTGAGATTTATATGAATTTCAGTAGTAACATTTTACTCATATAATATATAATTACACAAAGTATGTAAGCAATCATCACAAAGCAGTATTCATAGCAACATTCACAGCAGCATTCACATTCATGACATTCGTCACAATTCTTAACATTCATGACATTCATAACAATAGATGATATCACATACATACAAAACATTATACATGATGTAAGATAAAAAGTAACTACCTTGTTCTTTCCAGTCTTGATCAAGCATAAGTTTCCTACGCTCAGGGCAGATGTCAAATCCTATAAATCAGAATTAAGGATGACGATTTATAACCTATATCAATTCTCAAACACTCAAAAACACTTGAGGTTGGTTAACATTTAAGTCCCTTAGGTGGCTATGAGAAGTTTAAATAAAAGCCTAAAAGGATTGGGAAGAGTTAGACCCTTTACCACCATTCAAAAATGTAAAGTACTGAAATTAGGGGTTGGCCACGACCAAGGAATGCTCTTGCTGCAGCCAAGAAATGGTCAGAAACATTTTGGCTGTGGCCAAAAATAGGTCAAACATTTTTGGGCAGCGGCTAAGAAAATTCTTGTTTATTGGCTGAACTTCTAAAAATAATAACTAAATCTATAAAAATTGAAATGGAGCGATTCCAAGTCCTACTTGAATTTTTTAAGTTTTCTATATAGGAAAAATATGAATCACTTCCCTCTACAACCATAAAAACATAGAATTCAACAAATTTCCTTACTATTCCAAAATATATTCCAGTTTCAACCTCACACTATAGAAATACATAACTTCCATCACACACCTCCAAATGATACCCATTATATATCAATTTAAAGCTTGACAAGTCTACTATTAGTTAAAAAGTTTCAGAATTTTTAAACATCATTTACTCATTCAAAACTGCCATGCAAACTAGCTGCCATGCACAGAGTTTTTAATGGTCCAGAATTCACAACCGGAGCTACTCCTTACACAATTTTTCGCATAGAATCCAATAGAAACATCAAAGCAATCAAATTCCTACTTCTTTGAAATGTCTTGTTTTGGGTAGAAATTCAACAAAAAATCCAAATATTTCCAAACTTTCCATTCAAGCCCCAAACTAGTTGCATTTGTCCAATACACACCACAAGATACCATTAATACCAACAAAACACCATAAACTCTCTAAACCCCAATATACACAAAAATAGGGCAAAATTACACAAGCTAATGTTTTCAACCAATTATCACAATTCATATATCAAAGGGTTGCTTTTGCTCACCTCTACCACTTTCTCTAGTTTGTTCTTTGATTCTCCAACCTCTAGTTTTTCTTGAGTACGTAAAACACCTCCACTTGAAAATCTAAAATCATACAAATGAAGTTCTCATCAAGAGGAACAAGGTTAGCGAAGAGATTTTAAGCAATAGAGATAATCTTCAAGGTCAAATTCAAGAGGAAGAACTCATCTTTATAAAATCTTCTTTTTCTTTCTTCTTCTTGCCTTGCACCACTAGGGAGCTTGGAGAGAGAGTGAGAAGTGTTTTAATGATTAAATTTTTAGCCTCCCATACCATATATAGCCGACTTGGAAAGGATAGAAGGAGATTTGCAACATTAATTGCTTGACTTTTCAAACTTTATAGCTTAATCCATTTGATGCCAAGTGTCGTGATCCTATAACTTCTCAAAAACGCATGTAACTATATAGTTACTATAACTACTTTTATTAGCCATTTAGTCACACCACCTTTTTAGTTAATAGTCAATTTCCTCTTCGGTTGCTGACTAATTGCCCAATAACTTCTTTCTTCCAATTTTGCCCCTAACTATAGCAAACTTAGTCAGATTGCCACTTGGGGTATTATTTAATTTCATTTCCCTTTGCCATGCACCCTTCCCTTCTCTTTTATCCAATTTAGACTTTGTTACTATAATTGAACTTAAATGCTAGGTTTGGACACTTTCTACTTCCGATTCGGGTTATAATTCGCACTTTATTGCCTGAAAGAGTGTGTCTAACATTCATTACATTCACTTTTGAAATCATGGGCCCTTATACACATGTTGGGGCATTACATTAAACATTTCTAGCTTTCCTTCCAAAGATCCAAATAATGTAACACTTAATTTAAGAACATTTTGCAATCTAAAACCTGGTCAGATGCATATAATCTTCACGAAAGTGCTCAAAGCTCTATTTCATCTAAAAAGAATTTTCTATAGTGATTTCATCACAAGTGAGGAAAAAAATAAACACAAAAATAGTATATATCCACTTCTGATGAGTGGGTCTTGTTACTATCTTGTGTCTATATCTCTCCTTACTTCAAGTAAAGTCACTTTGGAGCATCTGTGTTACCATTTCATCATATAGGAAACCAGGACGAGGATTAGGACCAATCATAGGACTGTAGCTCACCCTTTGAACCCGCTCCAGATATTGGTTTGAACTCTTCTTGTAAGAATCAAGCTCCTCTTTTAGTCCCTTATTTTCTTCCTTAAATTCTCCCCATTCTATTTTGGTCTTGTCAAGTACACTGAGCTTCTGTTTTTCTTAATTTGTTTAAGCACAACATCTACAGTAGAAGCTGCAGGAGCTTTTGTTCTTTCTGTTGCCTCCATTGAATCAGCAGCAACAAGCTTTTTAACTTCAATATCTTTACTGGCAAAGTCCCAAACTTTCATAATCTATCCAAAGAAAAAAAATAAGTTGATATAGAAATGAATTGCTTATAGATGTCATGCATGGCAGTCAATGACATAGACCACCTTAAAATTTAAAGCACTTCATTGGAAACACACTAACATATATCCAAACTAATACTAGATTAAACAATAGAAGAATTCCTTATTCCAACTACCAAGAAAGATATTGGAACCCCAATGTGTAGATTAAATGAGATCTATATCAAACACAACTTCACATAATTCAAGTGGTCTGCACTGACTTTGAACATAGAGTAAATATCTAGCATGACCAATTCCACACCTTCCCTGTTTCTTTCTTTTATGAATGAACAATATCACAAATCCTACATCTCACATTAGCTAAATTAATGTGCATTGATACCCATAAATACCATTTGTAGAGACTGCCAGAAAAAACACAGGTAACATTAAGGAATGCTTACCATAATTTTGCCTCTGCTTGAACGGTATTGTTTTAAAAAAATAAATCTCAACCATTTGATTTTCAAACACAACCAAATCTCAGTTGTAATACCCCTAATTTTGAGATTTGAGGTTAGAGAATAAGCCTGAAATATGTGGACTACTAAGTCTGGTTTAGCAGGATCCTAAATTTTGATTAAGGTTTAAGGACTTTAAAAGTATAGGTGATTAATGATAAATAAAACCTTTTGGAGATTGTGATGTGAAAATATGATTCGTATGTGTTATGAGCAGCTCCGAAACGCTGTATTTAAGTTCAATTATAGATTAATATCTAAATTGACTTAAAATAGAGGGAGGGTGCATTTTGTGATGGTATGGAATACAGAATAACCCTAAGTCCTTGTTTTGGTAATAGGGTTGGATATTCGCTCTGATCACAAGTAGCCGGTGCTGGAGCATACGTGGGAAGAATAAGTGTAGGGAACATACCTATCCTGCATGCTCAAATATTTGTGTTAGTGTGTTGATGCATGTTATTGCTTTGCTTAATTATGTGAACATATATGAATGATTGAAGCTATGTTTCATTTATGCTATGGCCACAGGTATATTGTTCAAAGCATTGAGCTTACATATTTGTCATTGTGTGAGTATGAGTTATGTGATGCAAGCATGTCATGCATTAAAAATTTATCTTGAATGCATATTGGTAATGTTTTTCTACTGGGATTCTCTCGAATCTCACCCTCCCCTAATAATATTTTATACAGGGCAAGAGGTTCGAGGAAGGAACAACCAACCAAAGGTGGCTAAGGTTCCTGTTGAAGTATGGTTTTGGTAGTTGGTTATCATAGATGTTGGGATGACTGTATTTGGTTGTGGATGTATATTCAGATGTGTATTTGGATATGTGTTGAAAGGATATTGTGTAATCCTCATATGAGAACTTGTATATGGGCGTATGTGCCCTTTGAAATCCAATAGCAAAGGTATGAACCCAGGATTATCGGGATGATTATGTTGTGCACTCTAATATTTGTAATGAATGTGATTTATCTTCGCATAGTAATTGTATTTGAAATTTGAATATGAGACCAGATTAATTAGATTTCAAAACGTATTTGTGAAAATCCTATCGTGAAGATGGGATTTTAAAATAGTTTGTTTATTATTGGTCTCTATTTCATTTTAATAGTGTATTTCAGATATAATTACGAAGGGGGTTACATTCATGGCATCAGAGCTATAGTTTCTAGCAAGGGCAGAGTTTGTTAGGATAGTTTCCTTAGTTGACCTTAAAGATAGAATATGATTATGAATGGTTGTTATGTATGCACATGAATATTTTGTTGCTGTGAATATATATATATATAAGACTTGTGGATATATGTGCATACCTTATATGTGATATTAATAGGGTAAGTTATTTGTAGAATGAAGAAAACAAGAGGTTGCCCCAGTATGCAAAGAGTAGACCCAGAGGTGGAGATAGTTAATGATAATCCACCGAATCCAATGTGAGAATTAATAGGTCTGATAAAGGATCAATGAGATATGATGTGTTTTGGTGGTGATTCAGTGTGAATTCCCATAATCAAAGAAAAAACGGTAAAGTTACCGACCAATTGGTCAATTACTGAAGAGGAAACTCATTGGTAACTTCAAGATCAATGGTTGAGATTGATTTGTGTAGAGATCAAGGGGTGGAATCAAGTGTATGTGTGTGTATGTGAGCTTATGGAAGATGGATTAAGTGTGTGACAAGTGGTAATTTGTGGACCCTTGGATTGGGTCAACATTTTCAAAGTTCATTCCTCTCATTTCTCTCTTTATTTGGTCAGCCAAGAGGCCTAAAAAAACTGCTGCCTTCATCTTCATCTCCACTCCCTCTCTCTCTTCAAACTCCATGTTCGTCCATAAGGAGGAGGAAAGAGAAATTGAAAGGTGGGATTTTAGTATCAGAGCCAGGTTTCGATCTTGGAACTTATTATGTAACACCCCAAATTTTATACTCACCAAATATATTGTAATTATTTGAGAAATTCAATAAAATGACGAATATTCATGAATTTGGAATTTATGAATTTTATAAATGTTCGTTTTAATGATAAAATGGGCAAAGTAATTATGGAATTAATTTTATTTAAAATCCCAATATTAAGGTCTAAAATTGAACGAATATTAGAGAAAATATGTGGTCCAAAAATAGATGGAAATTGGCCAAAGAAAAATAAGAGAAGAAATTGGATTAGAAAGGTAATGGTAAAATCGTAATTTTGCCAAATTATCACAAAATTAATTATTTTCCAATTAATTTAATTTAATTTCAATTAATTAAGGAAAATAAAGGTGAAAAATATAGTTATAATATTTTGGTCAATTTAATATGAATTTATGGAAAATTTGAGCAAAAAGTGCAAATTTGACCAAAATTGGAACTTTACGTGTATACGTAACTGAAACAAGTTGTAAAGCCAATTGAGACCATAGGGAGGGACCTCTAGGTGTCTCCTACATGTGGTATAAATAAGAAAATATTGGTTAGGCTTGATAAGCTTGGTTACATGTACATAGGGTTTATGTGCATAAAATTGATTTTGGAATTTTTGGAAAATGAAACAAATGAATAAAATAATGTAAAAATATATGATAAATACATCATAATCTTTCTCTTCATCCCATTTTCATGCTGCAACAGATCTGTATGGAGAGAGAGGACGTGTGGAATTCTTGTGAGAGAAAGAAGAAGAAAAATCGCGAGGTAAGCCGATTTCTCTGACGATTTAGCTCCTAACGCGTATATCTCTGATTCTAAGCTACTCCTCTTTGTTATTTAAGGTTTAAAAGCTCAAAATCTGTTGTTGAGCACTTAGGGTTTTCAGCCATATTAAGGAAAAAACTTGTAGGAGCTTGAGGTAACTTCCAAACCTTCGAATATTAACTATTTTGGCTGTTGTAGGCAATTTAATCGGTGAAATTTCACCGGATTGCCATTGGTTTCAAATTTTGGAAATGGGTATGCCTAAGGATTATGTTGCCCAATTTTAGTTCAAATGGTTGTTATAGCTTAATTAGATGGTTAATAAAGTGATTAGAAGTAAAAAGGAACGCGTTTAAAGAGCTGAAATCGTAAAACCTCGATTTTTCCCGGAGAACACCATAATTTCAGATAGGGATGTTTGAGAGCCTTAGGGTTAGATTTTCAATGATTTGATGGTTCCATTAGATTCAGAAGTGAAAATTAGATAGGGTTACAGTTGGGCACTTTTTCAGAAAATGCCAAGAAAGTATAATTACGGAAACGCCCATAAAACCCTAAAAGTATTGCTGCCAAGGGAAATTTCATAATTTGACATTTAATTTGGTAATTTTGAGCCTAGAAATGGATTCCTTGGATTAAAATATGTCAGGATAGCCCTAGTCAAAAATTTGGGAAAACGCGCCATCAAGCTGGATATGGCGGGGCCGGGCCGGGGTCCTAGAGGCATTGTGGTAAATTTTTAACATAGGCTAATGTAACCACAAGAAACACTATGGAAGAGTATAAAATGATACTTGGATAGGTTATGACCTATTTCTTGTACATTTAATATTTTAGGATCAAAGCGGGAGCAGAAAGTCGACATGATTCACGAGGCACACAAAAAAGGCTCGATAGATTTTTGAGGTAGGGACATTATCCTCCATACATCATGACATAGTTTTATGATTGTACGGATGCCATTTTTTGTAAATGCACTTTATTAATCAACATATTTTGCCCAGAGAGGGGCCAGTAGTGCTAGAGGCACTAACACTAGAGTTAGTGAGAATCCAACCAGTGCAGATTAGTGGGGCTGGGCCCTACTCATGTATACATGCAGATGATATATTTATATTGTTCATTAATTGGTGCATACATGACATATATCATATTTACTTTTCACATTTTCTATGACGATAACATGTTTCTACTGGGATTCTTCGGAATCTCACCCCTTTTTCTAAATAAAACATCTCAGCGGGAGCCAATGGATCAAAAAGTAAGGATGTAGACCAAGGAAAGTGACTGGCATGTGCCTTGAGGCAAATACAAAGTTTGTGGTTATAGATAGTCTATGTCTAAAATACTTTTAGATATTTTGTAATAGTGGTGTATATTGTTGCATTCTGTATGGTTAACTTTGGACTGTAAACAAATACTTTTATCAGTATATATGTACTATTCTGTGTGCCTGTGGAACTTGGTCTCTATTAGTTTGTGTATATCGAAATGGAAACGGGTATTGATATGTTGTCTGGTAACTTGCAAGTCACGCATCAATGTGAAATCTGCTATGGATCTTGAGTAGTGCTCAAAAGTCCCAGTTACCACTAACGGAGTCACTGGTGGGTGTACGGGTGAGGGTAAGGATGTGGAAGTAGATACAACAGAAAGCTGAAGTATTTGTGGGTACAGTAGAGGCTGTCGTTTTGTGTAATAGATTTATGGTGCTTTGGGGTTACTCCCAGAAAGGGGAACTAGTTTAGGTAGAGTGGTGGCTTGTGCCTCCCAACTACTGTGGTTTTATGTGATACGCTAGCCCATTCATGATATGGGGAAGGAGCTTGTGACAATTGTGGTTATGTGATGATAGTGTGTTGTGGCAATCGTACGTAGAGGCGATTGTATTCACTTGGCAAATGTGTGGTGATTGTGTTTGTGCGGCAATCTTGATATGGGCCGATTATAGTTTGTGTGGCATACTGTTTGTGGGTGGTCTACAAAGGACTGCCCCAATAAGAATAAATTATGAAATGGAAGTCGTCAAGAAAAGGCATCCAAGTTAGTTTAAGTGGTGCGACAAATTTCAAGGATGAAATTTATTGAACTTGGAGAGAAATGTAATACCCCGAATTTTTAGATTTGAGGCTAGAGAATATGCCTGAAATATGTGGACTGCTAAGACCGGTTTAGCAGAATCCCAAATTTTGATTAAGGGTTAAGGACTCCAAAAGTAGAGGTGATTAGTGATAAATAAACCCTTTTGGAGATTGTGATGTGAAAATGTGATTCATATGTGTTATGAGTAGCGCCAAAACCCTATATTTAAGTTTAATTATGGATTAACACCTAAATTAACTTAAAATAGAGGGAGGGCGCATTTTGTGATGGTATGGAATATAGAATAACCCTATGTCCTTGCTTTGGTTATAGGGTTGGATATTCGCTCTGATAGCAAGTATCCGGTGCTGGAGCATACGTGGGAAGAATAAGTGTATATGCTTTGATATTTGTGTTAGTGTGTTGATGCATGTTATTGCTTGAAACACCACCAAATCTCAGCCATTGATTTTGAACTCAATGGCTGCCTTGCACCACCGCACAGATTTCTGAATGTTTGAAAGTCTTCATCTTTGGCATCTTAATCTCCAATTATCACGAAGAGCTTCGAAGACACTCGACAAATTAAAATTTGGCTTATGGGTTTTGGAAGCAACCAACACAAAACTGAAACCGACACCTGAAATATTTTTTTATAGCAAAAAATGAAATTTTCTACTTTACAAGAGGAAAACAAGCAACTAAAATATATATACAAAAGAAATCAGCTGATTGAAAAATAGCAATGAGAAAAGGTGAGGGGTGAGGGTCTAAAGGATTAAGGGTTGTTGTACTAATCAATGGTCAAGATTGTGTTTTAATATCAATGTAGACAAAATGGAGACAAAACAAAATTGAGAAGTTCCACGCCTTATTGAGTCGACAAGGATCTTCTCCATTGCCTTTTGTCTCCATTAATATTAAACATCACTATTTTGAAACAAAAACAAATCTCAGTCATTTGATTTTCAAACACAGCCAAATCTCAGCCATTGATTCTCAAACACAACCAGATCTATCTAAGCTATTGATTTTGAAACACAATCTTGGCCATTGAAAAAGTAAACTATGTTAGATCCCATATGTTTTGATGATAACAAAGATTGGATTAATATTACAAAAGTTTTAAATAAAAGGTTTGAACAAAGTAACTAAGTTCTTAGTGGCAGGCAAAGGCATTACTCGAGTAGTTACTCAAGTAATGAAGATGAAGTGAAAGACAGAACACAAGAGAAAGTAATAGTGTGAAATTTTTTAAGGCATTACTCGAGTAAGCCCTCAGGTAATGGTCTTAATTACTCGAGGAATCACTTAAGTAATGTGTGAGAAATTGTTCCAGAAAGCTCTTTATCAAAAATTATATGTCATTACTCAAGGGATCACTCGAGTAATTTGAAAAGTTATTTGAAACATTACTTAAGGAATCACTTGAGTAATCAGAGAAGAAATCATTCAATAGCTCTCGATCAAGAAATGACTGACATTACTCAAGGGATCATTAGAGTAACCAGATTTGAAAAAGGTACATTACTCGAGGGATCACTTGAGTAAGTTGAAATGAAAAGATTGAATTACTCCAGGGATTACTTGACTAATCAGGTAAGCAAAGAAGCAAGTACTCTCGACCAAGATTTGGATGGCATTACTCGAGGGTTTACTCGATTAATCAGAAAGGAATCTGAAACTTTACTCAAAGGATCACTCGAGTAACCAGGTATGCAAAAGTTTTTGTGAAGTAAATTACTCGATGGAGTACCCGAGTAACCTGGTCAGAAATCGTTGACTTACTCTATGCCTTATTTTTAATGAGATAACTCGAGGGGTTACTCAAGTAATAGTACTTGATTACTTGAGTAACCACTGAGTAATCATGTCTAGAATCATGTTTTTGATTTGTTGCTCATTGATTTGTTATCTATATGATTAACCTTTTATTTTAGTATTCTGAGTATATTTATAGAGAAACAATGAATAGATCATGCGATGAGTGAAAAGTCAAACAAAATGTCCAAGCACTCACCTACCGCAAATGGATAGTTTTCAAATTTGAAGAATGGTCAAATGTAGCTGGGCAGCTCTAACGAACAAGTTGAAATTATTCCAACAACTATCACAACTCATCTATAAATATGGGAACACTCAACATGAACAACAACAACTGAGAACATACAAACATACACTGATCAACCCATTCTTAGTACTCTGTTTCTTATATTCATTATTTGTACTTCAGTGATTATACATTTTCTTTGTGAGAGTTTTTCATTACAAACTCAATATTTGTTATTAAGACAACTTAAGGTTGTGGAACCTTGAGTTGGGGATTGGTTTATAACATGTAAGGGGGAGCGAGTGTCCAGTGAAGGAACTTGTTGTGTACTGAGGTGCTAAGAGCACACTGAATCTTGGAAGATATAGTGAAACTCTCAGAGAAACTCTGAGGACTGGATGTAGGTCAAAGTGGTTGTGGTCGAACCAATATAACTCTCAGTGTACATTTCGGTGATATTTCTCCTAGCTCTAACTGCTTTAAATATAGTCAATTTTTATATACGCAATGAATTTTCTGGTATCACCCAATTCACCCCCCCTCCTGGGTGAAACACTTGCATTAATAAACTAGAGCAAAGCCCTCACACCACTCGTCTCTTTCATTCCCCCACTCTAAGGATATTCATCATCGACACATTTTTTATTGGGAATATTGAGTTAATCGGCCTTCGTCCCCTGAATAGATTTCTAAAAGTTTGAAAGTCTTCATCTTCAGTATCTTAATCTCCAGTCATCATGAAGAGCTTCAGAGACACTCGACAAATTAAACTTTGGCTTATGGGTTTTGGAAGCACCTAATACAAAACTGGTATAGACACTTCAATGTATTTGGTAGCAAAATGTGCAATTTTTGGCTTTGCAAGAGCAACACAAACAATTGAAATATATCTGCAAAAGAAAGGAGCTGATTGAAAAATGGCAATAAGAAGATAAGAGTGGTGAGGGTATGAGGTACTAAGGGCTTTTAAACTAATCAATGGTTAAGATTGTGTTTTAATATCAATGTCAAAAAAATGAAGTCAAAAGGAAATAGAGAGGTTCTACGTCGTAGGGAATCGGCAAGGAGCCTCCTTATTGCCTTTTGTCTCTATTAATATTAAATGGGATTATTTTGAAAAAGACAAATTTCAGCCATTTGATTTTCAAACACAACCATATCTCAACCATTGATTTCAAGACACAATCTTAGTCATTGAAAAGTAATCAAGTGCAAAGCTCTCACACCACTTGTCTCTTTAATTCTGCCGCTCTAAGGATATTCATCATTAGTGCATTTTTTACTTGGAACAAAGTCTTCTTCTTTAGCATCTTAATCTCAATCATCACGTAGAGCTTCGGAGACACTTGACAAATTAAACTTTGGCTTCTAGGTTTTGGAAGCAACTAGCACAAAACTGATACAAACACCTGCAATCTTTTTGGAAGCGAATATGTAATTTGCTACTTTACAAGAGGAACACAAGCAATTGAATTATATTTGCAACAGAAAGTAACTAATTAAAAAATGGCAGTGGAAGAGGTGAGTAGTGAGGGTCTAAGGGCTTCTGGACTAATCAATGATCAAGATTGTGTTTTAATATAATGTAGATAAGATAAAGACAAAACAAAATGGAGAGGTTCCGTATCGTAGTGAGTAGGCAAGGAGCCTCTCCATTGCCTTTTGTCTCTATTTTGTCTCGATTGGTATTAAACAGCACCGTTTTGAAAAAAAAAAACAAATCTCAACCATTTGTTTTTCAAACACAACCAAATCTCAGCCTTTGATTTTGAAACATAATCTTGGGCATTGAAAAGTAATCTGGAGGAAAGCTTTACACCACTCGTCTCTTTCATTTTGCTGCTCTATCTTTATTCATCATCAACACTTTTTTGACTGGGAACATTGAGCTCATCGCTGGCCTTCCTCCCCCACAAAAATTTCAGAATGGTTGAAAGTCTTCATCTTTGGCATCTTAATCTCCAATCATCTCGCAGAGCTTTAGAGACACTCAACAAATTAAACTTTAGTTTATGGGTTTTGGAAGCAACTAGCATAAAGCTAATATAGACACCTGTAATATTTTTTGGTAGCGAAATGTGCAATTTTCTGTTTCACAAGAAGAGCAGAAGCAACTGAAATATATCTATAAAAGAAAGTAGCTGATTAAAAAATGGTAGTAAGAAAAGGTGAGGGGTGATGGTCTGAGGGATTGAGGGCTTCTAAACTAATTAGTGGTCAAGATTGTGTTTTAACATTAATGGAGACAAAAGGAAATGGAGAGGTTCCGCGCCGTAGGGTCTCGGCAAAGAGCCTCTTTATTGTCTTTTGTCTCTATTTTGACTCCATTGATATTAAATGGCACAATTTTGAAAAAAACTAAGACTATCTTGGCCGTAGAAATGTAATATGGAATAAAGCCCTCACACCCTTATCTCTTTCATTCCACTGCTCTATGGATATTCATCAATGTTGACGAAGAACATTGAGCTCACAGCTGGCCTTTATCCCTCACGCAGATTTCTAAATATTTGAAAGTCTTCATATTCTATATCTTAATATCCAGTCATCCCGAAGAGCTTAGGAGACACTCCACAAATTAAGCTTTGGCATATGGGTTTTAGAAGACTCTAGCACAAAACTGTTACAAACACCTACAATGTTTTTGGCAGCAAAATGTGCAATTTTTCGCCTTGTAAGAGGAACACAAGCAACTAAAATATATCTACAAAAGAAAGTAGTTGATTGAAAATGGTAACGATAAGAGGTGAGTAGTAAGGGTCTGAGGGATTGAGGGCTTCTGGACTAATCAATGGTCAAGAATGTGTTTTAATATCAATAAAGGTAAAATGGATACAAAGGAAATGTAAAGGTTCTATGCCGTAAAGAGTCGAAAAGGAGTCTCTCCTTTGCCCTTTATCTCCAATTTCTCTCCATTGATATTAAACGGCACTGTTTTGAAAAATATCAAAATATATGCCATTTGATTTTCAAACACAACCAGATCTCAGCCATTGATTTTGAAACACCATATTGGTCATTGAAAAGTAATCTAGAGCAAAGCCCTCACACCACTCATCCCTTTCATCCATGCCCTATGGATATTCTTCATTCACGCATTTTTTACTGCGAACTTTCAGCTCATCGCTGGCTATCATTCCCCTCACATATTTATGAATGTCTGAAAGTCTTTATCATAGGCATCTTAATCTCCAGTAATCACACAGAGCTTCAGAGAAACTAAAAAAATTAAACTTTGACTTATGGGTTTTGGAAAAAGCAAGCACAAAACTCATACAAACACCTGTATTGTTTTTTGGCAGTGAAATATACAATTTTCTGCTTCGCAAAAGGAATACAAGCAACTGAAATATTTCCATAAAAGAAAGGAGGTGATAGAAAAATGGCAGCAAGAAGGGATTAGTGGTAAGAGTGTGAGGTACTTAGGGCTTCTGAACTAATCAATGGTTAAGATTGTGTTTTAATATCAATGTAGACAAAATAGAGACAAAACGAAATGGAGAGATTCCATGCCTTGGGAGTAGGCTAGGAGCCTCTCTATTGCCTTTTGTCTCCATTTTATTTCCATTGATTTTGAACGGCACCGTTTTGAAAAAGCCCAAATCTAAGCCATTTGGTTTTCAAATACAACCAAATCTCAACCATTGATTTTGAAACACCATCTTGGCTGTTGACATATAATTTAGAGCAAGGCCCTCACACCACTCATCTCTTTCATCCACACTCTTTGAATATTCATCATCAGCGTATTTTTGACAGAGGACATTGAGCTCATAACTGGCTTTTGTCCCCCGCACAAATTTCTGAATTTTTGAAATTCTTCATCTTAGGCATCTCCAGTCATAACGCAAAACTTCAGAGATAGTTGACAAATTAAACTTTGGCTTATAGGTTTTGGAAGAACCTAGAACAAAACTGATACAAACACCTACAATGTTTTTTAGCAGCAAAATGTGCAATTTTATGCTTTTGCAAGAGGAACACAAGCAACTGAAATATATCTACAAAAGAAAGTAGCTGATTGAAAATTGGCAGCAAGAAGAGGTAAGTGGTGAGGGTTTGGGCAACTGAGGGCTTCTGAAATGTTCAATGGTCAAGATTGTGTTTTAATATCAATGGAGATCCCCTCCATTGATTTTTGTCTTCACTTTGTTTCCACTGATATTACACGGCACCATTTTGAAAAAAAAACAAATCTTAGCCATTTGATTTTCAAAAATGACCAAATCTCAGCCATTGATTTTGAAACACAATCTTGGTTATTGAAAAGTAATCTGGAGCAAAGCCTCACACCACTTGTCTCTTTCATTCCTCCGCTTAATCGATATTTATCATCGGTGCATTTTTTATTGGGAACATTGAGCTCATCGCTGGCCTTCCTGCCTCACACAGATTTCTAAATTTTTTAAAGTCTTCATCTTTAGTATCTTAATCTCCAGTAAACACGCAAAGCTTTAATGACACATGACAAATTAAACTTTGGCTTGTGGGTTTTAAAAGCAACTAGCACAAAATTGATACAAACACCTATAATGTTTTTTGGCAGCAAAATGTGCAATTTTCTACTTTGCAAAAGGAACACAAGCAATTGAAATATATCTACAAAAGAAAGTAGCTGATTTATAAATGACAACGACAAGAGGTAAGTGTTAAGGGTCAGAAGGACTGAGGGCTTCTAAACTAATCAATGGTCATAATTATGCTTTATTATCAATTGAGACAAAAGGAAATGGAGAGGTTCTATGCCGTAGGGAGTCGGCAAGGAGCCTCTCCATTGCCTTTTGTCAACATTTTGTCTCTATTGATATTAAACGGCACCATTTTGAAAAAAACTAAATCTCAGAAATTTGATTTTCAAACACAACCTAATCTTAGCCATTATTTTTGAAACACAATCTTATCCATTAAAAAGTAATCTGGATCAAAGCCCTCACACTACCCATTTCTTTTATTCCGCCACCTTATGGATGTCATCATCAGTATATTTTTGACTAGGAACATTGATCTCATCACTAGCCTTCCTCCCCTACACAAAGAATAAGGTAGTGACTCTTTCTCTTATATCATGTATAATACTTATATGTTTGTGCTTATCATTGAATTGTGATGAATGAGAAGGTTGCCGTGAATACAAGGAAAGCTGTCGTGATTGTGAATACAATAAAAGTTGTCGTATTATGTATACAGTGAAGGTTGTCATTATTGTGAATACAGTAAAAGCTATCGTGAAGGCCATATGGTGGGATAAATGTGTATACAGCAAAAGTTGTCATTATTGAGAATACAGCGAAAGCTGTAGTGAAAGCCATGTGGTGGGACAAAAGTATATACAACTATGAAAGCTGTCATTATTGCGAATACAGTCGTAAGAGCTATCATTTATGTCGTACAAGTCACGAATGTGATTGCTGCTGTGGATGCTGTTGTGTTGCTGCTTTATGATAATTGCTTACATGCTTTGTTTATTATATATCATATGAGTGAAAATGTTACTACTGAAATTCCTATGAATCTCATTCTTTCCAATGACTAACCTACAGCCAGGGTAGATAGAGCAAAGGAGAAGCAGGTAAACAATGGCGGCTAGTGCTCCCAATTAGGAGATTAGAGTTTTGTTAGTTAGTTGTCCTACTTTTGGATAAATGTATATATTGTAGTTATAAATCTTATGTAGTAAAGGTGGATGTATTTGCCGTAGAATTGAATAGTTGTATGTAATCCCCAGTATAGGAAACTGAGAATAGGCAATCATTCCCTATAAACCCCTATTAGTAAATGAATGAAACCTGGGAATCTGCCGAGAAATTATGTTATGCACTCTGATATTATGAATGGAATAGAACCAATCAGGCCGAATAGATTGTGAAAATTTTTTGAAAACCCACTTTATCATAAGACCAAACACTGTCTTGAAGTTGAGGCCTTTAATGCATTTTAAAGTATTCTCCGGTCTCTCATTTATTTTATGACACATTTTTGAACCTTATTAACGGCTATCAAGGTAGGGGGTTACACCTTTTGTCTCCATTTTATTTCTATTGATATTAAACAGCACCGTTTTGAAAAAAACCAAATCTTAACCATTTGATTGTCAAACATAGCCAAATCTAAGCCATTGATTTTGAAACATAATATTAGCTGCTGAAAAGAAATCTGGAGCAAAGCCCTCACACCACTCGCCTCTTTCATTCCACCGCTCTATGGATATTTATCATCGACACATTTTTTGCTAGGAACATTAGTTCATCACTGGCCTTCCTCCCTCGAGTAGATTTCTAAACTTTTTAAAGTCTTCATCTTTGGTATCTTAATCTCCAGTAAACACGGCAAAGCTTCAGAGACACTCGACAAATTAAAGTTTCGCTTGTAGGTTTTAGAAGAAACTAACACAAAACTGATACAGACACTTGTAATGTTTTTTAACTGTGAAATGTGCAATTTTTTGCTTTACAAGAGGAACACAAGAAACTAGAATATATCTAGAAAAAAAAGTATATTATTGAAAAATAGCAGCAGAAGAGCTGAGTAATGAGGGTCTCAAGGACTGAGGGCTTTTGAACTAATCTATAGTCAAGATTGTATTTTAACATCAATAGAGATAAAAGGAAATGGAGAGGTTATGCACTATAGGGAATCGACAAAGAGCCTCTCCATTGCCTTTTATCAACATTTTGTCTCCATTGATTTTAAACGGCACCATCCTGAAAGAAAACCAAATCTCAACCATTTGATTTTCAAACACAACCCAATCTCAGCCATTGATTTCAAAACACAATCTTGTTCGTTGAAAAGTAATCTAGAGTAAAGCCCTCACATTACCATCTCTTTCATCCGCTACTCTTTGGATATTCACCATCGACATATTTTTTACTCGAAACATTGAGCTCATCGCTGGCCTTCATCTCCTATGTAGATTTCTAAATGTTTGAAACTCTTCATCTTCGATATCTTAATCTCCAGTCATCACGTAGAGCTTCAGAGACACTCGACAAATTAAACTTTGGCTTGTGGGTTTTGGAAGCAACTAGCACAAAACTAATACAGACACCTGTAATGTTTTTTGCTAGTAAAATATGTAATTTTCTACTTTGTAAGAGGAGAATAATCAACTGAAATATATCTGTAAAAGAAAATAGCTGATTGAAAAATGGTAGCAATAAAAGGTGAGTGTTAAGAGTTTGAGGGACTAAGGGCTTCTGAATTAATATGTGGTCAAGAATGTGTTTTAATCAATAGTGACAAAATGGAGACACAAGCAAATGGAGAGGTTCACTACTTTAGGGAGCTGACATGGAGCCTCTCTATTACCTTTTGTCTCCTTTTGGTCCTCATGGATATTAAACAGCACCGTCTGGAAAAATCCAAATCTCAACCATTTCATTATCAAATGCAACTAAATCTCAGTCAATGATTTTGAAACATAATCATGGCCGTTGAAAAGTAATATAGTGGAAAGCCCTCACACTACTCGTTTCTTTTATTCCACCGCTCTATGGATATTCATTATCGGCATATTTTTTAACTAGGAACATTGAGCTCTTCGCTAACCTTCATCCCCTATCCAGATATCTAAATGTTTGAAAGTTTTCATTTATGGCATCTTAATTTTAATATCCCAAATTGTGATTTAGGGCTAATGACCTCAAAAGTGATGTAATTAATGCTAATCAAACATGTTTGAAGCATGTGATGTGAATTTTTATCTGAATGTGTTACGACCAGTGCCCAAACCCTGTAATTAAGCTTAATAATGTGGTAAAGCTTAATATGAACCACAGTGGAGGGAAGGGCGCATGGTTGAGTGGAATGAAGAATATAAATGTGTTTGACAATGATTTAGTATATGTTGTGATGATCAGAGGCAAAATGGCAAAGTTACCGACTAATTGGTCAGTACTAAAAAGGAAACTCACTGGTAATCTAAAGATCAATGGTTAGGATTAACTCTCAAGTATTAAAGAGGGTGGAATCATGTACTTTAGAGCCTATATGAGTTTATGGTTAAGAAAACAAGATCATGACAGGTAGCAAAATGTGGACCATTAGATTTGGTCAAATGTTCAAACACTTTACCCTATCTCCTCTTTCCTTCAAGGTCGGCTAGGAGCATGGAAGCAAGGGAAAAATATGATCTTCATCATTCTCTCATCTTACCTCCATTTTCACCAAGCAAGAAGAGGAAAGAGAAAGAAGAAATATTGTAATGAGTACTCTAATTGACCTTGAATGATGAAATTCCCTTCATTAAAGTTGTTCATGGTGTTGAGAGCTTTATCTTCATGGTTTTATATTTTTGAAAGGTAGTGTTTGAGCACTTGAAGAAATTTGAAGGTTGAGAAATTAGAGAACCAGTCTTGGGAAAAGAAAGAGGTGAGTAGTTAGAGCATTTTGGTGTAATTGTTGTGATTATTGGTTAAGGTTTATGAATTTTGAATTCTACCCTAATTTTATGTGATTTTGGTTTGAGAAAATGGAATGGTGTATTATAGTAGGATTGGTGGCATATTATGTTATAGGGTCATTGGAGTTAGTTAGGTATTTAAAAGGGAAAGTTTGGTCATTAGAGGGTTTGTATGTAATGTGTTGACCCAAGACCAAATTTGTTGTTAGGATGTGATTTTGGTTGTTTTGGTGTCTCCAATAGGTTCCTTATGTGAAATTATGTGGGAAAACGCTTATGCAGGAATTTTAGAACCATTAGGAAACCTTTGGTAAAGATTGGACAATTCTGTCAACTGTTACGTTTTGGCTTCTGGTAAGCCTCACTCGAGTGAGGTAGGGTCTCACTCGAGTGCAGCAGCATATTTTCCCTTTGCCTTCAGCGTTTCAGTATAGTTCTCAGGAAAAGTTTAAGAGTGCACTTCCTCACCTGCTAGTGATATAGGGTATCACTCAAGTGCTTAGGGTGTCACTTGAGTACATGTGTGTTCTGCATTTTGAGATTTCATCGCAGGATAACACTCGCAGGCTATTTTCCAGGAGTGTGACTTGACACTCGCAAGTGTTGTGTCATCACTCGAGTGCCAAGGGTAGTGCTCGAGTGAATTTTCTACCTTAAGGTTTACCGTGCTCTCGGGTATACACTTTCTGTACCACACTTTATAGAACTCGAGTGAGCATTTGGTTATCACTCGAGTGTTGATGTTGTGCTCGAGTGAGTGAGCCATCTCCACTCGAGAGTAAATCATCTCATCACTCAAGTGAGGCCTTCTTCACTTGAGTGAGCCAGCCAAAAATCATTGGCTTTCTTCTGAAAGAGGGATCTCTGGGGTAGTTTCTCTCAATCCTTTAGGTATGTGTCTAGGCTCCTAGTGGCCATCTAAAGAGTTCAAAGGATAACCAACTTTAAGTGATATGAAAATAAGAATCTAGAGTAGAGAGTCAATCCGCCATTCTTGATTTTGGATATAGGGTTCGACATTTGCCCTGATCGTAGACATGTAGTGCCGAAAAATGTCAGGAAAGAACAAGGTAGTGACTCTTTTTCTTATACTATATGTAAAGCATTGTATGTATATTTATCATGCGTTGTGATGCTTTGTGATGCCATTGTATAGAGATTACAGCGAAAGCTGGCATTATGATTACAGCATAAGCTATTGCATTGAGTTTATAGCGAAAGCTGTCACATTGTGATTATAGCCGTGAGTGCTGTCATTTATGGCGTAAACCGTGTATCATTATGTTGCTGCTATTCGTGATCTTACATGTTGTGTGTTTATATATTGTATGAGTGATTTGTTACTACTGGGATTCTCTCGAATCTCATTCTTTCCTTTGACTAACCTACAGACAGGTCAAGTGGCTCGAAGAAGAAGCTGACAACCGAGGGCGGATATTACAGACTTAGTTTATAGTTGGTTGTCATATTTTGTTTGTGAACCATTGTATAATTTGTAAATATTATTTTGGATATGGTTATGTAATCCTCTCATTGGGAAATTATAAGGGGCGTTTATGCTCCGTAAACCCTTTTAGCTATGATATGACACCTGGGGGTTGCCAGGATTTTTGTTTTATACTCTAATATGGATAAATATGATTTAACTGTACAGGGTAATTATATTCAAAACGTAAATTTAAGACCAGGATAAGGGCAAGAATTTCGAAAGAATATTGGTAAAACCCTACCTTAAGGAAGGGATTGTAAGAGAATTTTGATTATTATTGGTCTCTATCTCATTTCAATTACATTTTTCGAACTATAATTACAGTTTTCAAAGCAGGGGGTTACATTTGTAATACCCCAGCTTGGGTTTAAGAGCTAATGATTTCAAAAGTGAATGTAATTATTGTTAAATAAACACTTTTGAAGAATATGATGTGAAATTACAATTAGAATGTATTATGATCAGTGCCTAAACCCTGTATTTAAGTTCACTTGTGGATTAATATCTAAATTGAATTAAATAAGATGGAGGCCGCATAGTAAGGTAAAATGGAATGATAGAATGTGCTTAGTAGTGGTTTAAATGGAATTACCATAATCAAGGGCAAAATGGGAAAAATGAAAAGTCACCGACCAATTGGTCAATTACCGAAGAGGAAACTCCTTTGTAATTTAAGGATCAATGGCTAGGATTAAGTAATTAAGAGAATGGAATTGTGTGTATATGAGCTTATATGTGATTATGGAAGGGAGAGGAAGATTGTGACAAGTGTTAAAATGAGAACCATAGATCAAGGAAGGAAAGAGAAAGTGAAAGGTAATGTTTTGACTTTGTGCTTGATCTCAAATGCTCTAAACCTCTTCATTAATATCATTCGTAGTGATGAGAGCTTTATTGCTATGGTTTTAGATTTTTGAAAGGTGGTGTTTGAGTGCTTGAGCAAATTTGGAAGCTGAGGAATCAAGTGTTACGCCCTTACCTTGTTTTAACCTTTACCTTTACCAGAGTAATCATGGAAAATGAAATGTGGTTCGGTAGGCAACACAGGAATAACATGAATATAATGATAACAAGTGTATGATTACATAAATTCCCCATAGGGGTTCATACATGATCATTACCATTAATGTAGCCACACAAGGCTACTATGTATCTAAACCCGTCCCAGTGAAACAGAGACATCTTCTCGTCTTCGTTCCACCACTGCAATCCCCTCATGCTATTCTTTGCATTATTCTTAGCATATCTTCTGTCTTCTCCTGTCTAAATTGTTGGTAAGGGAGGGTGAGATTCGAGAGAATCTTATTAGGAAACAAATACCATAATGCATGCATAATAGATGCTATATGTATGACATGTTAGCTTTATTTATATGCATGCCCCATAATGACATTTCTGCATGCTCAGTGTTTCATGTAACAAAACTATGGCCACAGTAGAATAGAAACAGAGCTTCATTTATTCAAATATGCTCTACACAATCAAGTAAAGCAATCACATACATCACTACACAAGCAAAGATATCAAATACATGCAAGTAAGGTAAGTCCCCTACCTTCAGTCTTTTCTCCTCCATTTTTGTGCCATCAACTCAGGGCTTCACATTCGATCCTATAATGTCAAATATACTATTTAGATACTTTCATTGTGATTTTGGGGGTTATATGAGGCTATATTGAAAAATTACTAAAATGCCCTCGGGGACCCAGCCCAGCCCTGCCGTAACCGGTCCGGATGTACTTTTTCTGAAATTTTGACATGGGCTATTCTGACATATTTTTACCCAAGGAATCCATTTCTAGACTTAGAATTATCAAATTCAATGTCTAATTACAAATTTACGCATGGCAACCCCACTTTAAGGGTTTCAAGGGCGTTTTCGTAATTATGCATTTTCAGCCCTTTCTGAAAAAGTGACCAACTGTAACCCCACCTAATTTTCACTCCTGAACTCAATGAAACCATCAAATCATTGAAAATCCAACTCTAAGACCCATTTATAGCCATAACCAAAATATACAGGTACTCTAGGGAAAATTGGGATTTTTCGGTTTCCGCTCCGTAAATGTATTTCTTTCTACTCCAAACCACTTTATTAACCATTACATTAGGTTACAACTAACATTAAGTATCAATTTTGGCAGCATAACCCCTAAGCCAACCCCTTTAACAAATTTAAAATCAAAGCAAATCAATCGGAATTTCACTGATTAAACTACTCACAGCAGCCAAAACAATCAAAGATTGAAGTTTCGGAGGTTACCTTAAGCTCCTTCTAGCTTATCCTTCTTATGGCTGAAATCAGCCTCTTTGAACAATGAAATTCCTTGCTTCAAGACCTTAATTCACATAGAGGAATAACTTAGGAGAAAGATTATACACGTTAGGTATGAATTCACTAAAGAAATCGACCTACCTTGTGAGATTTCTCCTTCCTTCTCTCTATTTTCTCCAAACTCTCTCTCATGTTTTTTTCCTAAAATGGCATCGGGAAATGGCTGATGAAGATGGAGGAATTGCTTTTAATTCCATGCTGATGTCATATTTTATTTTGATGATGTCATAATTCCCATTTTCGGATTTTCTAGCAGATTTTCAGCCCAAACTTTGAAAAATCATAACTAATTCTAGAAAAATTGAAATGAGGTGATTCTAAAGCCAAATGAAATATATCTAAGTCATATTCATAGGAAAAATATGGAATATTACTAGAAATCACCACACAAATACAGAATTATACAAAACTCAACACTACTCCAAAACAGAGTCCAGTTTTGGTCCAAACTTTTGGCAAATCATAACTCCCAGCATAAAAAACGAAATGACATGAATTATATGTCTATTTTGAAGCTTGGCATGTAAACTTTAAGAGTGGAAATTTTTAGAAATTTTAGACACCATTTGGTTATTCAAAACGTTCACACAAACTAACTGCCCAGAATAGAGTTTCAATGGACATAATTTCCAACTTTTGCCCAATTGTTTCCAATGGTTCCAATTTCACAACAAACACTCTCCCCACAAAAATTTTCACAAGGAAGCCATTGGAATCACTAAAACAACCAAATTCTTATCACATCCACATATATTCAGTTTTGAACCACAATGCACACAACTACCAAATTGCCCAACTTTCCATTTCACCATAAACATAATTATTTTCTTCAAAATTCACCATTTGGCTTATTTAATAACCTAAAGATATAAGAATCATTAGGGAATAAATTTGGGCTCCTGCTAAACTGGGGCTTAGCAGTCCACTTATTTCAGGTTTATTTCCTAGCCTCAAATCTCAAAATTCGGGGTATTACATCAAGGATCTAATCTTAGGAAGAGGAAGAGGTAAGAAAGAGCTCTCTTTTGACACATTCATTATGGGCATTGGTTGAGTTTTGGAAATTTTTTATTTTTCCTTGATTTTGGTGTAATCTTGAAATGCATGAATTGGCTAATGTATAGTGGTGGAATTAGTTGCATATTGTGTATGTGAGCCATTGGTATTAGTTTGAAACTTCATAAACCAAATTGGTTATTTTGTGGTTTTGGAGTCTAATGTGGTTAAAAATATAGAATATGACATTGTAATGGGAATTTGGTTGCTTTGGTGTGTCCAATAAGTTCTTTATGCAAATTTGTATGCGGAAAGGTTATTTAGAGAAATTGGGAAGTCATTTGATACTTTGGACAAAATCTGGGAAAATTCTATTAGTTGCTGCGTTTTGGCTTCTGATAAGCCTTACTACAAGGGTCTCACTCAAGTGTAGCCTCTTGTTTCTTTTTTTCCTTCAGTTGTCAATCACACTCCCATGCTAGAATCCAAGAGTGCATGTTTCCATCTATGAGCAATTGGGTCATCACTTGAG
The DNA here is from genome assembly GCA_963242795.1 of Inga leiocalycina. NCBI lineage: Eukaryota > Viridiplantae > Streptophyta > Magnoliopsida > Fabales > Fabaceae > Inga > Inga leiocalycina. The sequence continues at coordinate 21,556,444 of OY725330.1, forward strand.
TACAAAGGTATTCTACACTATGAGGTCACGTCTCATGGAAAGACTAGCGGTCAAATTGTCAAGAGTGTATGCTAGCACTCGTAAGTGCTAGGCTACCACTTGAGTGCCAGAGCTAGTGCTCGAGTGCAATTTTCATTCTAGGGTTTCGGTTGCTCTCGGATTGTCACTTCCTTGGCTCACTCGTTGGACTCGGGTGAGCATGAGGATATCACTTGAGTGTGGAGGTCAGGAATCGAGTGTTGTGATCAATTTTTATCTTAGTTTATGCTCTCAGCCAAACACTCACACGAGTGATATATCGTGCTTGAGTGTAAGTCTCAATGTCACTTGAGTAAGGCGATCTTCACTCGAGTGCCTAAGCCAAAAATCAGTGTTAAGCTTCAGAAAAAGGGATCTTTGGTCAAGTGTTCCCAACCCTTTAGCCATATGTCTAGGCTTCTAGTAGCCACTTAAAGAGTTTAAATGATAACCAACTTTAAGTGTTATGAAGATAAGAATTTGGCAAAATAAAATAACCTATCATCCTTGATTTGGGTTTATAGGCTTTGATATTTGCCCTATTCGAGAACAGACTGTGCCGGAGCACACCAAGAAAGAACAAGGTAGTGACGTCTTTCCTTATACTATGTGATACATTGTATGTTTGATTTATCATTGATTTGTAAAGACTTCGTATGCTGCAAAGCTTGTGGATGTAAGCCGAAAGGCTATTTGTGAAGCCAAAAGGCTATATGAGCCGTGAGGCTATGTGTATGCACCGCCACACCAACAATCCCTGAGTCACTAACAATGGTTCGAGTAAGGACTGCGTGCCTTCTCGAAGGTAAAAGGGGATGAGGGTGGGGTGTGATGTGTATTGCTGCTGCTGCTTGATGATTTACTTGCATGCTATGTGATTACATGTGGTATGATAGATTTATTACTACTAAAATTTTTTTGAATCTCATTCTTTCCTTTGACTAACCTTCAGACAGGGCAAGTGCCTCCAAGGGTAAGCAGATGACCAAGGGCGAATAGGACTCCTGAGGGAGATTTGTGTTTGGGTTGTTGGTTATCTATTTCGGATTGGGGGATCACTGTATATTCTATGTATATTATTTTGGATACAATTATGTAATCCTCTAAGTGAGAAATTGTAAACCCTTAGTATTTTGCATGAAACCCTGGGGTGTCGGGATTTTTGTTTTACACTCTAATATGTATAAATGTGATTTAAACTGCATAGGGTAATTATATTCGAAACGTGAATTTGAGACCAAGATAAGGGCAAAGTTTTGAAAGAATTTATGAACACCTTTCTATAAGGAAGGGATATTAAAGAAACTTTTGATGATTATTAGACTCTATTCATTTTAATTACGCCATTTCAATTATAATTACTAATTTTAAGGTAGGGGGTTTACAAAATTAATCTCCAGTCATCACACAGAGCTCTGGAGACACTAGAAAAACTAAACTTGGGTTATGGGTTTTGGAAGCAACTAGTACAAAACTGATACATACACCTACAATGTTTTTTGGTAACGAAATGTGCAATTTTCTGCTTTGCAAAAGGAACACAAGCAACTAAAATATATCCATAAAAGAAAGCAGCTGATTGAAAAATGGCAATGGTAAGAGGTAACGGGTAAGGGTCTAAGGGACTGAGGGCTTCTAAATTAATATGTGGTCAAGAATGTGTTTTAACATCAATGGAGACACAAGCAAATGGAGATGTTCACCACTGTAGGGAGCCGGCAAGGAGCCTCTCCATTGCCTTTTGTCTCCATTGATATTAAATGGTACCGTTTTGAAAAAAACACATCTCAGCTTTAATATCCCAATTTTTGATTAAGGGTTAAGGACTTCAAAAGTGGATGTGATTATTGTTAAATCGATACTTTTGGAGTATACGATATGAATGGTGATTCAAATGTGTTATGAGCAGTGTTGAAACCCTGTATTTAATTTTAATTGTGGATTAACATCTAAATTGACTTAAAATAAATGGAGGGCGTATAATTGGTGTGATGGAATGAGAAAAATGTGTTTAGTGGTGATTTAAGAGCAATTACCATAATCAGGGGCAAAATGGTAAAGTTACCGACCAATTGGTCAGTTACCAAAGAGGAAACTTATTGGTAACTTGAAGATCAATGGTTGTAATGGAATATGAAAAAGATCAAAGGGTGGAATCCCATGTATGTGGGCTTATGTGAGCTCATGTGAGCTGTGGCAAGATCATGACAAGTGGAATTATGTGAGCCATTGGATTGGTCAAAAGTTCAAACCTTTCATTTCTCTTCTCTCTCTTAGGCTAGTCAAGAGCTCTTAGGGGAGCTAAAAAATGATCTCATCTCTCTCTCCTCTCATTTCTATAGACGCCCAAGCACAAGGATGAGAGAGAAATGGAAAGGTAAGTTTTTGACTTAGTAGATGATATTTTTAGCTCAAATACTCTTCTATAATGTTGTGGATAGTGATGAGAGCTTCATTTCTATGGTTTTAGATTCTTGAAAGAAGGTGTTTGAGTGCTTGGGAAAAATTGGAAAGATGAAGAATCGAGGAGCTAGCTTATGAAAGAGAAAAAGGTAAGTAAGAGCATCCTTTTGATCTATTTGTTATGACTTTTGGTTGAGTTTTGTGAATTATGGAATTTGCCCTAACTTGGTGTAATGTTAGAATGATAGTGTATTGTGGTAAAAGTGGTGTCATATTGTGTTTTGATGCCATTGGGATTGATTTGGAGCATTGGGGAGTAAAAGTGGTGGAATTGGGTAATGTGTGCAATAAGTGTGTCCAATAGGGAAAATGTCATTATGATGTGATTTTGGGTGTTTTGAGGTTTCCTTGTGTAAAATTATGTGGGGGTAGCTTTTGGTTAGAGTTTTAGGACCATTTGAAACACATGTGGAAGCTAGGGAAAATTCTGTCATCTACTACATTTTAGCTTCTAATAGAGCCTCATTCGAGTGAACAGAGGCCTCACTCAAGTGCAACATCATATTCCCTCTTTTCCCTTTAGTTTTTGGTTGCACTTCTGTGCCAAAAAGTGAGAGTGTATGTCCTTACCTGTGAGTGAAGTGGGTTATTACTCGAGTGCTGGGTATTTCACTAGAGTACATAGGTATTTTACACTATAAGGCTGCTTCTCGGGTAAGCACTTGCAATCCATTTGTCAAGAGTGTGTGTTGGCACTCGTAAGTTTTATGTTGTCACTCGAGTGCTCATGGTTGACACTCGAGTGCGCTATCCATTTCAAGGTTTCCTTTACTTTAGGGTGATCACTCTCTGTGTTTCACTTTGTAGGACTTGGACAAGTATGGGGCTATCACTCGAGTGCTGAGGTCAGGACTCAAGTGCGGTGATCACCTTTTACCTTTGTCATTGCTCTCAAGCAAGCACTCGCGCGAGTGAGCCATCCTCACTCGAGTGCAAGCCATCCATCACTCGAGTGCATCAGCTAGAAATCAATGTTTTCTCTTCTAAAAAGGGATATTTAGTTAAGCTTCTCCCAATCCTTATGACCTGTGTTTGGGCTTTGAGTAGCCACCTAAAGGTCGTGAATGATAACCAACTTTAAGTGTTATGAAAATGAGAATTTGGAATAAAGAATAACCCTATGTCCTTGATTTGGTTTATAGGGTTCGATGTTCGCCCTAATCGTGAGTGAGCTATGCTAGAGCACATGTGGAAAGAATAATGGTAGAGAACCTACCTCTCCTACATGATTTGCACCTTAACCCTTTCTGAATCAAATAAACAATCTAGTCATTTTCTTGACTTAATTATTATTAAGAGAGTATCAACATAGGTAAATTAGGACAAGATTAACTAATATGAAAACTATATCTTATATTTAAAATAGAGATATATTAAGGATGGGAAGGAGTAAATGATACCAAAAAAGAAGAAGAAATTATACCATCCCTATTTCCCTAAGTTATAAATAGTATTCTTAAAAGCATTTGCAGATTTAGTTCGGGTCCATGGAATATTGGTTTCTCTCCACCTAACCATCTCCCTTGATCCATTTAGATTGCATATTTTTTGTATGAAATACTTGTAATAGTGTTTTTTTTCTTTTTTTCAAATTAAACAAGTGTAGAACGCTACTCCAAAGTCCAGACTCAGTCCAGGTAAATGGCATAACACATCAATGACATCATTAATTCCATTGTCATCAGTTCTATTGTCCATATCATCATCATTTAAGGCTTACAATTAAGGGGTAGTGCACTAGTGGTCATGAATTTCATTTTATCTTTTTCATTTTGTGGTTTTATACAAATTTTCCTGATACTGCTCTCATCTTCCCCTGTTTGCCTTCCATTTTCCCCTGTTTTACATTGGGTAATTCTCTTTTATTAGTTTTCAAAAAAAGAGACCTCCCTCATCATGAAAGCACAATTTCTAATTGCATGGCTCTTGCCATTAAATACAAGATCTCATGTTTGAGTTTGTAAAAATGTATAAAATATCTTTATAAGAGTTACTCTCAATTAGGGATGGAAATAGGTCAAGCCCCTAACATAAGCCTATGGCCTAACCTATACAAGGCCTAGCTTAGCCTATTTAGTAAATAGGCTAGGGTCAAGCTTAAGCCTATATCTAAGCTTATTTAGATAAACAAGTTAGGCCTATTTTCATAAAACCTAGCCTACAAGCCTACAGTCCTGGCCTATTTAACTTTTTTAATATATACTATAATATAAGAATATATAATGTCATCTAAATAATTGTATAAATTATTTATAAATTTACCAACTTAACCTTAATTTTAAGTTTCACATTTCATTGTTATTACTCTCAACCCTTACTTTCGCATCAATCATTAACCCCCACCTCTCTTCTCTTCGATTGCTCGAGATGGCCATGCTAACTCATTCACTCTCCTTTGATTTGCACCATCCACTAAAGCATAATAATTTATATGAGTTTATTTTACTGCCAAATGAAATTTTATAATCTTAGTAAGAGGAGTTTGTCCCAATTTATGTGGGAACAGGAAAAGAGATAAAATCTAGTTTTACATGTTACTTGTTATGCTCGGTCAATTTTAAAAAATATATCTCATTAGTCAGCAGACATTAGATTTTTTTATTCCTATTTTCCTGAACAATTGTTATCACTAGATATTCTTTTTTTTTCTTACTAAGCCTTTATATTACAATGAGAATGGATACTAAGCTTTTAAGACATAATGTAATATTTTAAATAAGCGTGAAGGCGGTTATATATGAACTTAAACGCATACGTTTTAAAGGCTATTTAAAGACTTATATTTTAAGTAAGCTTTTAAACAGGCTTCAGGCTTTGTCAGGCCTTTTGAAGACCTAGCTCATGCCTAAAAAAAGCCTACATAATGGCTCAGGCTTTAAATTTCTATTGCAGGCCCAGACCTATTTAGGTAAAACTTAACCTAACCTCTCCTAGCCTATTTCTACCTCTACTCTCAATAAGGCTTCTCAATACTCGGAACATATCAAAAAAGTATATAAATGATTGTGACAATTGTAATATCCCAAAATGTACTCAAGGGTTAAATGTATAGAATAGATGGTGGGATTAATGACAGAAGTACCCCTAGAAAAGATGACATAAAAGTCAACTAATCATGTGATTTTTGGAAATTAAATTATATTAATTAAGGAGGTGTAAGAGAATATTTTTGAGAGATCATTATTCTCTTCCAAGAAGCTATTTTGTATGAATAAAGAGAGCCAAGAGAAAGCAATTCTCGCCAAGTAAAATAAAGAGTTTAAAAGTCAATAATTGTGGCTTGACTTGAAGGAAGCAAGAAGGGAGCATTTTGGTCATCATCTCTTCTCCCTTTTTCTTGAGGATTTTATCCAAGACAAAGAGGCAAGAGAAATGGAGCTTTTGATCAATGTAATCACTTTCTTTGAGTTAAACATTTTGGCCAAAACAAAGGCATATCACAATAGAGGAAGTGAATAATTAATTAATATACATCCTCTTCTTTTTTAGGAGTAAAAGTTGGCCAAGCATAGGCATGAATAGAAAAATAGAAGGAATAAAAAAAAAAGAAAGAATGGTGACAACTTTACAAGGAGCCATAAGAAGGTGACATGTGGTTTTTATCTTATTCTTTGGTGATATTCGGCCAAGCATATTAAGTGGCTGAACTTAGATTATCTAAAAACATAATACTCTCTCTCACACACACAAAGAAGGTTGGCTAAGGTAGAAGAAAGGAAAGAGAAAGTGAAGCTTGAAGAACAAAGACACAAGGTGAGCTTTTAGCTCCAATTTCACTTGGTAAATTACCTCTTATGCTTAAAGACCCTTCATGAAACTTGTTCCTCTCTTCCTTAGCTTCATTTCTATGGTTTTTGTTTTTGAAGAAGAGGATTTTTCAGCCACCTTGCAAGAACAAAAGCTGAGGAATCAAGAAAAGAACACAAGAAGAAGCAAGAGGTGAGTAAGAGCATTATGTTCATATATATGATGCTTTAATTGGCTGAGTTTTGGTGGGCTATTGTGACAGCCCTAATTTTGGTTTTTAGGGTATATTAGGGATCATGAAGCTTTCATCCTATGTATGTGCTTATATGTTGGTTTGGAGGCAAATGAGCTAAGCTTAGTGATTAGATAGTGAAGTGGTTGTTTGTTGTGAAATACCCTAAAATTCTGTCAAAATAGGACATGGGGAATGAGTGGAAATTTATTCATTTTGATGTTACCATTGTGTTCTACACAAAAAATTGTGTGGAAATAGGGTTGGTTATTAATTTTGGAGCCATTGGACGCATTGGTTGAAAATTGGAAAAACTGTCAAGTGTAACTCTGTGCAGGGAAGTCAGTTCGTAGGGACATTTTGAATGAGAAATTGGTGTTTAAAAATTTTGAAACTTTTCAGTTTTAACGTTCACATTTAAAGCTTCAAAATGGACATATAATTTGTGTCATTTCATTTTGAGATCTGGGAGTTCTGGTTGCCCAAAGTTTGATGTTGAAACTGGACTTAATTATGGAGCAATATGGAATTTTGTGTAATTCTGTAATTGTGTGGTGATTTCTAGTAATGATTCATATTTTTTTCTATGAAGAGGACTTAAAGAGCTTTCAATAGGCTTTGGGATCTCCTCATTTTGATTTTTCTAAAATTAGTTATGATTTTTTTTAAATGCTGAAAAATTCTGGCAGATTGGTCAACTATGTGAAAATTGAAGATTTTATGGCATAATGTAATATTGTGGAACTTTGAGGTTAGAAATTGGCCTTTAGGTTAATTGACCACTTTAGCCCCTTAGTTGACTTGATTAAATGACAATAGTGATAATCAACCCAATTATTATGAGTTATTAAAGAATTAGAATAAGTAATAATTCGTTGTCCTTAATTTTGGTTTATAGGATTCGATATTTGCCTTACTCGTGATCCACCTGCGCCAAAGCACAATCGGAAAGAACAAGGTAGTGACTCTTTCTCTTATACTGTGTGTAAAGCGCTGTATATATGTTGTAATATCCCAATTTTCGTTTATGGGCTAATCATGATTGTTATGGATAATTATGGATTTAATTGGCATTATTATGTGTTTTATGGCAATATTAATTAATATGTCATAATTAGTGAAAATTAGAAGAATGGAATTATTGGTCATGAGTTGATAATTAAGGGAGAAATTAATTACTAACCAAGAGAAAATGATGTGTGAAATTAAAATGGCTAATGGAGGGATTAAGTGGCTAATTGGGTGTTTACCTTTATGAGAGCCAATAGTAGAGCATGGGAGAGCATGGGAAAAAGTCAAATGCATTGTTTAATATTTTCTCTCTCCTTCTCTCCTCTCTAATTTCGGCTAGACATGGAGGGAGTACCACCATCATCATTTCATCTCTCTTCACACTCCATCTCTCCTTCTCTCTCTCTCTCTCATTCTCTCACTTCTCTTCTGCATTGCCAGCGCCATTGTTGCAGAAAAAGGGGGAAGAAAAGCTTGTGATTTGGGTAAGTAAATGGCCTCCATTGCTCAAGTTCTCTTCTTTAATGTTGTTCCTTAAGTTGAGAGCTTCATTTTCGTGTTTTTAGTTTGGCCATTTGGTGTTGCTTTGTGCCACACAAAAATTTGGTTGTTGGAGAATCAAAGATAGTTTCTGGAGAAGTTGAAGAGGTATGTGAAACCAATATATCTATCTAAGTTTCATGCCATTTGAAGTAGTTTGTAATTTTTGGAAATTTTGGCTTGAATCTGAAAATGAGTGCCATTATTCATTTGGTATGTTTTTGGCATGAGAATGGTATCTTAGAATGAGATTAGGATAGATAGATTGATTAGTGATTGAAATATGATGTTTGGATGAGATTGGTATTTTGTTGATTTAGTTGCCCAAAACCTAAAGCATGATAATGGAGTAGGATTTTGATAATTATGATTATCCCATTAAGTTTACTGGGTGTTTTTCTGTGGGAGTGGCTTTGGGTAAAGTTTTGTGTCCATTAGGATCAATTAGGCAAGTGTTGGGAAAATGCCTTTGTTTTCTACGTTTTCTAAGTCTGATAGAATCACTCAAGTGATTTTGATAGAATCACTCAAGTGATTTGGGACTCACTCAAGTGAGGGATGAAGATCACTCGGGTGAGGTTGAGTATCACTCGAGTGCTGTGCGTATATTCTGTTTTTCTCTTCAGTCTTTTTGTTGTACTTTCTGGAAAATTCAAAAGTGTATAGTCTCACTTGAGAGTGCTGTGGGACATCACTCGAGTGAGCCTTCTCATGCTCAAGTGACTGGTGTATTTGACACCAAGGATTTGCCTCTCGGGTTGTCACTCACGGTTATGGTGCAAGAATGTGCCTTCTCACTCGCAAGTATAGGGTATTCACTCGAGTGAGCTATGTTGTGCTCGAGTGCAGTGAGCCATCTGGACTACCGCCATTTCTCTTGTACTCTCGGGTTCTCACTTTCTGGACTTCACTCTCAGGTGCTTGAGTAAGGCATTTGGCCCTCTAATAGAACTCAATATTTATATCTTTTTATTAATTAATCTTAGGCTTTTGGGGGACTTAATTGAATATTTTGGGCATAATCAAGTGATAATGTGAGATTGTAGTGAAAGAATAATTTAGGAATTATATTAGTTAAATTGTTATATTTTTAATTAATATTTGTTATTCCCATTTTTCTTTAATTGTGAACAAAAGATATTACCTTTGTGAATCTAATTTTGTAGGTGATGATGTGGCATAAGTTTTGTGGTCAAGGTAAAAGATGTTATTTTGGAGTTTAATGAAGGACAAAATTGGAACATCACAAGTGCAGAATTTATTTTCACATTTTTTCTAAGAGGAGGTTAAATGAGTAAGGGTCTTGTTTGGTTGTTGCAATTTTGTGTCTAATGCCAAAACAAATTTTTATCTCTTATCCAAACATACCTTTAACTCATTTAACCTAGTGAATTGAAGAAAGAAAAGGAGTAGGGACCATGGTGTGAGAGTGGTGGCTATGAAGGAAAAGAAAAGGAGAAGAGCTGGACCAAACCGAATTAAATGGAAGAAACAGCTGCTGGACCGTGTGGAATTAAAAAGAAAAGAGAAGCTGTTGGACCGAAGATACAAGAAGGAATGATGGACAGCAGCTGAACCGAAATTGTCCAATGAAAAGCAACAATTGACCAAGTTGAGTTGAAGAAGAATAGAGGAATTAATTGGAAGGAGTGGACCGAACATTAAAAAAGGCAAAACCGAAATGGTTTAAGAATTGAAGAATGAATCAAGGAGATGCAGTCGAAATTGTTGACCCAAGTGGTTTGAAAAAGCAAGCCGAAATGAAGAATGGATTAGCTGGACCAGAGGGCATCACGGAATGAAAAGAAGAGGGAGGAGGCGTGAGGCAAAAGGAGGGAAGGGAGGAAAGTCAATTGTGGCGGCTGGGCAGCACACAATGGAATATCGAAGGAGAGGAGGCTGTGTTAAGGCTGAAGGAAAGGAGGGCTGTGCGTGAAGGAAAAAAGAGGGAACCGAATGTGAAAGGGAGGCACTGCACTTGGATCAAAAGCATATGTGGCGGCTGCAACAATTAGAGGGAAAAAGGAGACGCAAGCATTCTCTATGGCTTATATCTTCAACACTCTTCAAGCTTTATTTTCTTCCTCTTCTTCCATGTGTAGCTAAGCTTTGGTGATTTCCTTGAGTTGGGTAATGGTTTGAGCTTCTAAACTTCAATGGAATTCCTTTAAGCTCTCTTTTTAGTTCATGATTATGTAGCTTAGTTAAGTATGTAATTGTGATCTAGATTGTTATGCCAAGTGAATAAACTTGGTGGTCAAGCTAGGAGTTGATTAATCAAGCTTTGTATGATTCATATTATGAGTAGGTAGAATTGTTTATTCCAACTTGGTTAAGTGGATTAAATGATTAAACTGAATGTTTTGAATTGTTGTAATGGTAATTACAAGCTAGAATTGGAAGTTTATTATTCATCTCCTTGAGTCTGAATTATTTGGTGGTATTCATTTAATTACTTCGGTGGAATGAATTAAATGATTATTGCAAGTATGGAGCTAGTGGTAACTTAGTTCCATCCTCTTGACTCATATTGTGGAATTCATATCATTAGCAAGCAAGGAAGACTAAAACCCCAACTCAAGGGAATCCCATTTCATTATTATTCTAGTGTATTAAATTTACTTTGTAGTTAGTGTTAATTTCAATTCCTTTTGCTTCTTTGTTTTGAAAATCAAAAAATACAAAAATATTGCTTTAGCGTAGATTACTTCATAGTTTTAAACTCAAATTCTCAAAATGATTTCTCACAACTTTAAGTTTTTTTATCACTTTACTACTTAGGAATTTGGAAATTAATCTTCTCACAAGAACGACCTAGGTTGAGCTACTACGCTACATTTTCTAACCTAGTTTTATTTTGAGAACTCATACAACATGGGTTTATCACCTTCACTCGAGTGAGGTCCAGTGTGCTCGAGTGTTGTAGTCTTTGAAAAGTCCTTGTGCTCTCGGGTGTTTACTCGCTATCCTTCACTCTCTAGTACCCGAGTGCAAACCGTACCATCACTCGTGTGAGGTCTCCTTTACTCAAGTATTCGTACAATTTCACTCAAGTGAGGCCATCTTTACTCGAGTGCCTCAGTAGAAAATGTCAGTTTGTGTTTCCAGAAGGGGATCTTTGGGGACAGTCTTCTAACCCCCTTAGAGCTATTGTTAGAGGTATTCTTGAGTACTAAAAGAGCAATAATGATAACCAATTAAGTGTTAAGAAGTCATTGAGAATTAAAATAGAGAATTGACTCTTCAACACTTATTATGATTCTAGGATTTAACATTTGCCCTACTCGGAAGAGACCGGTGCCAGGGAACTCCCGGAAGGATCAAGGTAGTAACTCTCCTCTCATATTGTGTATGATGTTTTGGTATGCATAACTTATCATTGAACTTTGTGAATTGTGTTCCATGGTCCATTACGGCGTGAGCACTTCAGCGTGAGCCATATAGGGATTGACGCTAGTCATCTCTAGGTCGGCCGTTGAACTGCCGTCGTAATCGACATGAATTTTTGTGTATCCGACCCATGGGGCGGCATTTGTGAATCCATCCGTGGGTTGTGTGTTGATCTTGCCTGTATGGCTTGCGTTATGAAATGCTCTATATGAATCCCAGCTGTGGTGAAATATATTGTGTGGATTGTTGCGATGCAATGCAGCATGAGCAAATGTAAGGGTGACATAAGTCATACATGCCTTTACCGTTGTAACTGCCGTTGTAGTTGCTTTGTGTGGATAATGATTTGATTTCATGCCTTATTGTTGTACATTCTATGATTGATTTGATACTACGGGGATTTCTTAGAATCTCACTCTCCCAAAATTAAACATTTTAGACAGGGCTGAAGGATCAAAAGGCAAGCAGGTGACGAAGAGTGGGTAGAGCTCCGTGTTAGGAGTTCCTTTTTGGTTAATGGTTATCATTGTATATCATTTGGATATTTTTGGTAGAGACAATTGTATATATTGGATTTTGTGTAATCCCCAAGATAAGGGAAAAGTATGTGGGTTTTGTGCCTTTGTATAAACCCTTATTTAATGAATGGAACCCGAGTGAGTCTGGAATTTACTTTGCACTCTGATATTTGTAAATGGAATCCACCTATACAGGCCATTATTGTTTTGTATTGTGAATATGAGACCATTGTGAATAAGTTTTAAAAATTTTTTTGCAAATCCGATTTTGGGCAAAAGATTACCTTAATAAGACCCAATTTGAAATGTGGTCTCTATTTCTAACTTAATTATGTGTTTAAGAACTTAATCTTGGCCTAAGGTGGAAAAGGGGTTACATATGTTGTCATGCATTGTGATGCTTTGAGATACTGCTGCCATTATAGTGAAAGCTGTCGCATTGAGCATAGAGATTACAGTAAAAGCTGTCGCATTGTGTATATAGCCGTGAGTGTTGTCGTATGTGGCGTGAGTCATGTACCATTATGTTGCTGCTAAATGGGATCTTACATGTTGTGTGTTTATATACTATATGAATGATTTATTACTATTGAAATTCTATTGAATCTCATTCTTTCCATTGACTAACCTTACAGACAGGGCAAGTGGCTCCAAAGAGAAACGGATGACCAGGAGTGCCTAGGGCTTTGTAAAGATATTAGAATATGGATGTTGGTTATCAATTTTGAATTAGGATTACTGTATGTAAATATTGTTTCGATTTGGATTTGGTGATGTAATCCCCTATATGGGAATTGAAAGCCTTAGTTTATATATGTACCCAGGGGTTACCGGGATTTTTACTGTACACTCTGATATATATATATATATATATATATGAATATGACTTAACTGCACAAGGAAATTATATTTGAAACTTGTATTTGAGACCAGGATAGGAAGAGAAATTTTTGAAAGAATTTGTGAAAATCCTACCATAAGAAAGGGATTGAATTAAGTTTAATTATCCGTCGATCTCCAATCAATCTTAACCATGCATTATTGAATTATAAGTACGCTCATTGATGCAGGGGGTTACAACTAATACAAGAATTAATGTAAATTAGGACTCACAAAAATAATTAATGCTCTAAAGAACTGTCAAAGTCAGAACAAGTCTAATGGCCACAAAACCACTAATAAAAGTCATTATTTTTTTCAAATTTTATTTCTTGAAGAAGAAGTACTTGTATATTATCAAAATGAAGGAAGGTTCATAGCCTATTGGTTCATTTGTTTTTAGGATAGCAGTATAGGAGTATTAAAGTGGCAAATAAGTGTTATTTTCTTAGGAATAGGCTTAAATTAAAGGAGGCAGAGACATTAGATATATAATGAAAGAGATTACATTTTAATAATATGATAAAAAGGTAAGTAAGGGAAGGTATCCAATGTTGCAGCTTCATACCTACAGTAAGAGATAGCCACTTCTGTGATGATGCACGTTACCTTCTTTTTTTTTTTTGATAGTAAAAAGTTTAGGTAGGTTCAGCACCAGTCCCCTACCAAGGCCAGGGCACGGCCCCAGGGCTCTTCGAGCGCTTACAAGGGACTTACGAGATCGCCTACCAATGAGGTCTCCCCATCGGTCAGAGGGTTCGAACACACTCCCTTGTGATCGGGGTGGCAAGACCTTAACCAACTGTGCCAAACCTCATTGGCTTACCTTCTTTTTGTTTAGGGAGAATTTCACTTAAATTCCCTCCTATGTAGGGATTTAAATAAAGATTAAAATCAAGTGAAATTTTGTTTTAACAGTAAATGACCAAAATACTCTTCTTTCATTTTTCTATAACTAACAATATTAAAATTCACTAGTGTACATATGAAATTTTAAAACTCCCAACTTATATTATAACAGCTTATACTAAAATTTGAAAATATTCATGGATGAACTTACAAGTTATTCATAAGCTTTTTAACTAACAACATTAAAATTTATAGCTATACATATGAAAATTTACAATAGCTTATATAAAATGTTTATAATTATTTATAGATGAACTTATAAGGGCACATAAACATTTTAGGACAAAACTTATATATATTTCATTATATCTAGTCCAACCAGTTCTCCAATCAGCATGTGCTACCTGGATTTATTAAACACCTCATCATTTAACACCGTCTCTCTGGTCCGTTAATGAGTCACACAGTGCCCAAGAAATTACAACCCTATTTGCCACTAACCCTAAGGAGCTTCAGCGGCAATGAATTGATTCTCTCTCTGCCATTCACAAATCACAACAAATGAAATTAAAAGCTAATCAAAGAGTTGTCCTTCACTCTTTTTTGAAATCAAATGGTACTTCCCTTCTCTCTATTAACAAATCATGAGGGGATGGTTGATATAAATATTTTTGCTTGCTTTTTTTTTCTAATTAACTATCAGAGATTTGAAATCAAACTTGAGAATCCCAGCAAGCTTTATTTTTACTTTTTCCTAAGCATTAACGCACCATTTTTTGAGTGGCTGAGCTTCTTTTGCTTTGAGCTCTAGAGATGCATCGACTCAAGTTTTGGAATGCAATACCATCCCTAGTAGCTTGTTCCCTCTTTTATCGATCTCTGTTGCTACATGCTTGGAAAATAGAGAAGAAAGAAGGTGGACTATGGGGAGAGCTTGGATTGATTTGAAAGAGAAGCAAGAGAAGAAGGATAGCCATGATGTGATGGGAAGGTCCGCAAGTTCAATAAAGAAGAGAAACAGAGATGCCCAAGATGAAGAATATAATTAGTTTTAAATAATGAGGTGTTTAATGAATCTATGTGACATATTCTTATTTGAGAACTGGTTGGACTGATTATAATGAACTAAATGTTAGTTTTGTCCAACATTTTAACATATAATAATAACAAAATAGAAAATAGGGAGAATGACAGAAAAATGCTCCAAACATTTAAAAATAGCAGATGGGTGATTTCGTAAATCCAGAAGTTGGGAATTTCTTATTTCGTTTTGACATTTCCTAATCATCTTTTGACAAAAAAAACCTATATGTCATTTCCAAATGTTTGGAGCATTTTTTTGTCATTTTCCCTAAAAAATATCCATATAAAGGAAGTATATTTTGGTCATTTACCATCAAAACATTATTTCACTTTAGTCATTTGATGCATTATTATAATTTCTTAATCTTTTTGTCCTTGTTTAAAATAAAGTTCCATATGGGTTTTTAATTGGAATTCTCCCTTTTTGTTTACCATAAGTGCACTTGTTCAACCCCGTTCTTTTATCATCCACCCATTTCAATAGTATTTTGGAAATGCCACTCCTTGTGTTTTCCAACTACCCACTTCACCACCGAATTTATCTGTCAGCCGGTTTTAAAAAAAAATTTGGACTCTTTAATCTTTAATCTTTTATTATTATAAGGATAAAAATATTGGTTTAAAGTGTTAAGAGAAAATAAAATACATTGTTAAGTGAAACAACTAGTGTGTGTTTGGTGACAGCTTTTGGGTGCCAAGAAGCCCGATTGGGCATATAAAATCCCAATTGACACTAGTTTTTTTTTTTTTTTTGCATGTTTGGTTGACAAGGTGAGGGATTGGGCTTTTGGGAATCTGACCACTGTACACCCATGATTGGCAAAAAGCTCAATGTTGGAGTTTTTATTAAAAGCTCGACCAAATTCAGTTGTATCAATTACCCAGTGTGCTATTAAACTAATTGCAATTTTACCCTTAATGTACTTTTTCAGCTCCAAAAATTATTTTAAAATATTTTTTTGGTGTTTTTAACTACTTAAAATATTTTTTTGGTCTTTTTAACCCCTTAAAATATTTTTCCGGTTGTACCTGGTGTGTTATCAAACTTATTGTAATTTTACTCTTAATGTACTTTTTTAGCTTCAAAAATTATTTTAAAATATTTTTTAGTGCTTTTAACCCTTTAAAATAATTGTTTAGTACTTTAAAATATTAGTATTTTTTTTAGTAGTAAAGAGTACCCAAAACTTAGAATACTAATTTATTTATTTCCACCTATTCTAAAATATTTTTCCAGTAGCACCTAATATTTTAAAGTAATTTTTAAACATTTATTTGATTTTTTAAATATTTTTCCACCCACTCTCTTTGACTATTATCAGAAAAGTCACTTATAGTTAAGCCGAGTCTCGATGCTCCTATCGTGCTGTTACTTGGGGCAACAGCCTAACAATCAGTGTTATTAAACCCGGACCGGCCGGTCCGGCTCGGGAACCGGTGACCCGGTGAGAAAACCGGTCCGGTTCATGAACCAGACCGGTTCAGTATTTTTTTTAAATCTTTTTGTTTAAATTTCTTTATAATTTCATATTAATAAACCTAAAATTTTCACTCTCTCACCGGTTTGGTCCTGGGTTAGCTCTGATTTGACTCCGGTTTGACCCACTGACCCTTGACCCAGTATCCTAACCGATTCACTGACCGATCCTGGTTTAATAACCTTGATGACAATCCCATTTTTATTTGCACTCACTCTGTGACTTGTCCTTGCCATTAGGGCCCGTTTGGTACGGTGGAATTGATTTTGATGGAAATGGATATGAAAATGGATATAGATATGGATATGGAAGTGGAGATGGAGTTTAAAAGTGTGTTTGGTATATTATGGAAATGAGTGCTAATTTTTAAATAAAAATACCAAAATGCCCTTCTTCTTCTTTTTTTTCCAAAAATAATCTCTCATTACCGCACGGCCGCACCAACAATGGAGTCAGTCATTTCGCAACCCCAGAAATCGCAGTCCATGTTGAATAACCAACAAGACATCCAATAATTAGATCTTGGCAAATCCAGTGGAAAGATCGAGCGACTGTGGACTACTGATTATTGAGAATCATGACTGAGTTTTGGTGTTTCTTTTGCTTCCGAAACAGATCCCGTCTTTTGCTGGGTGTTTGGAAATCCGAACCTTGCAAACCCATTTTGGTGAGGTCTTTTCGGTGCTTCCGTTTCTTTGCTGGGTATTAGAGATCCGAACCTTGAAATCCTTCCTTTAGCTAACAAGAAAAAGAATCCAGATTCCAGAACTAAACAATCGTGAAGCAAAAGGAAAAGGAAATAGAAGGACTATTGTTGTACATGTTCTTTAGCTTGTTGCAACTAATCATGGGAGAAGATGATGGTGAGTGGGTGGCCACTCCGACAAGGTCCGTCTGCCATAGTCGCCGTCGTTCATCTGGATTCGGTGGAGGCACTATCTTTGTCAGGGTAATTGCCGACGGTGGGGTGGGAGGAGATGGTGGTCAGGCGAGGGTAAAAGGAGAGAGGGTAAGGTGGGAAATGTGGGGTTGGAATTGTAAATCTGAGGTTTTTTTATGGAATTATTTTGGTGGAATTGACTGAGGTGGCTTCCACATAAAATTCCAATTCTAAGGTCAATTCTGTGTACCAAACATGCAACTAGCATGGAATTCAATTTCAATTCTAATTCCATATCTCTAATTCCATTGTACCAAACAGACCCTTAAAGAAGTTCACCTGCTTAATGCTTCTTTGCTTTCTCCAAATAATTGCACTCATATATATTACTTAATTATTTAGTTATAATTCAAAGTCTAAAATTTAACTAGATGGAACTCAATCATTGTGCTTTATCCATTTAATGAGTGGGTATTTATATTTTATGACTTAATTACAACTTAATTCTTGAAAGACTTGAGGATTTTCTAAAAGTATATGGACTAAGTGATGACCAAAATTGATGGTATGATGTTACCAGTAAATCGATTTCCCACTTATAAGAGAACTTTCATGCTTAAATTATAAGATCACTGACAAGTGATAATGATGATTTGATCTAATGAAAGTGACTTCATTTTTTTAATAAAACTGAAAGTTCTCTCTCCCTCCCTCCCTCCATCCCCCAGTGATAAAATTGAAGGTTAATATGTTACAAATAATGCTTAAATTTGATTTGATAAAAGATTGGATAATTTTATTAAATATTAATATTAGGTATTACTAACAACCAATACAAATAATAAATTTTGACTTTGAGCTTAATATATTTAGATATAGAAGAGAAAAACACAAACAAAAAAGAAAAAAATCAATGAAAAGTCTCGAATTCAAGTATTTCTTGCGAATAAAATTTCTGAATTGAAAAATTTCGCCTATTTTTTAATAAAAAACGCATTGGGGGAGAAAATTAAAATTTGAATATATAGCGTCTCCTGCTAAAAAGGATGAATTTTTTTTTGAATAGAATTGAATTTATCAAAGGGCATACAAGAACCGAAGAAGCAACTTGTTTCAAGAATTTACTATGAAGGAGACAGCTTATGTGGGCTCATTTCACTGCAGTGAAAGCGGAAAGAGAGCGAACGAAAAGCACGTGGGTGTGCATGGCTTGCTTTGCTCACTTCTCCGCCTACTCTTCGTACATTCCTTTTCCCAAAAAACCAAAACCCAGAAACTGAATCCACAAAAGTCTGCCCCAAATTTCCCAAAGACTTCTGCTTTGCATTGATATCACTCATGGCGTCGTCGTCTTCTTCTTCTTCTCAGTCTCTCGTGAAACCTTTTCTTCACAGTCTCTGTAGCTTCCAATCACTGTTGTTTAACTGACTTGCTCGTGTTTCCCCTTCAGTTCAGAGTTCACATTAAACGATATATCCCCTATGAAATGACTTCTAACTCATGGTTTTTCTGCCATTTTAGTTCTTCACTAAGTTCTCTCTGAAAAGTTCCTTTTTTGACTGAAGATTACGGTCGTTAGAAGCATTTCATTGAGGTTTTGATTAAAGCGTGTCTCTCGCTTTACGTAAACTTTAATTTTTGTCTAAAATCATACATATATATTTTGAGATAGAATCATTGATTGGTTTTCAAATGGTGGAGATTCAATCTCGTGCCACCTTATTGAATGCCACCGCATTGTTGGAGGAGTTGCAGAGAGAAAGAGAGAAAAATGCAGAGCTGATGCAGAGAATATCAATCCTTGAAGCTCAGATACGAGACAGAAACAAGAAGGAAGAAACTACAAATTTGGTTACAGATTTTGGACAAGTACGATAATACACTATGTTTCCTGTTTGAAATATTGCCTAGCTGGCTGTTTGTGTTTATGTAAGCAGTATTATATTCATCACATTTCATTTCCATTTCTTGGTTGTGATTTATATTATTCATAAAAATCTTCTACTTGCTTCAGAATTAGCTTTTATCAGCCAGTTAATGCTGAAGCATGGATAACAGATTTTTCATAATGGCAAATTAATGTTGATACTTAAGTTAGTTACAATGTCGGAGTCTAATAATCAGTTGATATAGATTGAGGTTCTCATACTAATGTTGATATTAAATGTGAAGGCCAATCCTTGGTTTCTGGGGAACTACCAGCATGCAGTGGCAAGCAACCTCAAGAGACCCAAAAGGAGGAAACTTGAAATGGTAACTGATGATAACAAAGAGAAGGAGAACAGAGAAGATTTCAAAAGTGAAATGAGCTCACAGCATCACAACAACAATAATAATAATAATGATGATGATGATGATGATGCTGAGAGAAGCTTAGTCAATTGGATGAGCATAGATAATGACACACAAAATCTTCATCTTGAAAAGTTCAAAGATAGTGATTCTTTCGGAGATTTTGATGAAACAGATAGTGATGATGAATGTGATTATAACTATGATGATCATGAGAATCAAAATATGAATCAAGTCAAAACAAATGAAGGGAAAGAAATTGAAGAGACTGGGGCTAATTATGATGCAGCACCACAGGGTTTAGATCTTTAGGATTTACAAGTGCATCAAATAGAAATCCTCTGAAGGTAGCTTTCTGTCCAAAGGAAGTTAAGAGTATACTTGAATCTGAAGCCCTGTTACAGAAAAATGCTCAGTCTCACACTATAAGGAAAATCATAGTTTTTGCATCACTTGGTATAGGGCATGGGTGTGAAGATATGTTTGAGCTGGATTTTAACCATTTTAGCATTTTGAAGAAAGGAGAATCATATATATCTCCAAAGAACTCTGGGGTAAGAGATCTCATTTACTTAGATTTCAACGTTGTTTAACTTAAATTACTACAACTAAGCTTTTTCATCTTTGAAATATACTTTATTGACTTCACAAGTTCCTCTGTCTAGGTTAGATTCATATGATTTGGATCAGCATTTGATTGAAGATCAAACAGAATTTTGTCTTATTACTCTAGATATCATATTTAGAGGGTGAGCCTTAGATGTTGATTGTATGTGACTAAAAGGTCACGGGTTCAAATCATAAATCAGCCTCTCTGTTTACGGGATTACATATATCTGACCCTCCCTAGATCTCACCTAGTGGGAGCTTTGTGCACTGGACCACTATAGATGTCATATATATTTGAAGTTTATAAACCTGGTCACTTGATGTTCTTATTCTTTTTATATAATTTCTAAAGTTATACCCATTGGCTAGTTTAATTTTAGATGGCTCTCAATATTTCTATTCTGAAAATGTGAAGATTTATATTTTCTACACAGGAGCATGTTTTATATGAGAATCTCGGAGTCAGAAGGAAAATTTTCTACCCAAATAGACAGAATCCAATCTTATGTCCTGTTCGGATACTTGAGGAAGAAAGACTCAAGCGTCCTTCTGATGCTAGTTGTCCTTCATGCCTATTCTTGTGCATTAAGTATGGTGGAAGAACAAGAAATCTTCCCCAAAATGAGTAAGTTTTTCCCAACCTGTGTTGTTGAGTTATAAGGACTAAATAAAAGAGTCTCCAAATGTTAATATTTTTATTGAAGAAGTTGAGTGGTTTAAGCACTTCAATAATATTTCTTTTTTGGATTGAATCATTGCAGATATGTGAGGCAGAGAATGGGAAGGAATAAATTGAAGTCTTTTGGGCCACTTATGTGCAGAATGGCATTGTTGGTTCATATTCGTAGTGGAAGCTTTTTCTTCAAGGCCTTGGGCATTACACTTATGTTCATGGCTGGATTTCCTGATAATATAGTTCAGAGAGAAACCAAATACAGGAACTTGGACTTGCTTCAGAAATTTACAGGTTCTTCAAATGAATATGCTGCAAAAATTTAAACATAGTCATGAACAGAGATTGAACTATTTAAGAAACCTCAGTGAACTTATGTTATGGCCTTGCTGAAAGAGATTCAAAAAAATGAAAGATAAGTAACTAAGTCAATCATGAAGAAACATGTAATTTTGCTAGCAAACTCTTCAGTGATATCCACCTTTAATAATATATACTTATCTTAAGTAGATTGATTCTACCTAAAAATATCTATCATTAAAAGATTAACTTTTTTTCATTTAACACGCAAGAAGTTTCTTTTAAAAGGACTGATGAAGATGCTGCTGAAGAGGAGTTGTTTCTTCCACATCCAATTGCATATGACAGTGTAAGTTTGCAAATCCCAAATTTGAACTTCTCTTTGGATGAAATTAGCTTACACAGGGACCATCAAGTCTCAACTTTTGATTCAACACACGCGCGCACACACAAAGACTCTAACTTGAGATGCCATTTCTTTCATTTAAGATGAGAAATCTTCAATATTCTCATACTTGACTGATTTTGGCTGCCTCAATATCATGATCTTATTTCATTCTTGTAACCATCCATGTTTGTGTCAAGTTCGTGGTATTAAAAATCTAATTTGGATTGGCCGGTCAAACCTGTGAACCGATAAACAACCTCTTGGCCAATTAAATCAAGAGTTTTGGACATGTCGATTGTGTTGGATTTTACTTTTCTTTTATTTTCTTATTGAGTTTGAAATGATATTGTTCTAAATTTTTTTTTAAAAAAATAGGAGTCTATCAAATTTGTGCTTTAGAGTTTTGTTTTGTTAGATTATGGGGTTAATGAGCAAAAATGTTTATAAACTTTTACCAAAAGGGCGTTTAGCACCATATACATTTCGGAGGTGCAAAAATACCCATAAACATTTAAAATGGGAGTAAAAATGTCAGCACTGTTAAATTTGACTTAACACCATTGCATATGCATGTGTAAAAAGAGTGTGGGTCCCACTACAAAAAGTAACAATATTAGGTCAGATTTAACTATACTAGCATTTTTGCTCCTATTTTGAATGTTCATGGCTATTTTTTAATCTCCGAAATGTATATAGTGCTGGAAGCACTTTTGGTTAAAGTTCATGGATATTTCTGCATTACAACCTTAGATTATATGACGTTTATACATTAATGCTCTATATACTTGTAGACTATCGCTTCTTTTATTCAAATATTATTTTAATTATGATCGGTTTGATCCTGGGTTGACCCAAGTTTGAACCACTACCGTTTATTGATTTGTCCGATTTTCAATATCTTGGTCAAGTTCTTTATGAACCAATTCTACTTTTTCTTGTTCTAGCATGGCACTGCAAAACCACAAAGTTCAGCCAGAAAGCCACTTGCTGCTAAATCCAGAGGAAAGAAACACACAAACTCTGTGAACAAGTCTCAAACCATACATAAGACTTCAACTTCACAGTCAATCCCAGCAAGTTCAAGACCCTCTCAAATTGGCCTAAATGGTTATTCCTCTTCTCATACTTTCGCCATGGCAGCATTTCATTCTCAAGACACTTCTCAGGTAAGAAACAGCCATAATGCCTCATATCAGATTCTGCCTCCTCAACAACCAACAAGTGCTTATGTGCCGCCGCCGCCGTCAAGTGCACTTCCTTATGCTTATCATCAATCTTTTCCTTCTGCTGCAAGTTACATCTCTTTCCAGTCACATCCTCACTTCAATCATCAAACTAACAGTTCCTCTGTGACAACCAAGTTGTTATGAGAAGGAAGTGGAAAGAATGAAGTGGCCTCTGATCAAATTGATAGTGACTCTTGTAGCAGTAATCCAGGTGGCATCCATGAAAAGCAGAGGTCAACTGCTTGCAAATAATGAACATGTCCAATCTTTTGTCAATGTGCTATTAGTCTCTAGAGTTGTCAATTTTTAAAATTTGAAATTTGTAATTTGGGTCTTTATAATTTTAAGAATTTCTAATTTGTTTTTCATTGCTAAAATATTTATTAACGTGCATGATGGTAAATTGAAAACCACTTGTATTCGATGGATCTAATGGAATGAGCTAATCTCTCATTAAATCCGTACCGGAAAAAGTGCTTACATTTAGTGAGACGATTATCCCTCTAATAAAATTGCCTCTAATAGGAAAATATATGTGCTGATAAAAATAAACAAGAAAAAGAAAACCACCTATGTGTGATACTTGATATGTGCCTCTAATTATAAAAAAGGGATATAATTACATTAAAAATTTATGTGACTTTCTAATAATATATATCTATGTCCAAATTGTTGTGCCAATTTCTTATGGAGTGTTGGAAGGGAGTGTCGGGATTATCCCTCCAAATTATCCCTAATTTGAAGTATATATAGGGGAGGAAAAAGTCATACATTTATTTTAACTAAACTAATATCTATTTACAAAAATTGATGGAGATTTTTTTTTGGCCATCCAAAATAGATGGAGTTCTTACATCTTACTAAATTTAATAAACAAATTGCATAATTCATGCAAATAGTATAATTTATGGCTGCGGGGATAATGAAATTCCAAGAGTTGAAAAGAAAAAGAACCACTCTGCAGTCTGGAACGCAATCTCATCCGTTTGGGATTCATTCAGAAAAGCAGTTGGAAAAAAGCTCAGAAGCGGGCAGTCAACAAATGCTTGGTGGGATATATGGACAAGTCTTGATCAGCCACTTATTTCCTATGTGGATAAGAATCATGAGCTATTAAATCCTGAGGAAGTGGTGAAGCAATTTGTTAATCTGGACGGGAGATGGAATCTCCAGAAATGGAGCATGTTCTTGCCGAGTTGGGTGATAGAAAGGATTAAAAGAGTCCCTCCTCCTTCTCTGACTGGAAACGATTCATTCTGGTGGAGGGAATCTTCTGATGGGAATTTCAGCGTCAAATCAGCTTATTCTATGATCTATTCGTCGCTCTCGGAGCCAGCTGATCCGTTCTGGCAAAGTATCTGGAGATAGCCTATTCCGGAGAAAGTAAAATTCTTTATGTGGCAATTGTTCCAGGAGAGAATTCCCACGAATGCCATTCGTGCAAAGAGAGATGGGAGGTTAAACCCTGAGTGCCCTTTTGAGTGCGCTTGTGAGGAAACAGCGATACACATACTGAGAGATTGTGAGTTTGCTAGTTCTGTGTGGTTTTCTTATACTAACCCCATTTATCACTCTGTATTTTTCTCTGGTAATTTACAGGTTTGGATCAAATGGAATATGCAACACTCACCGGGAGCTCACAAGTATTCACAGTGGCCCTGGATGAGAGTTTTTTGTTCAATATGCTGGCAAATTTGGAAGAATAGATGCAGCAAAGTTTTCGAAGGAACCTCCATACGTCCACACCAACTACTACACAGAGGACTTCATTTCCTCCATGAAGGCATAAAGGATGGCCGCTTCAAACACAAGATATTTTCAGTCCCAGAGAGATACTTGGAAGGTTGGAGTGCCCCACCAGAAGGATATATTCGGATCGACGTGGACGCTGCGGTAGATGAGCACAGGAATTCAGCAGTCGGAGGAGTGGTACGAGACAACTCTGGTAATTGGATTTGCAAACTCAGAAACTTCAGAATACGGGGTTCAATCTTGGCTCAACAGAATACGGGGTTCAGTCTTGGCTCAACAGCATCAGAAATTCAAGCTATACGTATTGGCCTACAGACTTGCAAACTCAGAAACTTCAGAAAGATCAAACTGTTCACGGACTCTTTGCAAGCTATTCAACTGTTGTTCCACATTCATGGTCAGTTTCACCCTCTTCAAGATGAATTGGAAGAAGTCAGGAATGAAATCTACAGGGATTGGGATCTAGAGATTCACCACTATCACAGAGAAGGCCTTAAATGTGCCGATGTTTTGGCAAAACGGGCTCTGGACTCGAATAACGACTTGTCTTTTTTGCATCATCCACCAGATTTCTGCTTGCCCCACTTGTTAGCAGATCTCTGCTAAGATTTTCGGTTTTGAAAAATCTTTTCTAGGTTGTATTATGTTTCCTTTTTCTTTTCGGCCCGCGTGGCCTCAAGAGTCTTTTTGACTCTTGTCATTGTAATCCAAAAAAAAAAAGTATAATTTATGATAATGTTTATTGGCACAACATTAACAGGTAAATTACTGGCCCAAAAAAAATTAGTGGGTAAATTAGATAAAACTCTCTTAAAATTTTCCTCATGCAAATGATGCCTTGTGACATTTAAAAACTTAACAAATAACCTCTCTATACTTTTAAATTTGTGCAAGAAACCCCCATGCCCTTAATTATTTCATTATTTCACTTATGGAGCATTATATATGCCATTGACCCGATCGAGGCTCCTTTGAATTTCGGGTATATATATTATATATAGCTTATTAAAATTTGAGCTATGTGTCGATATTCCCCTAAATTTAAAATTACATATAATAATGATAGAGAAGTTATTTACATAGCTAATTAGCTATAATAATTTAGGGGTTTAATATTAGCTACACAAAACTCAAATATTAGCCTCATTATTAAGCGTCAGCATGAGAACTTGATGTTTCAGTTGAAGAATTGCACTTTGAAGTCCAATACCTCTCAATCTCTTGAGCGCTCCTCCCTGGGGTTCTTTTTTTTTATATAGTAAAAGATATTATACAAACACATCAGAAGCTATCCTTCTGAGTTAACATGAAATGTCATCCTGTTTACATCATTAATTAAAAGGGTGGTAATAGCATCAGGGGGCGAATATGTGATATGAAGATCAATCGCCATCTTCCAAACTTCTTTTGTCATAGCATCTGCAACTGTGTTAACATCCCGAATGCAATGTGAAATTTCCACTTCCCAATCTCTATCCAGCAGCATTTGAACCTCCACAATAAGCTAAAAATTAGGGTGTTCCTGAGATACCTTGCCTTGAATTATATCCATTACTTCACTACAATCATACTCAATCAAGATTTGTCTGTATCCTCTATCCATGCAACTTTAACTCCCCACAAAACACCCCAAGCTTCCACAGATACTATCGTTCCTTGCCCAATCTAATACATAAACCCCATCAAAAATCCACCATTGTGATCTCTCAACATACCTCCACACGTGCAAGTCCCTAAGTTGTCATTCCTAGATCCATGGTATTAATCTTCACCCACCCAAGCGGTGGTGGCATCCACTATTGTTGATTCCTTTCTGCACTCTTTTTTTGAAACAAACTTGTATTACCCCATGTTAAGCAGACACGAGCATGAGCTAATATGGCCTGACTACTCCAAGTATTATTATTAAAACATCTGTCATTACAAGCCAACCAGATATGTCGGCATAGTACCGTAAACCAAAGACGAAACTCGAATCCCTGTATTACGTCTTTTCTCCCTGCACACCATGTAAGCTAGTCATTTCTCTCAAACAAGCCAAGTAATTGATCATGCCAATATGGCGGTAAGAATCCTTTCCATAATTCAGAAGTGATAGGACAATCCCGTAAAACATGGAGTAGTGACTCGCGTGAGTTATGGCATATATCACAAATACCCATTGGATGACTACCTCGCTGGTAACGCATAATGTTTGTCATTAGACGACCATGAAAGCACAACCACAAGGAAATACGGTACCTTTGAGGGACTTTCAATTTCCAAACACATCTCCTCCAGTTATTACTGTGAGGTTGTGGGGTGCCTACTAGATATTTGTAGGCGGATCTGATGGTAAAAATTCCATCTGAAGACCATCTCCATACCGGAAAATCCTCCCCATTTAGCTAATTAATATTAACGTGTACAATAATTGTACATATATGGCTTGGAAGTAGGTGATTAAACTTACTCATATCCCACTGTCCAGATGAAGTAATACAATCAGCTACTCTCCATTCAGTAACATCTCTAGGCAATTCTCTGATTACCAAACTCTGAAGCTTATCAAAATGCGGTACCCATATGTCATTCCACAAAGAAGTGTTCTGTCCATTGGTAACTCTCCATGTTAAGCTATCTTTGATCTTGTCCCAACAGTTACGAATACCCCTCCACGTACTAGACTCAGACCGGCGCTTCTCAACTTTAGGAATAATATCATTACCGGCTTTATATTTTTCTCACAAAATCCTGACCCAGAGTGAATCTCTTCTATTAATCATATTCCATCCAAGCTTCATCATGAAAGCTTGGTTCTGGTATCGAGCCAACCTAAGACCTAGGCCTCCATCATCCTTACGTGCACACACTATATCCCAGGAGACTATATGAGGTTTTCTGCAAGCTGAGCTACTACCCCAAAGGAAGTTATGACAACGTTTGTCAATTTCATCACAAAGTCCCAAAGGAAGAAGCACTGTCTGCATAGCATAAGTTGGCATAGCTGACATAACAGACGACACAAGAGTATGCCTGGCAGCCATCGATAACATGTTAAACTTCCAATTAGCTAGGCGAGCATCCATCTTATCCAGGAGAAAACTATACATTGCCTTTGATCTTCATTCATGTAAAATTGGCATTCCCAGATATTTCCCCAGATTTGACATCGGAGTAAAATTTAGAAACTCACTGATTTCTTTGCCTTTTATATGATTTACATTCTTTGAGAAGCAAACTCTTGATTTTCCGGCATTTACTTTCTACCCCAAAATGTCACAGAAGTCATCCAGGATAGCCTTAATAACCCCTGTGTTATCTAGATCTGCTTCTACAAACAAAATGAGATCATCAGTAAAAAAATATGAGAGACAGGAGTACCTCATTTGGAGAGCCTAAACGGTTGCTAAACACCCTCTTCAATTGTCGTTTGTATAAGATGCCCCAATCTTTTCATCATGATAACAAAAAGATATGGCGATATTGTTAGATCTCATGTTTTGATGATAACAAAGAATGGTATGAAAAGGAATTGAGTAATAAATAAGTTTGAACAAAGTAATAATAGGAAAAAGCATTACTTGAAGTTAGCATTGGAGTAATGAAGAAAGGTCAAGAGAAAAAGCTGAGAAACTTGATTAGAAGCAATTTTTCTAAGGCATTACTCGAGTAGGTACTCGAGTAATGAGACGAAACTTGAAGTAACCAGAGGCACCTTCCAGTAACCTGCCAACGTTACTCGAGTAATAGTGTAAATGTTTTCAAGCTGCTCTCGGCCTGCCAATGTTACTCGATTAGCCACTCGAGTAACCAGGTAAATACTTGGAGTTGCTCTCGGCCTGCCAACGTTACTGGAGTAACCAGGTAAAAGTTTTCAAGTTCCTCTCAGCCTGCCAATGATACTCGAGTTACTCTGTTTCAGAAAATGTGTTGCTCTCGGCATTTTGTACCCTGCCAATGTTACTCGAGTAACTTACTGAGGTAAACAAAAACCTGAAGGTAGTACTCGAATAACTTGATCTAATTTTATTTCATTTTCCTCGAGTCATTACTCTAGTATGCAAGTATTTAATGTTTTATTTTAAGTGGATTACTTGAGTATGTACTCGAGTATGCAGTGTTATGTTTGAAGGAAAACCTCAAGTCATTACCCCACTAAGCTATGCACAAAAAGTAAGTATACTCGAGTATGTACTCGAGTAACAAGGTAATCAAACTTGAAGTGCTCCCGGCCTTGAAATCCTGCCAACATTACTGGAGTAAAGCATCGAGTAAACCAAAGTTTATTTGAGGTTTACTCGAGTAGGTACTCGAGTAACCTATGAATAAAAGAGTTCATTACTCGAGTAGGTACCCGAGTAAACAACTATTCCCAAAGGTTTGAAATTTAGTTTATTCCATGCACTACCCGAGTAATCTTGTTCTTGTGTGTTGACTTGCAGTTCATCAAAGTTTTCCCGATGATACTCGAGTAAAATTAAATGAATACTTGAGTATGCAAGTCCAGAAACTTATAAATCATTCCAACGTTCATTGATTTGTTTCCTATATGATTAACCTTTTATTATATTAGTATTCTGAGCATATCCATAGATAAACAATGAAGAGATCTTACCAAATATGGAAAGTCAAATGCAACGTTCAAATGTCACCGACCGCCACCTACCACAAACGGATGTTTTTTTTTCAAATACTGGAAAAGTCAATAATGGCTGCGCACGCTCCAACGGGCATGAAGAAAAATGTTCCAACAATCATTACCAACGTATCTATATATATGGGAACATCCAAACAGAGCAAAACAACAAGAACACACACACGAATATATCATCAAGTTCACTACTATGTTTTACATTATACTTATAATTCTATGCTTCAGTGATTATTATTCACTCTGTGAGAGAGATATTTCATTCAAACTCAATAGTGGTTATTGAGATAACTTAAGGTTGTGGAACCTTGAGTTGGGATTGGATTACAACTTGTAAGGGGGAGCGAGTGTCCAGGTGAAGGAACTTGCTTGTACTGTGGTGCCAAGAACCCACTGAATCTTGGAAGTTATAGTGAAACTCTCAGAGAAGCTTTGAGGACTGGACGTAGGTCACAGTGGTTGTGGCCGAACCAGTATAACTCCCGGTGTACACTTCGGTGACATTTCTCCTTACTCTCTATTGTTTTAAATTTCACTGTCAAATTTCATATTCGCAACGAAATTTTTAGTATCACCCAATTCACCCTCCTCTTGGGTGAAACGCTTGCTCTAACAGATATTGGGCCACCTTGTCTAACCCCTCTGGAAGGGCAAAACATATTAGTAGCTTCTCCATTTCAAAGCAATTGCAAATGAGACGTCGACATACAAGCTTGAATAACTTTACTCAGATATTCAGGAATCTTGAGTTCTTTTAGATAGTCGTAGACAAAATTCCATTTCACACGATCATAAGCCTTCTCTAAATCAATCTTAATGGCCATGAAACCCTTTTTCTTTTTTAAGGACTTCATAGAATGAATGATCTCCTGCACAAGTATAACATTATCCGAACTCTGACGCCCTTTAACAAAACTGCACTGATTCGGGGCTATCACCAAAGGCATGATTGCCTTGAGTCTTTTTGATATAACCTTCGTAACAATCTTATAAACAACATTGCAAAGACTTATAGGACAAAAATCGTGAAACGTCTCTGGATGTTCCACCTTCGGTATGAGTACAATCTGAGTCCCATTGATTTGTCGTATCCACATTGGATCATTGAACACTCTTTTCACTAATTCAATCACTAACGGTCCTACAGTTTCCCATTGGCTTAGGTAAAATAGCAGATTGAATCCATCTGGCCCTGGAGCTTTCAACAGCCCCATATCAAACAAAGCTCTTTTAATCTCTTGATCTTCAACCGATCTCCCCAGAATATGTAGATTTACATCATCAATTTTAGGATAAGTATATCTGAATACCAAAGATCCATTATAATTATGGGTTTCAGTATACAAATTTTCATAGAATTGGCTTCCCAAACTCATAATTTTCACTGCATTATATGTCCATTCCCCAGATTCAAGCTTTAATGCTTCAATTTTATTCCTTCTCTGTCTGCCATTAGCCACTGAATGGAAATATTTAGTATTACGATCACCATCCATATACCAATTAGTCTGAGAGTATTAAAGCCATATAACTTCTTCCCGTGCCAAGAGTTTCTCAAGCTCTCCCCATAACTCCCCTCGTAACTTTTCAAGGTGCTCCGAGAAACCTACCAAAGCCATCTTTGCATTAATCCCATATAATCTTCGATATATTCTGTCTTTCATATAGGATATATTGCCGAAAACCTCATTATTCCATAACCTCATATCCTCCGTAAATTGTTTAACAGATCCGCACCAGTCATCGTCCACCCCTCAGTATGAATGAACAAAATTCTTGAAATCATCATGCATAACCCAAGGTGCAAAAAATCTAGAAGGCCTTCGATTCTTTGGCGTAAGAACATGACATTCAGTATCAACCAACACCGGACAATGATCAGATTTATACTTAGGCAAATGTGTCACTGTGGCATTAGGATTATTTATAAATCAGCAGTTATTAACCAAGGCTCTGTCTATTCTGCTCTGGCTATTCTTTGGGGTTTTGCCAGCTACAAGAGACCACCTATCACAACACAAAAATACAATCACACTTCTCTTCTACACATCAAATTAATCTCTATTAGTTTATAAAAGTTTCCGTGTAAGTGGAAGGTCATAAGTTTTATTCCGCTTTTAATCGCAGTGTTATATATATATATATGTCCTAATTTATAAAATAGAGAGAGTGTATTCTTTTGTCATTAATACATGTCAATATGTTTTAAAAAAAGTTGTAACTGTGAGCTTGAGCTCAAACCTTAGTGTTGAACTTTTAAGCTTAAACTCTATTTTGGATATTAAGTGTAACGCCCCAAATTTTAATTAAGGGCTAGTGACAATTATTGTAGATAATTATGTGAATTAATATGGATTTGAGATCCGAATTATTGTTAAAAATGCCCAACACCCTGTATTTTAGCATAATTATGTGACAAATAATTATTTGGGCTAAAATAAGGGTAAATGGCGCATGGAAGAAGGAAAAGAATTTGATTATGTATCATGTGGCAATTTTAATTAATATTCCATAATCAATGAGAAATTGGAAGAATGGCCATAAGTTAGTGATTAATGGAGAGATTAATTACTAACTAAGGAGAAATGAGATGTATGACCAAATGGCTAATGAAGTAGTTAGAGTAACTAATTGGTTACTTACTTTATGAGAGCCAATGAAATGGTGACACTTGACAAGATGGGATGATGTTTGAGTGGTGGAGAAAGTCAATTGTGCATTTTAATATCATTTCTCTCTCTCTCTCTCCCTCTCCCTCTCTTTCTTTGTGCGTTTGGCATGGGAAAAAGGGGGGAAATCAGACTTCATCTTCTATGCTTCATCATCATCACTCTCATCTCTCTCATTCCTCTCTCTAGTTGGTTGCCATGTATGCAGAAGAAAGAAGAAGAAACTCTTGAGATAAGTAAGCATTTGACCCTCCAAATGACCTTAAATGCTCAAACTCTCTTCTATAAACTTGTTCCTTGTGTTGAGAGCTTCAATTTCATGGTTTTAGATTTTCCATTGGTGGTGTTTCATTGCCACAAGGAAATCTAGAAGTTGGAGAACCAAGGAACTTCTTTGGAAAAGTTGTTGAAGCGAGTAAAAGCTTCATTTTTATATAAGTTTTGTGGCCATTGATTGGACATTGAATTTCTGGAAATTTTGCCCTAATTTTCGTGATTTAGGGTCAAGGGGGAGTATGGTATGTTGTTGTTATGGAAATGGTGCCTTGTTTAGTGTTTTGAATGAGTAGAATTGAATTGAAGCTTAAATGTGAAGTTTGGCCACTTTGTGTTGGTTTTTGTGCATTGGGCAAAATAGGACATGTCAATGGGTTGTGATTTTGGTCATTTTGAGGTTACCATTGTGTTCCTTGTGGAAAATTGTATGGGAATAGATTTGGTTAATGATTTTGGAGTCATTGGACACTTTGGTAGAAAAGTTGAAAATCTGTCTTGTGTGAACTATGTTCAGGGCAGTTAATTTGCACAAAATTTTTGAATGACCAAATGGTGTTGAAAAATTCTGAAACTTTCCAGTCTTAAATTTATCATCCCAAGCTTCAAAATGGACATATAACTTATGTCATTTTGTTTTGTGAACTGAGAGTTATGATTTGCCAAAGTTTGGGATGGAAACTAGACTCTGTTTTGGGGCAGTGGTGGATTTTGTGTAATTCTAGAATTTTGTGGTTATTCTAGTAATGGTCCATATTTTTTCAGTAAAGAGGACTTAAATACCTTTCATTTGGCTTTAGAATCACCTTATTTCTATTTTTCTAGAATTAGTTATGATTTTTGAAAGTTCAGCCAAGAAACAGGATTTTTCTTGGCTGCGGCCAGTGGATTTTGGGCCACGGCCCAAATGCTTCGGACTTGTTTTTGGCCGTGGCCAACCCCCAAAAATGACATTTTGAACTTTTGAATATGGTCTTTGGTCAAGTGTTTTTCCAAGCCTTTAGGCATATGTTTAGGCTTGGATTAGCTACCTAAAGGTCATGAATGATAACCAACTATAAGTGTTATGAAAGTGAGAATTTGGAAAAGAGAATAACCTTATGTCCTTGTTTTGGTTTATAGGGTTCGATGTTCACCCTGATAATGGTTCAATGTTCGTCTGATCGTGAGTAACCTGTGCTGGAGCACACATGGAAGAATAAGAGTAGGGAACTTACCTCTCCTGCATGTATTGATATTTGTGTTTGTGTATTGATGCATATTATTGCTTTGCTTGATTATGTGAAACATATATGAATGATTGAAGCTCTGTTCTATTTATGCTATGGCCATGAATATGTTGTTGAAACATTGAGCATGCAGATATATCATTATGTGAGCACGAGTTATTGTAATGCAAGTATGTCATGCATTAAACACTTATCTTGCATGCATATTGGTATCTGTTTTCTACTGGGATTCTCTCGAATCTCACCCTCCCCTACCAACATTTTAGACAGGACAATGGCTTGAGGAAGGAGCAAGTGACTAGGGGCGGCGAGAATTGCTTATGGTCATTTGGATTTGGTAGTTGGTTATCGTCATATGTTGAGATAACTGTATATGTTTGGATGTATATGTTTAGATGATAGGTTAAAATGTGTATTTAGAATGAGTATTGTGTAATCCCCATTTGAAAAATTGTAAATGGCGTATGTGCCCTATGAATCTTTAGTGAAGGTATGAATCCGGGATTGCCGAGATTATTATTGTGCACTCTGATAGTTATATAAATGTGATTTATCTTTACGAAGTAATTATATTCAAAATATGATTGTGAGACCAGGTTAAAGTGTTTGTGAAAGAAATTTGTGAAACCCCTATCTTAAGGATGGGAATGTAAATGAGTTTTGATTATTATTGGTCTCTATTTCATTTTAATCACGTATTTCAGATATAATTACAGAATGGGGTTACATTAAGTATAGTGTGTGCTTGGCTAGTTGCATATGAATCCTTACTTTAGATGGAAAAAAATAGTGCTTTTTAGCAGCTCTCCGAAACACCCACTTAATAATGCTTAAGAACTTTTTTGTTATGGCAAAAATGTCTTATAATTCCCATATACATAAGATCATAAGAGTATACACACATCTATCTACTTATAATCTGGAAGTTTGTTAATACATAATTAATGACATGCTCCTCTGATCCTGATCCTGATCCTAAGGCACTTTCAAGTTTCAACATGTTTTACCAAAACCCAAAAAAAATTACCTTAAGTGTTATTAACTTTACTTTAAAATTTAATAACTTCTTAACTTTACCTTATTTAATATATATTATACTCATAAGAGTAAAGTGCAAACAATTATAAATGAAGTTAACATTGTATATTTATACGAAAAGTTTCACAAAGTGACTTATAAATAAAACTAAAATAACCATTCTTTCTCAACCTTATAAATAGTACTCTCTTCGATTTTTAATATAAAACATATTTACCTAATTTGATTAGATTAATGAAGTTACTTGAGTTAGTTAATATGATATGTATTTTCTAAATCACCTAAGTTATCTTCCTTAATTTCCTCTTCTACTTGATTATTATTAAGGAATATCAATATGGGTGAATTAAAAAAAAACAAATATAAAAATTATGTTTTATATTTATAATCAAAATTAACTCCAAAAAATATCTTATATTAAAAATATGAAGGAGTACCATAGGAGCATACCTTCCATGGATGTGATGCAGTGGTTAAAGTGTCCTTTCATTCCTAAAACAAAGATCACATGACAATCTCTATTTAAGGGAACGTAAGCCACTGAGTTAACATCATTCTCTTTATTACCCACATATATTAATTAACAGTTAACTTCATGGAATTCCACAAAAAAGCAAGAGAAACACTCTTCCATACCAAAAGTTTTATAATATTATCTGCCTAAGATTATTTGCGCGTACAAATTAAGAGAATAATGAAGAAAGGAACTTTTGTCTCTGAGAAACATCATCGTAAAACAGACAGAACAAGATAGCAAGTGGAAGTGAAAACAGAGTAAGAGACCACATCGTGCCTTTGTCATTTGTGTGGTGATTTGATTCGCTCATTTTGTTTTCCTGCTCAGAGAAAATAAAACCCCTAATTAATACGAGAAAGTGTGATAACAGCAGAACAAGATTGTTGTTGTTGTGGAACTCGAACTCAGTTCGTTGATGATAACAGAAAGCAACAGGGCTTTTGGTTGTTGAGGGCTTCGAAAATATAAAAGACTGGTGGTTTTCATGTTTGATAGGTGGTTGGCTTCTGGCTCGCCAATTTATACTATAAAAGGAACCATTTACAGTGAACAGCCAGAAGAACAAATATTAAGAAATAATTTTACAAAAAGGAATCTTTATATATATATATATATATATATAAGGCACGAAAGAGAAAATTGAGGTGGTTTAAAGCATAATAAATCATCTAACCTCTGTGACTTTATTTGCATGCCGCTTCCGACATTTTTCATTAATTTTTTTAAAAAACACTTAAATGGATTCAAGGTCACTCAGTGGTGGTAGGGATGGAAATAGGTTATGTTAGAATTTACCTAAATAGATATGTACCTACAACAGAGATTTAAAGCCTAAGTTTGAGCCATCAAAAAGCCTGACAAAGTCTAAAGCCTGTTTAAAGACCTATTTAAGTGTGTCTTTGGGAAGAACAATAAAAATATTGGCAATTGCGCTTTTGTCAAAGCCCAATTGATGAAAGCTCAATTGGGAGAAGCTAGAGAATTGAGCTTTTGTTAAAAGCTAATGGCATTTTATGCTAGATTGGATTGTCTGGAAATTAGTTATATGATATTGGCTTTTCCCATAAAGTGTTTTTTAAATAGTATGTAGTATCAAAAAATATTTTTTGAATATTTTTAACCCCTTAAAATATTTTTCTAGTTGTACCCACTACCTAGTGTGTTATCAGACTGATTGCAATTTTACCCACTTTCTAGTTGCACACACTCAAAAAATATTTTTTTCGTGTTTTTAACCCCTTAAAATATTTTTTCAGCTGTATCCGGTGTGTTATCAGACTGATTGCAATTTTACTTTTAATATATTTTTTCAGCTTCAAAAATTACTTTAAAATATTTTTTTGTGCTTTTAACTCTTTAAAATAATTTTTCAGTTGTATCCAATCTTAGGAGACTGACTATAATTTTATCTTTAATGTATTTTTTTTAGTAGTAAAGAGCACTCAAAACTTAGAATACTGATTTATTAATTTTCACCCACTTTAAAATATTTTTCCAGTAGCACCTAATATTTTAAAGTAATTTTTAAATATTTACTTTATTTTTTAAATATTTTTCCACCCACTCTCTTTTACCATTATCACAAAAGCCCTTATGCTCTTATGCTTAAGCCAATCCAAACAAGTTTTATTTTTGTAAAAGCCTAATTGACAATCGTCAATCCAAACATAAATCACATTACACAATTTAGCTTTTACCAAAAGTAATATTACAACAAGCCCAATTGAAACAAACCCAATTATCAATCATTATTCCAAAACACACATGACCTTCAAATAGTCTTAAAGCCTATACATCCAAATTAATATTTAATTATTCACGCTTATTTATAATCTTACATTATATCTTAAACGCTCAATATCCATTCTCGTCGTAATATAAGGGCTTAGTAAGAAAAGGAAAAGAATGTCTGGTAACAACAGTTGTCTGAGCAAGTGGGAATAAGAAAACTAATCGCTTGTTGACCAATAAAATAAGTTTTCTAAAACCGACCAAGCATAACAAGCAGCATATAAAATTGGATTTTACTTCTCTTATTTTTCCTATGTAAATTGGGACAAACTCCTTCACTAAGATTATGATATTTCATTTGATAATAAAATAGTTCATAACAATTATTATGCTTCAATGGATGACACAAATCAGGGGAGAGAAAGTGAGTTAGCATGGCCATCTCAAGCAATTAAAGAGAAGAGAGGTGGAGTGAATGATTGATGCGAAAGTAAGGGTTAAGTGTAATGACGATGAGATATAAAACTTAGAATTAAGATTAACTTAGTAAATTTAGAAATAATTTATAAAATTATTTAGATGGTATTATGTAATGCCCCAAGTTGGGATTAAGGGCTAATAACTTCAAAAGTGGATGTAATTATTGTTAATAAACACTTTTGAAGAGTATGATGTGAGATTGTGATTCGAAGGCGTTTTGAACAATGCTTAAACCCTACATTTAAGCTTAATTGTGTGATAAAGCTTAAAATGAATCCTAATGGTAGGGGAAGGCGAATGAATGGTGATATGAATGGTATAAATATAGTTGTTGGTGATTCAGTAAGAATTGCCAAAATCATGGGCAAAATGAGTAAAAAGGAAAGTTACTGACCAATTGGTCAGTTACTGAAGAGAAAGCTCCTTGGTAACTTAAAGATCAATGGTTGAAATTCATTGTCAAGAGAGTTGAATCATGTGTGTGTGAACTCATATGAGTCCATGGAAGGTGAAATGAGATGTTGACAAGTGGCAACATGAGACCCATAGATCAAGTCAAAGGTTCAAACTTCTTTTCCTCTCTCCTCTCTCCCTCCAAGTAGGCTAAGTGTGCATAGGGAAGGGAAAATCTGATCTTCTTCATCATTTTCTCATCTCTCACCCCCACAACCATTGTCGCCCAAAGCAAAGAGGAAAGAGAAAGAAAGAAGTACAAGGTATGTGCTCCATATGACTTGGTATGCTCAAACACTCTTCATTAATATTGTTCATGGTGATGATAGCTTCATTACTATGATTTTAGATTTTTGAAAAAAGGTGTTTGAGAGTTTGAAGGAATATGAAAGTGGTGGAATCAAGGATCTAACATTGGGAAGAGAAAGGGGAGAGTATTTGAAGCATTTTGACATATTTATTGTAATTGTTGGTTGAGTTTTGTAAATTTTGGATTTTGCCCTAATTTTGATATAATTTTGGAATGGACAATTTGGATAGTGTATGGTGTTGGATTTGGTGGCATATTGTGTCTTTGTGTCAATAGAAGTTATTTGTAACTTTGGAAAGGAAATTCATGTCATTGGTTGGTGTGTGAGAATGTAGTGTCTAAAGCAAGAACTTGTTGCTAGAATAAGAATTGGGTTGTTTTAAGGTCTCCAATAGTTCCTTATGAAAATTTGTGTGGGGAAAGGTAGTTTGTGGATTTTGGGATCCATTGGACACTTTAGTGGGAAGTTTGAAAAATTCTGTCAGTTGCAATGTTATGGCTTCTGATAAGCCTCACTCAAATGCATAGGGGTGTCACTTGAGTGTAGCATCATGTTTTCTCTCTTCCTTTAGCTTTTTGGTTGCACTTCCATGCCTGAACACAAGGGTGCATCGTCTCACTTGTGAGTGATATGGGTTATCACTCGAGTGCATTTTCTCTTACTTGAGTGCAAGAGTATTTTGCACTATAAGGTTGCATCTTGGGTTGTCACTCGAGGCCAAATAGTCAAGAGTGTGTGCTAGCACTCACAAGTATTATACTATCACTCGGGTGCCAGATCCAGTGCTCTAGTGTACTTCTCGTTCTAGGGTTTTTGTTGCTCTTGGGAAGTCACTTCTTGTGCCTTACTTTGTAGGACTCAGGTGAATATGAGGTCATCACTCGAGTATTGGGTCCAGGACTTAAGTGCTGTAATTATTTCATGTCTCAGTTTGTGCTCTCGACCAAGCACTCGCATGAGTGAGCCATGTAACTCCCTTCCAACCATAGGCCGAGATTACGTTTATAATCAAGTAATTAAGTGAACTTAGAAACCTTAGCTAATTTAGGACTTAAACAAAATCAAACTTCCCAAAATCAGAGTCTATAAAAACTTTTCAAAAACCTGCTCACAAGGTCTCATATTCACATTACAAATACAAAATGGCCTATACTGGTTGATTTTATTCATACATATCAGAGTACCGCATAAATTCCCGACACACATGGATTCCATTAATCAGTAAAGGGTCTTACAAAACAATAATGCCCATAATCTCTTTCCCTTTACTAGGGGATTACACAAAACTATACTATCCATCAAATATACACAACTATATAGCCCAAAATATCCAAATGATTTTATACATGATAACCATTAATCAAAATAAAACTCCTGATCCGGAGCTCAACCACTCTTCGTCACCCGCTTTTCTTTCGATCCTTCAGCCGTGTCTAAAATTGTTTTGGGAGAGTAAGATTCTAAAGAATTAGAGCTGTCAAAATAGGCAAGCCCGTGGGTTGCGAGCTGGCCCACACCAACCCGCTGCCCACGCGGGTCGGGCCCGTGCGGCCCGCACTTCTGCGAGTTGGCATTTTGCCAACCTTAACCCGCAGTGTACGGGTTGCAGGCCAACCCGCAGGCCCGCATATTTTTTTCCAAAAAAAAAGATCCTATTTTTTAAAGGTAGTCAAAAATACAAGACACATATATATGAATTATTAAATTTATTTTTCTAGCATCAATCATTCCTCTTATAAAAATTTAAAAACATAATTCACAATTTAAGAGATAAAAATATTAAATTTGTCAAAGTTTATAAGCAAAATATAAACTCATCCTTAAACAACCAAAATATAATAATTTTGTTTAAAAAAGAAGGGAAAAGGCAAAGATTTTTTCTCTTTGAATTGGGAAATATCAAGATGGGAGTGGACAACTTATAAATATTGTGAAATTATTATATGTAAAAAAAAAATTTATGTTTGCTCACGCTGTATTGCACACATCACAATTCACAACAATGTATATATTTCACCACAGCTGGGTTTCATATAACAGTTCACAATACACATCCATACTGGCCGGTTTACAGTTCATAATAGATTCATGTCGATTACAACGGCAATTCAACAGCTGGGGTAGGTGTGATAAGGATCAACCCCCTACGATGGCTCCCGCTGAAGTGCTCATGCTATAATGGACCATGACACATTTTCCTTCACATTTCACTAAGCACAAATTTGCATTTCACAAAATACTATGATAAATCATACATACCAGACATCATACACAATATGAGAGAGAAATTACTACCTGCTCGTTCTTTCCGTGCACGCTCTCCCACTGCTTACTCCCAAGTAGGGCAAATGTCGTGTCCTATATTCATAAGGAGTGACGAAGTATCAATTCTCTATTCTCAATGACTTCTCACGCTTAATTGGTTATCATTATTGCTCTTTAAGTATCCACAAATCACTTTATCAATAGCTCTAAAGGGTTAGAAAACTATCCCTAAAGATCCCCCTTTTTGAAGCTCAAAAACTGATATTTTCTACTGTGACACTCGAGTGAAGATGACCTCACTCGAGTGAGATTATATGGACACTCGAGTGAAGAAGGCCTCACTCGGGTGATGGTACGGTATGCACTCGGGTACTAGAGAGTGAAGGATAACGAGTGAACACCCGAGAGCATAAGGACTTTTCATAGACCACAACACTCAAACACACTGGACCTCACTTGAGTGATAGCCAAATGCTTTACCTGAGTACTAGAGAGTGAAGTCTAGAAAGTGAGAACCCGAGAGCACCAGAGTTTTCAATGAAGAGGAGCACTCGGGCACAGGACATTGCACTTGAGTGATAGATCAACACTCGCAAGTGAGACTACACACTCTTGAGATTTTCCATAAAGCATAACAGAAAAACTGAAGGGAATAACAAATATACCCGCAGCACTCAAGTGAAACTCAACTTCACCCAAGTGATGTTCCTCACACACTCGAGTGAATCCCAAATAACTCGAGTGATTCTATCAGAACCAGAAAACGCAGAAAAATTGACCATTTGCCCTAACCTTTGCCCCAAATGATTCTAATGGTTCCAAACTTTCACTCAAGGCTACTCCTATACAAAAACACCCAAGGAATCACATGGAACCATCAGAATTACCAAAATTATATTCCATTATCATGCTTTGGTTTTGGGCAACATAATCATCCAAATTCCAAAATAATCCAAACTAAACATTTCAATCCCAATTCAATCTATCTATCTCCAACTCATCACAAAATACTATTTTCATGCCAATAACATACCAAATACCCAATGATACTTATTTTCGAATTTAAGGCCATAATTACCAAAAATTCCAAACTTCATACAATGACATGAAACATAGATAGAAAGATTGGGTTCACTTACCTTAACAACTTTCTCAAAGACACTTTTTGATTCTCTAAACTTCAGATTTTCATGATTCCTCAAATCACCACCAATGGAGAAGATACAACCATCAATTTGAAGCTCTCACTCCAAGGAACAACATTAAGGAAGAGAACTTAAACATTAGAGGCCATTTACTTACCCAAATCACAGCTTTTCTTCTTCCCTTCTTTGGTCTCCAAGGGCGCACAAGAGAGAGAAAGAAGGAGAGGTGGAGTGAAGGAGAAGGAGAAATAATAATGATACTCCCTCCATGCCTTGCCTAGCAAAAATGAGGGGAAGAGAGAAAGAGAGAGAAAATAAAATATTTTATCCCATTTGACTTTTCTCCTCACTCTCCTTACCTATGAGCTTTTCACTTGTCCCATTTCTATTGGTTCTCATAAGTAAATACCCAATTAGCTTCTCTAATCCCTCCATTAGCCATTTTAATTACATTTCTTATTTTCCTCTTAGCTAGTAATTAATTTCTCCATTAATCACTAACTTATTGCCCAATAATTTCATTCTTTCAATTTCCACTAATTATGGCATATTAATTAAAATTGCCACAAAGTACATAATTATTCCACTTTAATTCGATAATTATCCCTAATAATCATCATTAGCCCTTAATTGAAATTTGGGGCGTTACAAGCCATCCTCGCTTGAGTACAAGTTATTCCATCACTTGAGTGTTTCATCCATCACTCGAGTGCAGGAGCTGGAAATCAGTGTTATGCATCAGAAAAAGGGATCTTTGGTGTAGATGCTCCAACCCTTTAGGCATGTGTCTAGGCTTCTAGTAGCCACCTAAAGAGTTCAAATGATAATAAACCTTAAGTGTTATGAAGATAAGAATTTGGAATAGAGAATAACCTATTGTCCTTGATTTTGGTTATAGGGTTTGATATTTGTCCTGCTCGTGAGCCATCTGTGCCAGTGCATACCAGAAAAGAACAAGGTAGTAACTCTTCTCTTATACTATATGTAAATGCAGTGTATGTATGTGTTATCATTGTTTGTGATGTTGTGGATGCTACGAAGCCTATATATTTGTGTGTCTTTCACCTGTGGCTGTATGGGGGGTTCCCATGGCAGAGGACTATTCCGTTGGGGCTGTAGTTTTTGGGGCATTGACTATTTGTGAGTCGTAAGGCTATGTGAATTACAGCGTGCACATGTTAGTGTGAGCCATCTAGGGATGACGCTGGTCATCTCTATCTCGGCTGTTGATATACCGTGTTAAATGTGAATGCCGTGAAGGCAATATGTATACAGGACACTTGTATATGTTGTATTCGTGCTATGCTGTTGATGATTTACTTGCATCCTATGTGATTATATGTGGTATGAGTGGTTTGTTACTACTGGGATTCTTTTAAATCTCATTCTTTCCTTTGACTAACCTTCAAACAAGGCAAGTGACTCCAAGGATAAGCAGACGACTAAGGGCAGATAGTGCAGATCCTAGGTTATAGTTGGTTATCATATTTTGATTGGGGATCACTGTATATTTTTGTAGATATTATTTTGGATATAGTTGTGTAATCCCCTAAATAGGAAATTGTGAACCCTTATTTATATATGAAACTCGGAGGTTGCTGGGATTTTATTGTACACTCTGATATATAAATGTGATTTAACTACGCAGGGTAATTAGATTCGAATTGTGAAGTTTGAGATTAGGATTAGAAATGGAATTTTATTAATCGTTAGTCTCTAATCTATCTTAATTATGTATTCTCGAATCATAATTACTATTTATAAGGCAGGGGGTTGCATATTATATATACTTACGTAATTAAAAAAATTAAATAAGTCAGACTTATAAGTTAGGCCTTATGAAAATAGGTCTGACCTGTTTATCTAAAGAGGCATGACAATAGGTCTAAGTTTGACTTATTTACTACATAAGCTATGTTAGGATTTATATAGGTTAAGTCGTAGGCTTCTATTAAAGGTCTAGTCTATTTATAGCCCTACTTA
The DNA here is from genome assembly GCA_963242795.1 of Inga leiocalycina. NCBI lineage: Eukaryota > Viridiplantae > Streptophyta > Magnoliopsida > Fabales > Fabaceae > Inga > Inga leiocalycina. The sequence continues at coordinate 21,599,499 of OY725330.1, forward strand.
GTAGTGACTTATAAAAAGAATCACAAAACACTTACTCTATAAAAAGAATCACAAAACACTTACTCTAAGTGTAAATAGGATATGATGAAGGATATGAATGCCTAAAGTTTTAAATTTTTTATTATATTAAATAAGGAGAATAAGCAATTCTCTATTACCTCTGGTCCATAATATAATATGTCCTTAATATAATATATCATTTGTAGTGTAAATTGTATTGCAAACACGATCTTATATTAAGAATCACAAGTAAGATTTTTTGTACACAAATATCTAACTTGGTCAGATTCGAGCATTATTAGACCTGATTGGGGATATCTCTCTTATAAGGTTTTTGGCATTTGCATGGACTTCAACTCGAGACTTCATGCTCAAGTGCCCATTGGTTAGAATCCCTTCCTCTGTGATCAACACATAATGGTGAAGTATTTATGTATTATATCAATGTTAAAAAATATTTTCATATGTATGATATAAAAGAGGCGGTTGACAAAAAGAATTGAAAAAGAAAAATACTCTTTAGTCCTTTTTATAAGAGCCTAATAATCGAATTATACGATTTAAGAAAATAGTTAAAATTAGTTAAAAATAATAAATATATCTTAAATAAACTTTTGTTTCTAAGTAAGCCCTTATTTGTAAGTGGGTAATTAAGAGAGAGAAATAAAGTAAATATCAGTGTAATCAAACTTGGATCGGACCGGGCAATCCGGATTGGAAACTGCCAAACTGGTCAGTAAACCAATCCAGTCTAATTTTTTTTTATAAAAATAAATTTTTTTAATTTTTTCTTTAGAATTTCATATTAATAATCATAAAATCTCTAATTTCTCACAGATTTAGCCTCGGGTTAACTCCAGTTTGACTTCAGTCTGACTCATTGACCTTTGATCTAATACCCGGCTGGTTCAGTGACCAGTCCGGGTTTGATTACCTTGGTAAATATAGCATTATCAACTTTTTAATTAATACAATATCTATAATTAATGAGGGGCAAGAATGAAGATATGCTTTGATTTTTGTAACCCACAAGATCAAGATAATGATTATGTTGATTCTAACAATATTATCGGAAAAAAAGGGAAATTACAGTCAGGTCTTAGGCAAGAAAAAAAAAATGGTTCTTTGAAATCTCAAAATGAAAAAATAGTTTCATTGACAATTCTAAGTGCGGGTCATTAACAACATTAGGGGCGATATTGACAAGTTCTTAGGACTATTTTTTTATTTTGAGATTTTAAGGACAATTTTTTTTTTCTTTTATCTGAGATTTGACTGTACTTTCCCAAAAAAAAATTCTAACAATATCCCAAAAAAAGAGGCGTAATTGATCATAATTTATTTTTGTTGATGACCTCTTTGGAGTAACGTTGTCCACATCAACTATTGAACCAGAATCTGGCTCCCCTCCCTGGCATCTCTCATGTATTACCTCTCCCATACTCCTAAACTACATCGTTTTGGGGGTAAATGGGAGGTGGCTTCACTTTTTTTTTTTTTTGTAAAATAAGATTCAGGGCTTTGAAATATTTTTTTTTTGTAGCAGCCAATTTCTTAAAATAATTTTTTTATGCATTATATAACATTAAATAATTTTTCAGTATCAACTAGTATCTAACAAGCTATACCCTAAACCATTTTAGTTGCAACGAGCAACCTCTAAATCATATTCAACACCCTAAATTATTTTTCTAGTTGTAATAAACAAGCTCTAAAATATTTTCTAGTAGCAATGAGCATTCTAAATTTAGGATATTAATGTGTTTGGCAACATCCCAAATCATGGTTTCAAACCATTGTTTGCGCAACCCAAGACAAAACTCCTCACACACACTTACCTCGTAAGTCGTAAAAGCTATTAAAAAAAATTAATTCAAACACATAGAAGTGTTGGATACGCTCAAATTTAGTTTATGATACGGAATGTTATTGAAAAAAAATACTTCATGATGCATTTTTTCAGATATTGGGTGCTACTTAAAACTTATTTTCTGTTATATTATGCACAAAAAAATTATTTTAAAATATTAGATGTTACAAAAAAAAATATTTGAAGCCCCTTAATCTTATCTTACCAAAAAAAAAAACAAAAGGTAAACTCCTCTCATTTATCCGCAAAACGGTGATAAGGGAGAGACAAAGGATGGGAGGCGCTAGGCAGGGAGGGGAGCCGGACTCATTGAACCCACGTACCTTGGCCCTTTTCTTTGTTTTTTTTTTTGAATTACAATGACAAGGGAGGCAATTCCCTTGAGAGTCACAAAGGACCCGTTTAGAAACCCTACTTAGATCGAAAAAACAAAGTAGAATCCAAATATTAGCTTAAGTCGGCTAACATTTGGATCAGACAAAAATCAGGCGGATCCTGCAACATGGTCAGATCAATGTTTGAATCTAGAGCCTCTTTTGCCAGTAGGTCCGCACATACAATACATTCCCTGAATGAGTGATGAATCTCCAAATCCCAATTCCTATAGATTAATTCTCTGATTTCCTCGAGATCGCTGTGTAGGGGATGATGTGGTCCACCTCCGCGAAATAAAAGCTGAAGAGCTTCTGCCGAGTCTGTATGTAGCTTCACCTTGTTGAATTTCATGGATTGGCAAACTTGGAGCCCTGTCTTGATGGCTTGGAGCTCCGAGTCTGTTGAGCCAAGAGAGAAGCCTGTGGATTTCTGAAAGCCGCATATCCAAGCTCCAAGACTGTCACGAACAACTCCTCCTACTGCCGAGTGCCGATGCTCATCAAAAGCAGCATCCACATCAATCCGAACATAGCCGTCTGGGGGAGCAATCCACCGTTCCAAATCTCTATCTGGTACACTTAGGATCTTGTGCCTAAGCCTTCCTTCTTCAAAGCCTTCATGTAAGAAATTCAATCCTCTGTGTAGTAGTTGCTGAGGCTTATCACAGGTTCCTTCAAAAGCCCTCTTGCATCTGTTCTTCCATATGAGCCAACAGAGGGAGCCAAAAACCCTCAACCAGGTCCATTGGCTCACTTTGTGATTTCCTGGGGAGTGTCGCATATTCCATTTGATCCAAACCTGCAAAGCCTTGGCCCTTTTCTGATTTCTCAATCATCCCACTCAATCAGGCCGGTGGGGTCCCTTTCATGGTTATCTTTTAGGACCTGTTTGCTATGTTAGAATTGGTGCTGGCAAATGGATTTGGAATTAAAAATTGAGTGTCTGTTTGGTTTGGATAAATTAACCCTATGTTGAAATGAATTCCATTAAAATGAGCTAATTTGAATCCCAAATCAAGACCATGAAAATGCGATGGTTTCATGGAGGCATAATTTTCGGACTAAAATATCCCTGTTATGAAATATCTTTACATTTTTACCCCTGGCTTAATTTAATATGAAACCCGAAAATCGAGATCGCGACCCCATCTGCGGAGAAAAGACGAGCTGCTTCTTGCGCGCGAACTCGACGGGAAAGAGGGTGGTGGACGACACGACGGAGTAAAGTGATCGACGACGCGAGTGTTCGACCGTAAGTGTTTTCTGGTTGTTCTTGCTTGGTTTCAAGTGCTTCCCTTTATTTTGGCTTTGAATTTGGTCGTGTATTTCACAGTTTCTGGTTGTTATCTGGTGTCTGTTTGCTTTGCTTCAAATGCTTCCCTTTCTTGCTTTGCCTCAAAAATAGTTTACAGTTTGAGTTATTTTTTGTTGGAATGTTTGGGAATGTTTACAGATTGAGTTATGTTTTAAGTTATTTTGGCCGAGTATGTTTGGAAATGTTTACAGTTTGAGTGTCTGTTTACATGCTGATCTCGGGTGGTTGACCAAATGATATCATGAATCATGCCATTCCCTTGTATTCCATTAATCTCAAGTGGTCCGCTGCAAGATTTCTTTTCAAGGTCATCTCTACTGCAATTCTTTTGGTACAATATCATATTCATATATTATATTTCTGACAACTTCCCACCATGAATGTCTTCCGCTCAACGATTTTAAGGGAGGAGACCCATCTCCTAATTCACTTGGTATTATTGTCAACAATCTGTCATAGAACTGAACTACTAAGGTCTCAGATCTACTGGGAGCATTTTGTATACATATTAACTCTTCTAGTATGGCTTCAGCTTCTCCTTTCTTCATATCAAGAATGTTCTTAAAGACGTTGCAAAACCAAAAATAAAAAATAAAAAATTGCAGTGCGTGACCAACATCTTCAGAATTTGGAGTTATGGTCAGCGACTTCGAATTCAGTCTCTTTAACCATATGCAATTCTTATAGATACTATTTGTGCATTTGGGTTTCAACCTTTGGTTATAAGAAGAAGTAATGGTGCTGTTAGTAAAATTCATGGTGAATCAGGCTGAAGTTGCTCTTCAACTGTTTGAAGAAATGGCTCACAGAGATTGTGTCTCATGGGCATTGCTTCTCACTGTTTGATTATGCTTGTTTCATATAGTATTCAATGTCTTCTTTAAATTTGGTTTCTTGGACTGCTATGATATAAAATATGTTTTAGGGAAGAGTTGTTTGATCGCACTATCCAAAGAGTGCACTATGGCAAAAGAATTATTAGGCTATTATTGAATTAACCTTGTGGTTGAAGACTCGACTATTGTTGCTGTTAGATTTTCATTTTAGCTATGGTTTTCCTGATACTTGGCAAGTGCTATTGGATGTCAGTAGTTTTCAAACCCCGTGGACTATTTGCTTTATTTCAAACAGATATCTTTGTCAAAAACCTTTTGCATTTATGAAGAGATTGAACAAATGCGCAATGAAGTTGCTTATGGTTTTTTGTCTGTGAAATTCTTTATTGCTGTTTGCGTTGGGTTTTATCATGTTTCTCTGTGTCTGAATGATTGGGGTGTGATAGTGGTGTGGCAGGCTTGAAATTTATGACTGGCACATTGTTTACTTTCTATATTGTTTGTGTATCACTGTGTTGTATCTTTTGAATCATTTACTACAAATAATGAATCTTTGATTCCTTTGTGGAGTGATTGAGGATCTATTACTATGAATCGATGATTCCTCTATCACTTTTGCTTAAATTTTACTTTCAATTCTGCATGAAAATCATTACATTTTTTTTGGAGGTGTTAACTTTGTTGAGTAGATGAAGTTAACTCCCCCATGCGTATGAATAGCTCTACATGAATCAGCACCCAATGTATGTTGAAGTATGGCTTTGTTAGGAAGAAACTTGCTATATGTTGTCACAACTTTGTTAACCTCATTTTTATAGTTCCCATTTTTAGTCCCTCAACCTTATTTTTGTCAATATGATATTGAATTCTTTTGGATTTTCTCTTATATACTTCTTATATATATACACAGTCATGGATTGTGATAGAAGTCAAGTGATTGTGCATAGCTTGCTTTGGTGCTTTCATACTCTATTTGCTGCGAACCAATGTTTTATGAGCATATGTATTGTTATTGCTCTTCGTAGACAACAAATTAGTTCTAAACCATACACTTTGGATTTTCATGCTAGGAGGGTTCACCTTCGAAATCTGATTTATAATAGTCATAAGCATGCACATGATTATTATGTATTCATAATCCAGAGCCCATCACATCTTAGATGAATGAGATCAATTTCAATTTTGTACATGCTGGTTTTATGCCAAAAGCAAATTCTACCAAAGATACAAAAGAAAAAGAACAAGAAGTCAAAGTAATTTGTGAACTCTCCCAACAAAATTTATCACATGAACGATATAAATTCTTCATGCTCTTCTAGAAACATTAGGACAATAGCATATATGGCTGTGAAACAATGGATACATATTCTTTTTGTTTCTTTAATTTGTTGGGTTACAAAGGAACCAATGAGCTCTTATGACCTAGGAATTGGGAGTAGTGTCAAACCCATTCTCATCAAGTACACTGCAATCTTAAAAGTCAAGGACGATGCCACAGGAACTATTGGTAATTTAGTATTAGTACAAATACTAGGGTTTCACAAAGTTTATGCGCTTCACCCAATTGACAACATAATTCTCGGGGAGTATTGATTAAACAAAGCTATAAGTGTACATCAGCTTTACTTGTGCTTGAGTGTGATCATTACATGCTTAAACAAAGAAAAACGGTTGCTTTTGGAAGCAAAAAAAAAATAATAATTAAAGGAATATAGGAATAGCAAGTAACAGTTTGGCAGCACTATTAGCAATGTAATAGATCCTGTCCCATATTTTCAAACCAAGACAGCTTTGTAGGCACAAATCGGATCATTACCAGCATACACCTATATTAGATGATTTCAAATGCTCCTTCCACAACCCAAAGAAAACTAACACCGCACTCCCATTTTTAAACCAATCAATATCAACATCACAACATGACTTTCCAGTGTAAAATTTACTAAATTTACCAAGTCCGAAACAATTTTCAATTCCAAACCGATGACATAAATCCCAACACTCCTTTTGAATCGTATTAAGGCACTGATCATAAATAATTTCAAGGGGTAGAAGCGAGTGAATCGTAGTTTGAATAATGGCCAATACAGCCCAAGCCATAAACCCTAACAATCTCAATAGGTAGTCAAGTTCTATCAGGAACGGCGAACCCTTAGAATGGCGTCGTTTTTAATAAGTGAATCGCCCCGGGCCGTTGTCATGCGAACGCTTCAGATTTGCTGGAACTACTATAAACCCGCGTTGTTTTGAGGAAGCGCGCATGAGAACAAGGGAGAAATTTCCGTTTTGCAAGACAAGATAGAACAAGATTCAAATCCAAGAGTAGGAAAGTAAACGACAACGTATTGTTTCTTTAACCTCTCGCTCCTTGACGGCAGTCTTTTGGAGCAGAAATTCGTTCCAAAAGTAGCTTCGCAATTTATTGCCGGTAAATGTGCATTCTTGATCTCTATTTTATTCGCCCTCTACTTCTCTGTGTAATTCACACTTGTTTTATAATGTTCTTGAGATTGTTAGGGTTTATGGCTTCGGCTGTATTGGCCATTATTCAAACTACGATTCACTCACTTCTACCCCTTGAAATTATTTATGATCAGTGCCTTAATACAATTCAAAGGGAGTATTGGGATTTATGTCGTCGGTTTGGAAATGAAAATTCTTCCGGACTTGGTGAATTTAGTACAGTTTACACTGGAAAGTCATGTTGTGATGTTGATATTGACTAGTTTAAAAACGGGAGTGCGGTGTTAGTTTCTTTTGGGCTGTAAAAGGGGCATTTGAAATCCTCTAATATTGGTGTATTGGTGTATCCTAGTAATGAACCGATTTGTGCCTGCAAAGCTGTCTTGGTTTGAAAATATAGGACAGGGTTTGTTACATTGCTATTCCTATATTCCTTTAATTATTTTTTTGTTCCTTACAAAAGCAATTGTTTTTCTTTGTTTAAGCATGTAATGATCACACTCATGCACAAGTAAAGCTAATGTACACTTATAGCTTTGTTTAATCAATACTCCCTAAGAATTATGTTGTCAATTGGGTGAAACACATAAACTTTGTGAAACCCTAGAATTTGTGCTAGTACTAAATTACCAATAGTTCCCATGGCATTGTCCTTAACTTTTAAGATTGGAGTGTACTTGGTGAGGATGAGTTTGACACTACTCCCAATTCCTAGGTCATAAGAGCTACTTGGTGCCTTTGTAACCCAACAAATTAAAGAAACAAAAAGAATATGTATCCATTGTTTCACACCCATATATGCTATTGTCCTAATGTTTTTGGAAGAGCATGATGAATTTATATCGTTCATGTGATAAATTTTGTTGGGAGAGTTCACAAATTACTTTGACTTCTTGTTCTTTTTCTTTTGTATCTTTGGTAGAATTTGCTTTTGGCATAAAACCAGCGTGTACAAAATTGAAATTGATCTCATTCATCTAAGATGTGATGGAGCCTGGATTACGAATACATAATAATCGTGTGCATGCTTATGCACTGCATACTCTCTAATGAGATTTTTATGCATTCTTGTTTTTGCTTTCTTCAGGCTCTCTAGTGATTTCAACCTCTGTATGAATTCCCACAAGCACTTTTAAATCCTCTAAGGCTCTTGAGCATAAAAAATAATTAAACATTGTTTGTTTAAGATGCCCTCGTTTTCAAACGCACAGTCAATGAATGTTGGCCGTGCCAAGGATCCAAGTATGTTGCATTCTACTGACAGCCATGAAAGAATTTTGAAAATTGAGGAGGCACAAGAGGAGGAGGAAGGAGACGAGGAAGATGCAGATTTCAATCCTTTTGTAAAGGAAACCCCATCACAAGAAGCATCTTCTAGTTTGAGCTCTGAGGTTGATGTTGTGGATGGTGGTGTTGTCAACAGCAGTTTACCTGTGGATATGAATTTATCAAAACTAACCATGAAGGAGCCAATCTGTGCTGTTGAAGATCGTGAACATGGTGAGGATGAAATTGCAATGCATTCATCACTTTCTGAGGATGGAACATGTGAACAAGAATTGCAAAAGAATGCTACTGGCAGTTCTAATAAGAGAAAATCTGTTTTGAATTCCGAATCAGAAACTACTCAAGAGAAGGAAAATGGCTTAAGTTGTAAGACTGATGATTATGCATTGAAGATAGGAGAAATAAATAATGCAACAAAGCCCCAGAGCCTAGTAGTAGAAACAGATGATAATGATGCCATCTGTACTCGCACCAGAGCCCGTTATTCTCTTGCAAGTTTCACTCTTGATAAACTTGAAACTTTCCTTCAAGAGAGTGATGATGATGATGACCTTCAAAATGTTGACGATGATGAAGAGTATAGGAAATTTCTTGCAGCTGTGTTACAGGATGGAGGTGATGAAGGTCTATCCTCTCATGGAAACGAAAATGTTGATGATGAAGATGAGGATAATGATGCTGACTTTGAGATCGAGCTTGAAGAATTACTAGAGAGTGATATCGAAGAAAATGCAGCTGTGAAAACCCGAAAAGAGTGTGAAGGAGCTACACGACGACCTGAGACTAGGCAAAATCGGCGCCAGAAAGCTTCTTCTCACATTGATAAGAAGACCTTAGGATTGGCTAAGAAGCCATTGCGGCCCATTTTGCCAAATTTGCCTAATGGGCCACCTGCTTCCGGGAAAGTTTTGATGCCTAATGTTACCAGGAGCTTTCACTCTTCTACTTCAGGAAATGGTCTTGTAAATGGGTTTACTCCTCAACAGATTGGCCAGTTGCACATGTTGATTCATGAGCATGTGCAGCTTCTTATTCAGGTATTTTCTTTGTCAGTTTTTGATCCTTCAAGGCAACAGATTGCTTCTCAGGTTCAAGATTTGCTTTTTGAGTTACTTCACAAACGCGAAGAAGTAGTATCTTCAAAAAGTGTGCCATATCCTAGTATTTGCTTTTATCCTTCAAATGCCTTCTCATCAGTCTCCAATGGGGGCCAGTTCGACATAGAATCTTCTTGTACATATGATGCACAGAGAATATTTCTTTCCCAATCAAATCAGTGTTCCTCTGAAGGAAGATGTGGATATAATTCAAGAAGATCAAATTCTTCTCAAGATATTGAGGGCTCTTTACAATCATCTTTTGTCAGAGGCCCTATAATATCTATTCTTGATGTTGCTCCACTAAATTTTGTTGGAAGATTTGTAGATGATGTTCATTCTGGTAAGTCATATTAAAGGTGTCAAGTGTTTTATGTGCTTTGCCATTATATACTGGTTAAGAAGAATGACCTTTACATATTTAGCATTGGATTGAAATTTTGCAGCCATCCAAGAGTGTCGAAACCGTTACTTGAAATCTGGATGTGATATGCATGCTGAGAAGGAACCTCTCTTTCCTTGTTTTATATCCAGTGCCACCAATGAAGTTTCAAGTGGAACAACCTCTGCAGCTGATAATGTGGTTTCAACTTCACTTGGTCAGCAGCTGCCTAAGAAAACATTGGCCGCCATGCTTGTTGAAAGTACAATGAAGAAATCAATTGCTTCAGTGCCTAAGGAAATTGCTGAGTTAACACACAGATTTATTCCTATGTTCAATCCAGTATTTTTTCCACATAAGCCACCCCCACCAGCAGTTGTAAATAGGGTACTGTTCACTGATTCAGAGGATGAGTGAGTTGCACATCTTCTCTTAACTATTTAACCTTGAACTTGATGGTAAACCAGTTTTTTGTTTGTTATCTATTAGCCTTATATTTAAGCATACATTTACGTGCAAGAAGACGAACTTGCTATGATGACTCACCGTAAAAAATTCTTGAAGTGCTTTTTTTTTTTACAGAAAAAAATTCTTAAAAGTGTATTTTTTCTTCTTTGTCATCTTTTCTTTGTTGATGCTTTTGTTCCTTCCTTTTTTATTTTTTAACCTTTTTTTCTTTGGTATACTTTCTTTACCTTTTAAAGGATTCTTGCTTTGCTTGTTCTGCTTGGCCAGACCTATTGTCTCGTAATGAAATTCCTTTTTCCATAGAAAAACAAATAAAGATCTTGCTGTTTCATTTACCTTCAGAATGTATGATAGCCTAATCTGGTCCTGTTGAGGTGTAAGACGACCAACTAATGTTTGTTCCTGTCCTTTTAATTTATACATTATTCCCTTTTGTTTTCTTAGTTGACTTTTATTTTCTGCGTTTTTTTTAATATCACTGCCTTTTATCCTCATGGTTTACAAGAAGCTCATGGAGTCGACATTTCTATGATTATATTACAGATTACTGGCCTTAGGGTTATTAGAATATAATACAGATTGGAAAGCAATTCAACAACGTTTTCTACCCTGCAAGTCTAAGCATCAGGTGATTACTGCTATGGATTATGCTTTCTAAGAACAAACTGGCACATCTATTGGAGGGGAAGTTAAAGGCCATTCAACTTCTTTTACTTCAATGCTCTAGTGAGCCAATATAGACACCATCAATTTTGAAACATATCATGCACGCTGAGCTTCTGTGACTCGCTTTTCTTCCTGGAGATAAATTTTCTGATTTGTGAACAATCCCGTCCCATTAAAAAACCCAACCAGTAATATGCTTGAATCACAGTTGCTGTTATCGAATTGCATGATGTGGTTGAAGAAAATACCCAAACTTATTTTTCATTGAACAGTGTACTAAGTTTGCAAACCCTGACTCGGGTGGGATGTAAGCAAAGCTGATGGGTGTTCGCACCAAAAAAAGAAAGGAAAGTAAAAGAAAGTAAAGTTTGTGGGTATTGCTTGGCTTTTTGCAAATTTGTTCAACATAAAAATCATGTTTACTGGATGACATGATATCATTTATTTATAGATGGATTGAGATGTTTTAAGAAGCTTCAAAAAGCTAGTTTGAACAATTTTGTAGATATCCGGTATAGTACATTTTACACTTATCACGCCATGGTGATTTTGTTCTGTGGTTTTTAAGGTTAATTATAATGATGAAATGCAAATTTTTACTTTTTCTTGTTTTAGTTTCTGCTCAGCTTTTGGTTTTAAATGCAATGTTTGGACGAGCAGAACTTTTGTGGCTGACCTAATATGATGTGGGGTCACTTGCTTACAGATTTTTGTCAGGCAGAAAAACCGCTGCTCTTCTAAAGCTCCAGATAATCCAATAAAGGTGAATTCAAGTGCTTAAATCATGCTCCCTCCGGTCCTTAATATAAGACTTAGTTGACTTTTTTGAAGAGATTAATGAAGCTAAATAAATTATTTAATCATGACGTGTTGTGTATCATTAAATTATATATCATTTTATAAGTCAGACAAATTAGTTTAGAGAAAAATGATAAATATAAATACTTGTACTTTATTTAGCTTTCTTAATTTCTCTAAAAAAGTCAATTGGGTCTTATATCAAGGACTGGAGGTAGTATGATTAATATTCAATGGTGCATGCATGTAATCACAGTCACTCTAAGTTAATTAATATAAATCTTGATATTGTTGCTTTCCATGTTCATGCAGGCAGTCAGGCGAATGAAAACCTCTTCATTAACTGCAGAGGAGATAGCACTTATTCATGAGGTAGTTTATCGAACAGCATATAGGATTTAAAATCTGAGGATATTTTCTGATAGACAACATTATGATTTTGCTGATACATGACCTAAAACACACAGGGACTCAAGGTTTATAAATTTGATTGGTTGTCAATATGGCAATATCTTGTTCCACATAGAGATCCATCCTTGCTTCCACGCCAGTGGCGTATTGCACTTGGGACTCAAAAGTCATATAAGCTAGATGCGGCCAAAAAGGAGAAGAGAAGATTGTACGAGTTAAAAAGAAGAAAGTTGAAAGCTGCTTCGGAGTGTTGGCAAGCTGTATCTGATAAAGAGGTTTGTTTTTGGGCCATTGTCCATATTTACCATGTTTTTTCATGATGCCTCACTTACATTTAGCATCAAGGTGACTGCCTAAATGGCTTATGACGAATGATATTCAGGCTGAAATTGTCACAAGACGCTGTCTTGAATTTGCCATTCAAAAGCAGCTCATATGCAAATGTAACTGTATAGGAAGCTATAAATCACTAGAAATTGTGTTGGTGCTGGTAAAAGTGTGAGCATATCATATTGATGAGTGGCATGATCAAGGTATTAAAACCCGGACCGGGTATTAAACCAATTGGGGTATTGGGTTAAGGGTTAGTGGGTCAGACTGGGGCCAAACCGGTGAGAAATTGAAGATTTTACGCTTATAGTATAAAATTCTAAAGGAAAATTTTAAATTTTTTTTTTTTAAAAAATTGGAACCCGGACCGACTGGTCTACCGGCCGGTTCGCCGGTTTCCGGGTCGGGCTTGCCGGTACGGTCCGGTCTGGGTTCCACAAGCATGGGCATGATTGGTTTATTTGCACATAAAGGTGTTCTTAACTTGTACTTAAATTTGCAAACCAAGCTCTTGCATCTGCTGCCAAGCTCATGAATCTATGATATTGGGCCGAGGCAATGGAATTGAAGGTCTGGTCCACTGATTGCTAATGGATTTACTTTCATATCATTTTGTGCTTTATTGCAGGGTTGTGAGGATGAAATTTCTGGCACAGAGAATTGGATGGATGATTCAGATGTTGCTTATGTCCATCAGGCATTTTTGGCAGATTGGAGGCCCGAGACATCCTTTGTTACTTGTCCTGAACGCTCTCCTGCAAAAGACAGAGAAGTGAACTTTGTCAATGATGCTATGTCACAAGAGGCTTCTCAAAACTACAACAGTCAACAAACTCAAAACAGTATATGTGGAAAAGCTGGACCTAAGATTGGTGATAGGGGTGCATTTCCTTTTGTATCTAAGCTTCCACAATTTCAAATTTCATCTGACTTAAGGAGTGGTCTACATGGTGTTCCTAGTGCCATCAAGCCTAGAAACCCAGTTTTTGATATGACAATGTCTAGCTCCAAATACTTCTATCGACCATATCGTAGTCGGAAGGTAAATAGCTCCCACTTGGTGAAATTAGCGCCTGACTTGCCCCCTGTAAATCTCCCTCCATCTGTTCGTGTAGTTTCTCAGACAGCCTTTAAAGGATACCAGTGTGGAACATCTAAGATTTACCCTTCTGGAGGTGGTGTTGCTTCTCATAGAAAAGATCATTCTGCTTCAATTTCACCTGCTGAAAAATGTGGAAGTGTTCATCCAGTTATGAGTACAAGGCTCACTGCAAAAGACAATAGTGCTGATTCTCAACTTGAAAGATCTGGAACTGTGGGCTGCAGATCTTTTGCTGAAAAAGGCCCTAGTAGTGAACTGGAGATGCATCCTTTATTGTTTCAAGCCACTGAAAATACACCTTATTATCCATTAAAATTTAGTTCTGGCACTTCTAGCTCCTTCAGTTTCTTTTCAGGAGCTCAGCCACAATTAAATCTTAGTCTCTTCCATCGGCCTCAACAACAAAACCATGATGATGGTGCTAATAAATCTTCAAAGTCAAAAGGTTGCACTTCAAGATCCAGTGGTGTTGATTTCCATCCGCTTATGCAGAAATCGAATGACTCACAATTGCAAACAAGTTTTGATGCCATTCAAAATGAGTCACCAATGACAAGTTCTATGCCAGCCAAAGATGCATCTTGTAGTATAAATGGAAAGTCCAATGAACTTGACTTGGATATTCACTTAAGTCATCAATCTGGAAAGGAGAAATCTATTGAAATTAGACACCTGGAAGCAAATGATCCAATGGGATGTACAATAAATGTAACAAATTGCGGAACTGCAGCAAAACCTTTAGAGACTGGTGTTCCATGCAGTCAGGAGGGTGATAAAAGTCCTACAGTTAGCAATAGCAAGCTTGTTTCATGTGCTCATCCCCAGCTGGTGGTTTCTCCTAATGATAATATCAGCAGATGTGACATTGACGATCTTGGCGATAATTCTCATCCTGAGATTGTGATGGAACAGGAAGAGTTAAGTGACTCTGAGGAAGATTTAGAAGAACACGTGGAGTTTGAGTGTGAGGAGATGGCTGACTCTGAAGGAGAAAGTAGTTCTGGCTGCGAACAACTTATTGAGGCACATGATAAGGTTACTTGCGTGTCTTCCACTATTTTTCTGCGTTTTTGGGCTGCTTCTTGGATCATGACCACCTAATGCACTATGGACGGTCTTTAGGATTCTTTGCCATTACAACATTTGTGCCAGTGTGTTTAGTCATACGTTTTGCGTTACTGTTCATATCACTTTACAAGATATCATTGTTTTTGTACGAGGCTGAATTGCTGATTCACATATTCTCAGTTTACTGTTAGGATCTCTTTTCATTGAGAAGCCTAATTTTCTTTATTTCTTCTTTGTTTTGATAGGAAATCCTAAATTCTGCAGTAGAAAAAGTTATGACAGAGAGTTTTCTTATGGAAAACTCATCTGAACCCAGGTCCAATTCTAATACTCAAGCTGATGATAGTCCCCTCAGAGATCATATACTTGCATCAAAAATGGATGTGTTTAGTGAGGGAAAGGGCGACAAAAGTTGTACTGCATGGCTGAGCTTGGACTCACGTTCAGCAGATAGTGATGTGCTCTCAAAGACCATGCATGAAGTGGGCAGAATTGACGGAACCATGGGTACAACCGGTGAAGCTCCAGATTCCGAAAACATTCAATTGTCTCGCACTAGCAGATGCTGCAAGAAGTCAAAATCTTGTGACAAAGCAGCTGACGAAGACAGGCATACTATTGACATGGTACGGCAGTTGAATCTGGGACCTGTTGTCTGTGACACACCAAAAAAACCCAGGAAGCATTCCGGTAAGGCAAAATCAAGTTTGAATATAGGATTAACTGGTGAAAGTTCCAACCATGGTGATAATCATAGATGATTGAATGATGCACCATCTTGATGACTAACATAGGTTTTTTTTGCATTTGTCCATATTGATCATTTTGGAATTGATTATCATTGGTAGTTGTGGCGATGGCAAGTCATCAGAGCTCAAGTTCTGCTTGCCAATGAATGAAAAAAATGTGTTGTACTTTTCTGCACTCCCCAAATATTGACACTGGGCAATATTCCTTTTCTTTGCAAATATGAACTGAGAAACCAGGGGATATTTAATTTGAGCTTTGCTCATGTTCACTAGTCATGTACAGAAAATTTTTGCAGTAACCTCTTGTTTGTGGTGAAATTCATTGATTGATTTTATTTCTTGTAATCGTTGCTCTAATCTTAATGTGGGCTTTGTATCACTGGAATAATGCTTCTCTCACTAGAAATAATGTAACCCCTGCACTAGAAACGGCGTAATTATGGTTTGAACTCGTTTCATAATTAAATAAGAGACTGAGAATAATTTAATACTTTTCAAGACATTTTTTAAAACCTGTACAACACGGTCTCTATTCACTTTTTGAATGTTTTAGCTTGTGCAATTCTATTTTCATTTATAAGTATTAGAGTATAAACAAAATTTCTGACAACATTCAAGTTTCATCCATTCACTAAAGGGTTTACGGGGCATATTTGCCTTTTTCAGTTTCCCATAATGGGGATTACATACTACTATGTAAATTTACAACATCTACAACATATACAATGATCCAAAAATATGATAACCACAACAAAACCAAAATTCACGGTCGAGAGCACTAGTCGCCTTTTATCACTTGTTTCTCTTTTGACCTGCTTGTCCTAGCTGTAGGTTAGTCAATAGAAAGAGTGAGATTCGAATGAATCTCAGTAATAACAATTCATTCATATAATATATAATAACATAGTATGTAAGCGAATCACAATACATCTTCCATAGCAGCATTCAATCATGACTAACATAACAACCGTGACAAGCGTGACAATCATCACAACATTTAGTACAGCATTTACAGCAGCATTCAATCATGACAATAATCACATACGTGATATGCATGACAATCGTAACAGTCATCACATACATCACAATGCATAGCATTAGTGAAGTTCACCACAATTCGTGACAGTTGTTACATACACTTTCGTGACATTCGTCACATTCAAAGCCACAACATTGGTCATGACTCAATTGTTACATTCAATGATATGCACAAACATATAATGTATTATATATGATATAAGAGAAAGTCACTACCTTGTTCTTTTCTTTCGTGTTTTGGCACTAGTTTATCAGGTGTAAGGCAAATGTCAAATCTTATAAACCATAATCAAGGATGACGAGTTATTCCTTATTTCAATGCTTAAATTCCAAAACACTTAGGGTTGGTTATCATTTGAGACCTTTAGGTGGCTACTAGAAGCCCAAATAGATGCCTAAAGGGGTAGGGAAAAATTGACCAAAGACCATCTTTCAAAAGTTCAAAATGCAGTTTTCAAGGGGTTGGCTGCGGCCAAGCAGGATCCACTGGCCGAACCTAAGAGATGGTCATAAAGATTTGGGCTACGGCTAAGATCATTAGGCCACGGCCAAGAAAAAGTTAGAAAGTTTTGGGCTGCGGCCAAGAACTGGTCAAATGCTTTTGGGCCGTGGCCAAAACTTTTGGCAGCGGCCAACAACTGACCTGCTTCCTGACTGATTTTCAAACGACCATAACTTTGTGCACACTTATCAAAATGATACAAACTATATACCATTGGAAAACTTGCAATGTATACTACAAAATTGGAAAGTTTCATGACATTTTGACACCATTTGTTATTTCAAAACACTATGCAAAATTGGTCTCCTGCACAGAATTTTAATTTGACAAAAATTTCAGAATTTCCAATTTTCAACCTATGTGTCCAATGGTTCTAAAATTTACAACCAAACCTATTGTCACACAGTTTTTCACAAAGAAATCAATGGAAACATCAAAACAACAAAATTCTCACTCCTTCTATATGTTCTATTTTGGGGCTACAATTAACACAAACCCCAAAACTCCAAGTTTCACATTCAAGGTTCAATTCAATTATATTTATCCAAAACTCAACACAAAACACCATTTCTATACTCAAAACATCCCAAATTCCTTAAGACCCTAATCCAACAAAAATAGAGTAAAAATTCCAGAAATTAAAGCCTCAATCAATGGCTACAATATACATGTCAAAATGTTGCTCTATTTATCACCTTTATCACTTTCTCTAACTTGTTCTTTGCTTCACCAACCTCTAGTTTTCTTGAGTTCTCAAATCATCACCTTTTGAAAATCTAAAACCATACAATTGAAGCTCTTAACATGAGGAACAAGATTAAAGAGAGGATTTTGACAATAGAAACCATTTTCAAGGTCAAATCTTAAGGAGAAGGTTTTGATTTACCTTGAACTCTCTCTCTTTCTTCTTCCTTGTGATAGCTAAAATAGAGAGAGCAAGAGAGAGAAGATGATGAAATGATCATATTTCCAACTCCCCCGTGCCTTTGATTGGAGATACAAGGAGAGAGGGAAGAGAAATTGATTAAAAAAATGATCATTTGACTTTTCAACAACCTCTCCCTTCATCCAAATCTTGCCAAGTGTCAAAACTCTATGGATCCATCAAAAGCAATTTACCACTTGATTACTCTAACTAATTTCATTAGTCATTTAGTCACACTTTTCATTTTTTTAGCTAATAATTAATTTCTTCATCATTTGCTGACTAATTGGCCGGTAAATTTTATTCTTCCTGTTTTACCTCTGACTATGGTAAATTCACTTGAATTGCTACTTGACACATGATTTAACTCCTTTTCCCTTCTCCATGCGCCATTCCCCTTCTATTTTAGTCTAATAATAAATTTGCCACATAATTATACTAAAATATTGGGTTTGGACATTTTCTACTACTAATTCGGTCATAACCTATACTTTATTTTCCAAAAGCATTCATCAAACATTCTTTACAATCTCATATGAGGTCATTAGCCCTTAAACAGAATTTGGGGCATTACAAATAACAGGGGAAAACTTGGTATGGGCGGCTCATGTATGATACGCAAACCTAAAGTTAACACGTAATGCCCTCTAGAATTTATTCTAATAGTAAAAAAAGCCTTTTTATAAGGTTAAGGTGTTTACTGTAGGGCAATTTCGTCTGGGAGGTTTCTAAAATGGAGCAATTTCGTTTTGACTATTATACTAGTTAATTTTGACCGTTAGTTGATCAAATATGTTAAGCTAGTAGTGTATATGTCATCTACATCATTTTTGTTAAGGTGCAAATTTGCTCTAAAAGTTTTAAATCTAACTATGAAAAAAGATGAAGGACATGACACATAGGCTTTGAATGCAAATTTACACCTTAACATAAATGGCGTGGATGACATGTGGACTGTCAGCTCAAGCATATTTGGTCAACTACCAGTCAAAATTAATTGGGATAACGATCAGAGCAAAATTGCTCCATTTTAGAAACTTCCGGGCATGAGTTTAAGAACCGGATCGACCAGACGGTCCGATCGGTTGGACCGTCATCCGGTCAAGAGGGCGGGCCGGGTTAATACGTTGAGCCGTTTTCGTTATGGGACCGTTTTTGAACCGCTTTTGGGCCGGGAACCGTTATTGAGCCGGAACCCGAAATGGGTTTTTAAGAACCGGCCGGCCCAATAACTCACTTTACCAAAAAAAACCCAGAATTTTTTTTTAGTTTTGATGCTGGACACTAGAAAGTTTGCAAAGAAAAAAAAAAGAAGCTTAATATAGAAAAACACAGGTTTATATTGTTTAATCTCATATCTGTATTCTGTGCATCTTTTTATTCTTAAATGATAAATATGTTCTCATTCTTCTCAAATGGCTCATGGCTCATAAATCTACATCATCTTATTTTTTATTTTAAAAAGGTTAATATATTTCATATATATATATATATATATATATATTTGCTGGGCAGTAGGATATGTGCTTCAAATCTATCTTAGAGTTAGATGTACAAGTTTAGAATTGTTTAAAAAAAGAACATATTAATTGAGTTATTTTATTTTAATAATTTTATACTAAAGAACATATTAACATAATCAGATTTGTATAACTCTTGAGAGGTGGATATTTTAAGCATTTATCCTGATAGGTGACAATTGATGAGGTTTTTAAATGGTGTTTTGTGATTTTACTAACTTCATATAAAGTTAGACTAATGACTAATTATTGTAATATATATATAATTAAATTTAAAAATATTATATATATATATATATATATATATATAATATTTTTAAATTTAATTATTACGTCACCGGTCCGGCTAAACGGCTCAACCAGTCCAACCGGTTGAACCTTAACCCGCTGACCTTTCCGGTTCGACATCTGGTTCGGCTTTTAAAACATTGCTTCCGAGGCAAAATTCCCCCCAAAAAACTTTCGAAGAAAGGCAAAATTGCCCCCTTAACCCTTTTTTATATTCAGGAAAAAGAGTTTAATGAGATTATACATAATCAGATCTTTCAACTCGACTGAATCAATTGTTTTTTTTTCTAGCTCAAGCGCCTGTTTGTTTTAGCTTTTTAAAAGTGCTTTAACGATTTATAAGATAAGCATATGAGGTGAGTTTTGTCTCACTTGCGGAAAATGGCTTCTGAAACTATAATTTGGGGTTACCCAAACAGATACTTATGGAAAGGACCAGAAATGTTAAATTGTCACACCCTTATCTTATTTTCACCTTTATTTCAGAATAATAGTGTAAAACGATATGCAATTCGGTGAGCAACACAGGAATAGTATAATTATACTGATAATATGTGCATAATCACAGAAATTCTCCAAGGGGTTCGTACATGATAATTATAATCAATATAGCCGCACAGGGCTACTAGGGTATCTATACTCTACATTATGAAACAATGACATCTTTTTGTCTTCATTCCACCATTGCAATCCCCTTGTATGGTTCTCTTCTTTGTTCTCAGCATATCTTATATCTTCTCCAATCTAAATTGTTGGTAGGAGAGCGTGAGATTTGAGAGAATCTCAGTAGGAAAACAGTACCAATATGCATGTAAGATAAATGCTTAATGCATGGCATGTTTGCATTACATAAGTCATGCTCACACAATGACATATCTGCATGCTCAATGATTCAAACAACATACTTATGGCCATAGCATAAATAGAAACAAAGCTTCAATCATTCATATATGTTTCACAAAATCAAGCAAAGTAATAATATGCTTCAATACACCAGCACAAATATCAAATACATGCAAGAGAGGTAAGTTCCCTACCTTAAACCTTTTTCTATCTCAGACTACGTGCCTCGTAAAGTGTGTTGCAACTCGACTCTCCACTCAGTCCTATAATTCCAAATGTACCATTTAGACACTTCCATAGTGCTTCTAAGGGTTATATGAGTCTATATTGAAAAATAACCAAAATGCCCATGGGATCCTAGGCCCGCGCATACCCGATCCAACTGCACTTTTCTCGGAATTTTGACCCAGGCTATTCTAACATATTTTTGCCCAAAGAATCCATTTTTGACCTCGGTTTTCTAAAATTCCAATCCCAATTATGAATCTACCCTTGACAGCCTCTATGTGAGAGTTTTAAGGTTATTTTTGTCATTTCACTTTCTTCAGCTTTTCTCACTTCGCACCCAACATGAACCCTACACAATTTTTTCTTTTTGCACAATGAAATCATCAAATCGATGAAATTCCAACCTTTTATGAATGAAATTGCCCCTGCCCAAATCTGAAGAATTAAGGAAAAATCATGGCTTCTTGATATCAAACCATAAACCACCTTCTTTACACCTCTAATCACTTATTTAACTACTTAATCACATTCTAAACATGATTAGCCTAAATTTGGGTAGCATAACAGTTAGGGTTTGAGCTTCCCAACTTTTACAAAATCCACAAAAACAACCACAAATTAAGCCAACAACAACAATAACCACCATCACAACATATTAACCAAGAGGATTTAAGTTCTTGAGACTACCTCTTGATTCTCAACCCTCTCTCAAAATTTTGCCATCTTCTTCCCCTCTCTTTTGAGTTTTCTTCTTGCTTTACATGACTTCAAGAAGGTTATGAAGATTAGAGAGAGTTTACAAGAGATTGAAGGCAAAAACAAGCAATTACCACTACTACTTACCAAGGTCTTGCCTCTTGGTTCTTCCTCATCCCTCTTTGTTCTTCATTTTCTCTTGCTCTCTCTCTTCTCTTGCTTATGCGTGAAATGGGAGAAGAAAATATGAAGACCAAGCCTTTAAAATATCTTCATATTCTTTAATTAGTAAATATTAATTTATTGGGTTTATGACTTAAGCATATATACTTGGGCTTATCTTCTTATGACACTCTCTCTTTCCCCTTTTTCCATGATGCCCAACGTAAATATGAGAAAGAGGAATGAGATGATGAGGCTTAATAATATCCCTCTCATTTTCCTTAAGCATTATTATCCCAAAAATAGGATTTTTATGACACACTTTGTACTTGACCCTATCCTCTTATAATTAGTGTCATAAATTCCACTTGAAGTTGAACTAACTTCTTATCTTCCTTTAGCCCATAAAATGACGTCCAAGAGTCCCTTCCCAAATCAATTTGGGATTCATTCCATTAGTCTAATCCTTATGTACAAGAAATATTATTTTATGCTTAATTAAGTATGTGCTCAAGTTCAACAATTATAAATTAATCCTTTGCCTTAAGATATTGACACTTGACATGTTTATGAGCCAAATAATTATTTTCCCCTCTTATTCTCTGATTCCACAATTTACATAATTGCCAACACCTTTTATTTTCCAATTTTCGGAATAGTTGGCCTTCTTGGCAGATTTTCTGTCTTAACTTTGAAAAATCATAATTAAATTTATAGACATCATTTCAGAGCGATTCCGAAGGATGTAGAACCCTTATTGAGTCTAGTTTCAAGGAAAAATATAATCTTTTGCTAGCTGAAACCACAAAATTCCCAGATTTTCAATCTTTGCATACTGTTCCAAAAAATAATCAATTTTGCTGGACAAACTTCAAAAATTCATAACTTTTTGTTTATAGCTCTAATTGAGTCATATAACATTAAATTAAAACTTAAGATGTCTACTTTTACCCTGTAAAATTTCATAATCTTTGAACATCATTTGATTATCCAAAATCACATAACAATCTTGCTGCCTCACAAAAAGTTTTATTGGAAGCATTGTTAGTGTTTCCAAAATTTAACATTTTATCTCATTGACTACTTCCACCAGTTACCATACATATTGGTGAATAAAATTTGGGGTGTTACATTTTTTAGCGCACTTGGTTATCAAAGAGCTCTTAGGCTTTGGACTTATCCTCAGGTCCAGAGTTTGAGTCCTTAGGGAGGCGTATTAACAGTACTCCTCACTTCATATTAAAAAAAAACAAGTACTCCTCATTGAAAAGGATTCAACACTGGTCTCAGGATTGTGCCTTAAAATTCAGCTAATGAATCCATTGGAATTTGGATTGTGTCCCCATAACATGTCTTCCTCTTGGCCCAGTTGCGTAATTAATGAATGGCCCAGGCCGTTCCTGGATTCTATTCTTTTCATTGGAATTTAACAAGCGAGTCTTCTGTTTAAGTTGGGCCATTCAAAGTTTTCTTCAAAATCGTTCTGCACAAGACCCATAATAAGCGGTGCCGATCAGATGACATGTACAGTAGAATTTCTCAAACTATAAATTCCATGAAATGCAAGTAAGAACGTGTCTAGATTATGAAAATATCACACAGTTAATGTCCAAGACTCTGTAGTTTTCCTATTGTAACGTTAATTCTGCTAAGATGTTAAATTCATGGAATTTAAAGTATCTGTGGAAGCTTCATTGTCACGACTTGATCCTCGTGTCGATTCTATATTAGCGTAATTCTCCTTCTGTAATTAATATAAAATATATTTATCTAACCTGATTAGATAAATAAAGTTAGTTGGGTTAGTTAATATGATATGTATTTTCTAAAACACCCTAGTCATCTTCCTTAATTCCTTAATTTCTTAATTCCCTCTTCTTCTTGATTGTTGTTGAGGGAGCATTAATATGGATAAATTAGGAAAAGATTGACAAATATAAAAACTATGTTTTATATCTAGGATCAAAATCAACTTCTCAAATATCAAATCCAAACTCACCTGGAGAAGTAGACTACACTTAATTGCAAGTTCATTAAAGAAGACGGAGTAGAAGAGAACACAATATGCTACTCTTGTGATAGCATATTGTAATATGAATGTCTTTAGGAATTGGGAATTAGGGTAGAGAAGAAGAAATTAGAAGGTTAAAGAAGAGAATTAGAGGAATTAGGAGTATAAGATAGAGAATAGAGGAATTTCTGAATAATGCTCTGACTTTCATTCACTCGCAAAACTGACTAACAGTAGTACAATGGCCATATATATAGGCATTATAACAGAACCGGGAAAACAGAAACAAAATAACAACACAGCAGGGGTTAGGGGTTCATTAATCAATGACATATCAATAGACATGGGTAAGGCTATGTTTGGCTAGTGTTGCTCTTAAACTTAATGCCACTAATGGTTAATCCCACTCTTCTAATTAACTAACTAATCTAACTAAATTTTCAAATTATTTATTACAACATCATATCAATACCCCCCTTTAAACATCATTGACCTCTAGGATTAGGAACCGTAAATGTAGGATATTGTTGTTGAAAAGAGTGAAGGGCCATCCAAGAGGCTTCTTCATCAGGTAAGCCCTTCCATTGAACCAACACTTTCGTAATCATCCTCTTACGACGCCTTTTGACCCGTCGGTTCAAAATGCTTTCTGGTTCCTTAGCTGGTGGCAACTCCAGAAATTCAATAGGAGGGTGCCTAGGCCTCGCCGTAGGATCCGAACATAGCCTCAATAAGGAAACATGGAAAGTAGAATGAATTCTAGATTCTGATGGCAATGCTAACTTATATGCAACAACTCCAACCCTCTCTATCACCTGGTAAGGTCCATAGAACCTAGGATCCAACTTCTGAGAAACTCTTGTTGCTGTAGAGATTTGCCTATAGGACGTGAGCTTCAAGAACACCCACTGTCCCACTTGAAATTCACAATCCATCCTATACAAATCAGCCTTATGCTTCATCAAGTTTGTTGCACGGTGCAAATGATGCTTTAAAAGTGCAAGAACTTCTCTCTAGCCGTGAAGCTACGATCAACCAGCTCCAATACTGAATTGTGGGGTAGATAAAGGGTGTGTAACAGAGGTTGTTGCCCATAAAGTGTAACCCCCGCCGTCATCAAGCCCGTGATTAGTGTTTAAATACGTTTTATAGTTGAATAAGAAATCCGAGATAATTAACAACTTTTTTGCAACACTTGTACAACATGATCTCCATTCATTTTTAAATAAAAACAATTGGCCTGTTCGGTTTGTCACATATACAATATCAGAGTATTAACAAAATTTCCGACATTCACCAGGGATAATATCATTAATCCAAGAGTTTTATAGGGCATCATTGCCCATCTCAATTTCCCATACCGGGGATTACACAATAACTACAACCTATGGTCAATCCAATATATACATACAGTTGTCCAAATAATAACCAAAAACCAAAAAGAAACTAAGACTACCACCGGCAATCCTAGTCGTCATTGTTCACTTGCTTGTCTCGAGATCCACTTACCCTGGCTAAAAATGTTATTTGGAAAGAGTGAGATTCCAAAGAATCCCAATAGCAACAGTTTACGAATATGATTTAGGGAGACCTTCAATGAAGTCCATGGCAGTCGAATCCCACACCCGACTAGGTATAGGCAAAGGCTGCAACAACCTGGAAGAAGTTATGGTTTCATACTTGCACCTAGAGCATGCATCACACCTTTTGACATACTCCACCACATCAATTATTAACTTTTTCCACCAAAAGAAACTTTTTATATGATGATAATTAGCTTGTATCCCTGAATGTTCTCCCTAAGGGCTTGAATGCAACCACTCAAGAATATGCAACTGAAGAGCTTATACCTTGCCTACAACCTATTTACCCTTTCTTCACAAAAGAGTACCATCCCAAGTAAGGTGACTCCACACTCCTTCATTTTGTTGCACCTTTTCAAGTAGAGAACGAGTAAAGTCATCTCTACCCCAACTATCCTTTACTTGCTGCAACAATTCTTGTGAAGTAGTGCCATAAGTCATTTGCATTAGTTGCTGCTTAGGAAGGCGAGAGAGGGCATCCGCTACCGAGTTATTCACCCCCTTATTGTACACTATATCATAGTTAAAACCAGCGAGTTTAGACACCCAAAACATCTGAAATAGTGTCTTAAGTTGCTAACCCAACAAAAATTTAAGACTTTGCTTATTTGTGTGAATGAGAAATTTCCCCCTTTCAAGGTATTGGTGCTAATGCAGCACCGCTAGTACTACAGCCATAAACTCCTTCTCATAAACTGATAGATTTTGATGTCGTGGGGAAAGACCTTTGCTAAAGAATGCAAGAGGCTGTCCTTGCTGCATTAAAACAGCACCAATTCCCACCCCACATGTATCAGATTCCACCATAAACTGCTTGGCGAAATCAGGAAGAACAAGGATCGAAGCTGAAACTAATGCATCTTTGAGACGTTGGAAGGCCTCACCAGCAGAATCAGACTACACAAAGGCATTCCTCCTCAATAAAAGAGTCAAGGGTCTTACAACAATACCATAACTCTTGATAAAACGCATGTAGTAGCCAGCTAAACCCAAAAATGCTCTCAATTGTTTAACTATCGTCGGTTAAGGCCAATTTGCAACTGCTTGGATCTTCTTAGGGTCGGTTGCCACTACCCCATCTCCTAGGATATGCTCTAGATATTCCACACTTGTAGCAGTAAAGGTACACTTGCTTTCCTTCACAAAGTAGTGATGTTGTTGCAACGTTTGCAAAGCAATCCTCAAGTGCTCCTGATGATTTGCAAGTGAAGGACTATAAATCAGTATATCATCAAAGAAGACTAGTATAAACTGTCTAAGAAAAGGATGAAAGATATCATTCATAGCCCCTTGAAAAGTTACTGGTGTATTCGTAAGGCCAAATGGCATTACGAGCCACTCATAGTGTCCGGAGTGAGTCTTGAATGCGGTTTTGCAAGCATCTTCTGGCACCATCCTAATTTGATGATAACCGGCCCGTAAATCAAGCTTTGTGAACTATCTAGCCTTGCCCAACTCATCAAACAAGTCCTCAATGAGAGGAATAGGATATTGATTCTTAATTGTTTTCTTGTTTAACTCCCTATAATCTACACACATACGCTACGATCCATCCTTCTTCTTAACAAGGACTATAGGAGATGAAAATAGGGAAGAACTCTCTTGCACAACACCTGTCTCAAGTAGCTCATTCACTAATTTCTCAATGACATCCTTTTGTGCAGCGGGATATCAGTATGGCTTCAAGGAAATAGAATATGTGCCCTCTGCTAAGATTATGGGGTGATTATGGCCTTCCCTAAAAGGTGGGAGGCACTTAAGCTTATCAAACACATCTTGAAAAGCCCCCAAGACACCCTGAATCTCTGCAGGCAGGTTAGGATTAGCATCTCTAATTGCAAAACAACTCACCTTATCGCCTTGAATTTCAACTAGCTGCATAAGGTATAGTTGCCTCTCCTTGATGCAACTTGCCTCCACCCTCTTTGGTGCTGCAATCCGTGGAGAATGAGGGATATTAGCCTGCAATTTCACTAGCTGGGCATCCTTCTAAAAATACATGGATAATGAATCATAGTCCCAAAAAGCATTCTTTATGCTTCTAAGCCACTACAGACCCAATACCATATCGTATGTGTGTAATTCAATGATTCTAAAATCAAAAATGAATTACAAACCTTGCATCTTCCAACGCAACCCATGCCAAATACCATGAATTTTCAATTTACCTCCACTTGCTATCTCAACATGTGCAGGGGTGTTTCTTGGGGCTGTCAACCCAGTTTCATGGCTATATCCAGATTCAAAAATTCATGAGTGCTCCCACTATCAATTAAAACTTGTATAAAATATTTCCCAGCAGTACCCAGCACTCGTATAGCCTCAGAATGATCGATTCCTTCTATTGCATGCAAGGATATGCGCATTTGCTCTGTTTCTTCATCAGTTACAACATCGGTGTTCTCAGGGTCAGCATGAACGTCATCCTCATCCTCATCCTCATCCAATAGTACCATATGTAATTGCATTTTCTGCCGCTGAGGGCACTTGTGGTCCCTAAAAAATTTTCCATGGCAGAAGAAACATAAGTTGTTGGCTCGATGCTATGCTTCTTCCTCTGTCGTAAGTGCCTTCACAGGTCAAGTAATTGTTCGTGGGACAAAATTGGCATTTTGATTAATTTGAGGGAGTTTCTGGTCTTTTTAATAAGACCCATTAGAAAAAGACTGGGTCTTGGTCAATGTCGACGTGTTGGTGGAAGAATTGGACCCCGTATTCGCTGTGCTCTATTTCTGAAACTTATCCGAGTTGCTCTTCATAGCCTTTTGATTGACAGCGATTTCTTGGGTTCTTGCTAAGTGACGAGCTTCTTGCAGATTCCTGGGATTGAACAGCAGAACGGAGTCTGCAATTTCATCCTACAACGCTTCGACATACGCGTCGACAAGATAAACCTCACTCAAGTCCAATTTCACCGAAATTTGATCGAACATGGTGTTGAAATCGGCCACCATCCCTGTTTGTCTTAAATGGGTGAAATCGGTCATAGGGGTCTCAAACGGTTGGCCGAAGGTGTCCAGGAGCAGTGCCGAGTACGCTGACCATGTCGGAGGTTGTCGCCAGCGTCGCTCCACCGCACAATGCCATTGGAATCGTTCATCATCCAAATGCATGGATGCCATAGTAACCTTCGAAGCCTCTGGAGTTTCGTCAATTTCAAAGAACCGTTAGACTTTCCCTAACCAGTTATCCATATCTTGACCGGTATATCTGGGGAATTCCATTCGTGGGTTGTTCTCTGATACCATTGATAGCAGATTGTAATATGAATGTCTTTAGGAATTGGGAATTAGGGTAGAGAAGAAGAAATTAGAGGGTTGAAGAAGAGAATTAGAGGAATTAGGAGTAGAAGATAGAGAACAGAGGAATTTTTGAATAATGCTCTGACTTTCATTCACTCGCAAAACTGACTAACAATAGTACAATGGCCATATATATAGGCATTAGAACAGAACCGGGAAAACAGAAACAAAATAACAACACAGCAGGGGTTAGGGGTTCATTAATCAAGTACCTATTATTAATTAGACATGGGTAAGCCCATGTTTGGCTAGTGTTGCTCTTAAACAACTAATACCACTAATGGTTAATCCCACTCTTCTAATTAACTAACTAATATAACTAACTTTTCAAATTATTTATTACAACATCATATCATCTTACTCACGAGATGACCAACAGACTGTGTACCTGAAAGAGCCTTTGAAGGTTATGACCACCGACCTCCAAATGAAATGAATTAGCGATACGTTTAGAAAAGTGTGTAGAAAAAAAATAACAGAGTATGTTTGATGCGAGTATTCAGCACTAACAGTCTAGCTAACACAGCAAACTTGAGTTGATATAGTCAAGCATTTACTCTGAAGTAAAAAATCATTAGTTATTTTCTTATAATCTCTAATATTCAGCCCCTTGACGCGAAAGCTCTTTTGTGATTGAAGTTCTTTGCAATTTCATTTAATTATGAAGGCTAACTCATTTTCTAATTTTCAACTCTAACTTAACTGATGAATTTTATTATAAACATAATCTCAAGACACTTCTGATCAAAGTCATGATCCTACAAGGCCATTCTTAACCCGATATCACTCTTTCGGGATTTAGGATTGTAATGGAGATATCTCTAACATTTAATATCACTGATTTCTCGTTAATCTCTTGCCAAATGAGATCCAGAGAGTTCATGGTTGTTCCTTTTGTTTCTGGTTAACCTGATTACTGTTTCATATAGTATTTAATCGTTTCACTATCAATATAAGATGAGATAAAAAACTCATCCGTCATAAATAATCCATTTAGTGGTGAGGCAGCTCTGAATATTTTTTTTTTAACCATTTGCAAGTAATTTTCAATCCAATGATGCGATCCTTTAATTATAAGATCGCAGATGTCTCCAATTCTACATGAAAATATGAATGGCAAGTATAAATCAACCCCAAGGGAAGCCAAATTGACTGAAAGAATGTAAGAAATCGCAAAGAGGAATATCAGAAACTTAATCGTGTCATTTATTAGGTTGGACAAGAATCACAGAGATCGAATTATTGATACATCAAGAATCTATAACCGCTCACTCTCTGAGAAAACTGGAGCAACGGCGAAGAGCTTCTTTCTGAGCAAGCACCGAGGGCGATTAATCCTCAAATCAAAGCAAGGAACTCCAAAATTGACTAGGTTCAGTGCCACATCAGTCTGATCGGCGGAGGAAGATGTTGAAGTGGGGGACGAGTTGGATGTAAGAACATCGGATAGAAAAATCTGAGTATGCGAATCAAAGATCCGAGATCTTGCATGGAATTTGAAAATTGAAATCCCTAAGACGAGCCAGAGCTCCAATTTCAACCAAAAATTCTCAAACCAAAATAAACTAGCAAAGCATATCATAGTAGGATCAGAATCAAGCAACAATGGAGAGTGATCAGAGGCCACCAAAGGTAAAACATTAACACACGATTGAGGAAAGGATTGAAACCAAGAATAATTACAAATTGCTCAGTCAAGTTTCTCCCAGACAGCCTCCTCTCCATGGCGATTATTAAACCAAGTAAAATGAGGCCCCCTCACAGGGATTTCAAATAATTGAGTATCAAAAAGTAAGTTTTGAAATTGTGAAGCTTCCCTTATCTCCATGTTCTTACTTTGCTTATCAGACAAATATAAAGTCTGGTTCAAACCACCAATTAAAACCCATGGCCCCTGAACAGAGTAAAAAGTGCGCTGAATCCAATCCAATAACTTAAAACGATTAGCAAGAGGAAAGCCATAAGTACTAGTCACATAAGCAAAAGTATTATGAGCTATATTAATAGAGTAGAGCACCCAGTGAGGTGAGGAATCTAAAACAGAAACAACACAGTCAGCCACTACCCCCATATACACCCCACCACCCTTACACAACGGGTTAGAACCCCTAATGTGTACAAAACCAAAAGGGAGTACAAGCTTATTCATCTTACCTAACGGTTGTTTGGTTTCAAACAAAAAGAGAAGGTGAGGACGATATTTCCTAAGAAGGCGCTTTAGATGTTGAACCGTCGCAAGCCGCCCTAACCCATGACAGTTCCAACATAATATTTTCATGACTGACCTGAGGACTCTTGACGGCCAGCCCTCGAAGCCTCATCAGCCAGTTTAGCAACAGAAGAGGAATCATGAGCAGGAGAGACAGCAAGCGCCTTGCGTCGATCGGAACCTTCGGCTAATTCCCAAGACCGAGAGCACGTTTACGAAGGTGAACCTCTTGAAGTCATTCAGAAAGGGACTCAGAACCAAGTAAGTCAGAGGCATTAACCATGTGAAGTGGTTCAACTTGTGGCAACAAATTGAACAATGCGTGAAAGCCCAAAGCAAGTCCGGAACAAAGGAGAACATTGGATCTATTTCAACTGGGTTGGGCACCTTCAATATAAAAGGCCCAAAGGAGTCAGATATGTGAGGAACATGATTCACAGTTTTTCGACAAACTGCTGGAGGTTAAGAATCAGGCCTCATTGGGTTAATAGAAGCTGGGTCATCCATTAAACCCAAAGAACGCATCATATCTTTGAATGCTCGCTTCCTACTTGAGGAACGAAAAAGAGAAGGCTGGGGCCCAATACCAACAAAGGAGGTAGCTACCCAAACAAGACAAATTGGGCGTACAAACTAATGAACAAAAAAATCGGATAAGGCAATAAACCGATCATGGTACATGTTTAAGGGTTAATGGGTAAATCGGGGTCTAATCGATTGTTAGACTAGCCATATTAAAATATTACAATTTATTAGTGGCAATATATATATATTAATATATTTTTAAACTTCTATAGATAAAAATGAAAATCTTTAGAAAAAAATACTTAAAATCTATTAGTATTAGTTATGATGCATATACTTATGCAATGATATCTCCTTTCCTATAATTATTATATCATTTTAAATAATTTTTTTCATCATTTTCTTTTTTTTAGATTTGTTCTTTTTTTACCTACTTTTCTCTTCATCCTGATCTTCAACCTTTCATTTTCCCCTCAAAAACAGTGCGAGATAATAGTTAGAAAAATTAAAAAATGAAATCGGTCCAACTAGTTAAACCACCAGTTTTCCCAGTTCAAGGTCCAATGGTTGAATCAGATTGGACCATTGACCAGTTCATTGGTTGAACTAGTCGATATGATCCAATTTTTTATTCCATGGTACAAACAACCCTACCATTAACCACAGATAAGGAGGGTCCCTCTTGTAATGCCCCAAATTTTGATTAAGGGCTAATGACCCCATATGAGATCATAAAGAATGTTTAATGAATGCTTTTGGGAAATAGAGTATGTGTTATGACTGAATTAGCAGTAGAAAATGTTCAAACCCTGTATTTAAGGTTAATTATGTGGCAAAGTCTTTATTGAACTTAAACGAGAGGGGAATGGCATATGAAGAAGGGAAAAGAGATTAAGTTATGGCTTAAGTGAAAATTATAGTGAAAGTGCTATAGTCAGGGGCAAAACAATAAGAATAAAATTTATCGGTTAATTAGTCAGTAACCGAAGAAGGAATTGATCACTAACTAAAGGAATTAGTGGTGTAACCAAATTATTAAGGGAATTAGTTAGTGTAACTATGTAGTTACTTACTTTATAAGAGGCTATAGGATTAGGACAAGTGGCATCATGGATGAAGAGAAAGTTGTTGGAAAAGTCAAGAAGCATTTTTTAAGTTATTTCTCTTCCCTCTCTCCTTGTATTTTCAGCTGTCATTGGTATGGGAAGGGAAATATCATCATTTCATCATCTTCGTCTCTCTCTTGCTCTCATTTTCGGTAGCCATGGCTAGGGATGAAAGAGGAAGAAGCTTTTAGTTAAGGTAAGCCATTTTAGCCTTGAAAATGACCTTGGATTCCAAAATCCTCTTCTTTAATCTTGTTTCTTGAGTTGAAGGCTTCAATTGTATGGTTTTAGATTTTCAAGAGGTGGTGGTTTGTGCACTCAAGAAAATCTAGAAGTTGGTGAAGCAAGGAACAAGTTAGAGAAAGTGATAGAGGTGAGTAAAAACTTTTTTTTGATGTGTATATTGTGGTCATTGTTCTTGAATTTTTGGAATTTTTGCCCTATTTTTCGTGGATTAGGGTCTTAGAGGGTTTGGTATTAGAGCTGGGAATCAGGGCCGGCCCGGCCCTACAGGGCCGGCCCTTGACGGGCCAGGGCCTAACAGGGCCGGCCCTAAAGGGCTCGGGGTCAAGAAAATTGCAGTTTTTCAAGGCCCGGCCCGAGAGCATCAGGGCCAGGGCCAGCCCGCAGGGCCGGGAAATCCTTTTCACAATATTTAACTATTTTTCCTGCATATTTTTCCTAGAGAGATATAATTAGTAAATAATAACGACTAAAGTTCTAATTTAATACATAAATGTTGTCAACATTAATGTTTAAATAACACGTCTCTTGCAACAAACAAACACAGTTACTAATGTATAATCAAAGGTAAAATCATGTCCATAAATAACTCACACAAAGGCCAAAGTATAAGAAGGCAAGAAGCTAAATACTCTAACCTCTAAACAACATAAGTATGAAGACTATCATTTTCACCTTCTTCGCCACTATCATCAATTTCAAGGACATTTGATTGTGTTTCACTTTGAGCAGTAGGTTCAAGTAGTCAAATAATCACAACGTCCATCAAAAATCATACTCTATCAGGCAGAATAGTATATAATATGATTTGAGTCTAAATAGGCAAAACAATATACTCAAAAATCATACTCCAAAATCACAATATGATTCAATTAGACAAAACAATATACTCAAAAATCATACTCTATACAATATGAGGACAGAGTGACATATAGATTCAATAAGGTAATTCAAAAATGTAACATAGTTCCTTTCCAAGTAAGAAAAATAAAAAATAAACGGGCCTAAAGGGCCGGCCCGGGGCCCTCCAGGGTCGGCCCTTTTAAGCCCGAGGCCCTACAGGGCCGGCCCTTTTAGGCCCGACTTCCTTTTGATGCTATAATTTACAAGCCCGGCCCTTGAAGGGCCAGGGCCTAAAAGGGCCGGCCCGACGGGCTCGGCCCGTTTTCCCGGCTCTATTTGGTATGTTGTGGTCATGGAAATGGTGCTTTACATTGAGTCTTGGATAAATGGAAGTGAATGAAACTTTGAATGTAAAGTTTGGCAATTTTGGGTTTTGTGCTGAATTGTTGCCTAAAACAGAACATGATAATGGAATGAGAATTTGTTTGTTTTGATGTTTCCATTGGATTCTTGGTGGAAAATTATGTGGGAATAGTGTTGAATGAGAATTTTGGAACAATTGTTGAAAACTGAAAAATGTTGTTGGTGAAAAACTCTGTGCAAGTAGTCAATTTGCATGAATGTTTTGAATGAGTAAATGGTAGCTAAAAATTTTGAAAATTTTCAATCTAATAGTGCACATGCTAAGCATTAAATTGATATATCATGGTGATCATTTTGATGTGTGTGCTAGAAGTTATGAATTTCCAAAGTTTGATGTCGAAACTGAAATCAATTCTAAAACAGCAAGGAGAATTGTTGAATTTCGTATTTTGTGGGTATATACAGCAATTATTCATATTTTTCTTGTAAATAGGTCTTAAAAATATTTAAGTAGGACTTGGGATCACCTCAATTCTATTTTTCTAGAATTAATTATGATTTTTCGAAGTTCAACCAAGAAAAAGGATTTTTCTTGGTTGTAGCCAGAGGATTTTTTGCCCCGGCCCAAAAGTTTTTGACCTGTTTTTTGCCATGGCCAGAGCATTCCTTGGCTGCGGCCAACCCTCAAAAATCAGCATTTTGCACTTCTGAAAGGTGATTTTTGGTCTAGTTCTCCCCAACCCTTTTAGGCTATTGTTAGAGACTTTCATAGTTACCTAAGGGACTTTAATGATAACCAAACTTAAGTATTTTATAGTTATTTGAGAATTGGAATAAGTGATAACATGTCGTCCTTAACTATGATGATATGATTTGATATTTGCCCCGAATGTAGGAGACATGTGCCTAAATAAGAATGGAAAGAACAAGATAGTGACACTTTCTCCTATATAATGTTTAATACATTGTATGTTTGTACTTATCATTGAATGAACGATTGAGTCGCGATGGGTACCCTGGCTTTGAATGAACAATTGAGTCGTGGTAGGTAGCCCAACTTTGAATGATGCTGTTGCTTATTGTCATGCCTATCATAGGAGTGATTATGGTAATGATTGAATGTTGCTGTTAGTGATTATCATGCTATTCATGTTTGTGATCAAAGTCATGATTGAATGCTGTTGTGTTACTGAATTGTGATATTTGCTTACATGTTTTGTTATATTATGCATCATGAAACCCCCCCTCTATAATTATTATTCGAAATACATTATTAAAATGAATTAGAGACCGTCGGATAAACAAAACTCATTTCAATTCCCTATCATTAAGATAAGGTTTTCACAAATACCTTTTGAAATCTAATACACCTGGTCTCATATTCATATTTCGAATACAATTACCTCACGAAGATAAATCACATTCATAACATATCAGAGTGCACAACATAGTAATCCTGGCAATCCCAGGTTTATACATTTACTAAGGATTTACAGGGCATATTCGCCCATTACAATTTTCCAAACAAGGGATTACACAAATCCATCTTGAATACATAATCAATTACTCATTCGAACATATACACATCTAAATATCCAAATATACATCCCAAACATATAAGTTATCCCAATCCATAACTGAAAACCAACTACCACATCTACATCTCGAAGGAGTCTTCGCCGCCCCTGGTTGCTTGTCCCCTCCTCGAGCCTCTTGCCCTGTCTAAATTGTTGATAGGGGAGGATGAGATTCGATAGCATCTCAGTAGGAAAACAGTATCAATATGCATGCAAGATAAATGTTTAATGCATGGCATGCTTACTTTACTCTAACTTATGCTCAGACAATGACATATTTGCGTGCTCATTGTTTCAAACAATATACTTATGGCCATAACATAAATAGAAACAGAGCTTTATATATGTTACACATAATTAAGCAAAGACATAACATGCATCAATACACCAACACAAATATCAAATACATGCAGGAGAGGTAAGTTCTCTACACTTGTTCTTTCCACGTATGCTCCGGCACATGCTACTTACGATCAGGGCGAACATCAAACCCTATAACCAAAGCAAGGACATAGGGTTAATTCCTTTCCAATTCCTTAACTTTCAAATGCTTAAGTTGGTTATCATTCATGACCTTTAGGCAGCAACTCAAAGCCTAAACACATGCCTAAAGGGATTGTACAGTACTAGGTTAGAAACCACTTTTCAAAATTACAAAGTGCTGAAAATAGGGGTTGGCTGC
The DNA here is from genome assembly GCA_963242795.1 of Inga leiocalycina. Taxonomy (NCBI): domain Eukaryota; kingdom Viridiplantae; phylum Streptophyta; class Magnoliopsida; order Fabales; family Fabaceae; genus Inga; species Inga leiocalycina. The sequence goes on from OY725330.1 coordinate 21,635,361, forward strand.
AGCCAAGAATTCTCTAGATGCAGCCAAAAATGGCACTGAAGGTTTTTGGTTGCAGCCAAGATTTTCTGGCTGCGGCCAAAACCTGCACAGAAAGTTTTGGGCTGCAGCCAAGGAAGCTTCAAAAAATCATAATTAATTCTAGAAAAATCAAAATGAGGTGATTCCAAAGACTAATGAAAAGCTATTTAAGTCCTCTTCACTGGAAAAATATGGATCAATGCTGTTCATAATTGCAAAAATACAGAATTGCACAAAATCCAACACTGCTCCAAAACAGATTCCAGTTTTAATCCCAAACTTTGAAAAATCATAAATCCTAGATCACAAAACTAAATGACATGAAATATATGTCCATTTTGAAGCTTGACATGTGAAATTTAAAACTGGAAAGTTTCAAAATTTGTAGAAATCATATGCCCATTCAAAACTTCCAAACAATCCAACTGCCCTATACAAAGTTCATACTGGACAGAATTTTAGTTTTTGCACAATGGCTTCTAATGGTTCCAATTTCACATCAAACGTCATTTCCACATAAATTTTCACAAGAAATCCATTGGAAACACCTAATCAACCAAATTCAACTCATATTAACACGTTACACAATAACCACAACATGTCACACAATGTCTCAACCTAAAACTCAACATTACAAACCTTTCCATTCCAAAGTTCCAAACCAATTCCAATGGTACCAAAATACAATATGACACCATTTTATCACAATACACCAAAAAATTCATCCATTTCACAATCATAACAAAATCAGGGCAAAATTCACACACCACAATACTCATCCAATAGCCACAATATATAGATCAAAAGGGAGCTATTACTCACCTCTTCCTTTTCCTCAAGCTTATTTCTTGATTCCTCAACCTTCAAGTTTTATTCAAGCACTCAACCACATTCTTTCAAAAATATAAAACTATAGAGATGAAGCTCTCATCACTATGAACAACATTATAGAAAAGTGTTTAAGCATTAGAGGCCAACTTCAAGGCTAAAAGCTCACCTCAAGCTTTCTCTTTCCTCCCTTAGGCTTGGACGACATGGAGCATAAAGAGAGAGAGTGAGGATGATGAAGATGATCTGATTTTTGGGCAAAAAGAGGCCCTTGGCCGACTTTTACAAGGACAGGAGATACGGAAGAGTTTGAACCTTTGACCTAAGATCAAGGGCTCACATGTTGCGACTTATCACACTCTTACAACATCTTCATAAGTTCACATGAGCGCACACACACATATGATTCCACTCTCTTGATCTCTTAACAATCAATCAGAACCATTGATCTTTGAGTTACCAATGAGCTTCCTCTTCGGTAACTGATCAATTGGTTAGTAACTTTCCTGTTTTACCCCTGATTATGGCAATTCCCACTGAATCACCACCAAACACATCATATCTTTCCATTACACCATAATATGTGCCCTCCCTCTATTTTAAGTCGGTTTAGATGTTAATCCACAATTGAAGTTAAATATAGGGTTTCGGTTCCGCTCATATCACATTTGAATCCCAATTCACATCATATTCTCTAAGAGTGTTTATGTATCAATAATCATCTCTACTTTTGAAGTCATTATCCCTTATTCAAAATTGGGATATTACACATCATATACATGAAATGTTATTACTGAGATTCCTTTGAATCTCACTCTTTCCATTAACCAAATTTTAGCCAGGATAAGTAGATCAATGGACAAGCAAGTACATAAGGGCAACTAGGATTGTCGGTGATAGTCTTTAGCTTTTGATTTTTGGTTATCACTTTTGGATAAATGTGGATATATATATATATATATATATATATTGATCACAGAATAGTGTTTTATTGTAATACCCGACAAGGGAAACTAAGATGGGCAAAGATGCCCTATAAAACACTTTTAGTTAATGAATATATCCGAGGTGAATGTTGGAAATTTTTGCTAAGCACTTTGATATTGATGTATGTAACAGAACCGAAAAGGCTAAATGGCTTTTAAAAGTGAATGGAGATCGTATTATACAGGTTTTGGAAAAAAAATTTATTTATTTTCGATCTCTTAATTAATTTATGACACGTGTTCAAACACTATTACGGCCTTTTAAGTGCGGGGGTTACACCACTCCATTTCTATCAGAGTACAAGCTATCAAAATTACCATTAATCTCCAAGTGTCATACTAAGCCCTCCTCATTAATCACTTGTTTACCACGTGGATCCCCTACATGTTTTGTGATATATAAAAATAATAAAGAGTTAAAAATTAGTTAGTTTGTTGGGATATAGCCATTAGAAGAATTTGTTAGTAAAATTGCATTTTAGGTTAATCAATTAGTTGGGATCTCTCTCTATATAAAAAGGGGCCTTATGCTATTGAAAATCAGGTTGTAAGTGATATAAAATAACTATGTTTTTTGAAATATCTCTACTTCTCTGTTTCTTCCTTTAGGTTCCCTTTGTTTCTCTATTCTCCTTCTTCTTTAAACCCTCTATGTTCTTCTCTATTTTCTCTCTTTCCCTCTCTTCCTCTCTTTCTCTCTATACAGAATATTAATTATGTAATAGTGGTATCAAAGCCACCGATTCTTGGCCCTCCCACTGTGATTCCAAAAGAAAATGGAAAAAAAGATCCTACTAGTCAATAGCTACTACAACTTCTTGATTCCTTCCAAGAAGCGTGGAAGAACGACTTCAGAATATGACAATAATGGTTGAACAGATGAGGTCCATTCTAGAAGAGCTTTTGTCCACGAAAAAAGATGCAAAGTTACAAGAATTGTTTTGGAAGGAAAAGATTCAGTCGAAAGTTCCCTAAGAAGGCCTAGTCGACCACAAGGCACTTGACTAAGTTCAAGGAGACAATGAAGGCCTTAAAGCCTCTAATCTTGAGCAAGAATCCGAGAGCCATGATGAAGCTCAAGTCACATGATCTGCGACTGAGTAGAATGATGACACGAAGATAAGTTGTGGTGTACAAGTACTTCTGCTAGCAATAGACAAAAGAGGAGCATTGAAATAATGGTCGAAAGAGGTGAAGCCAAGAACCTCGATGTCCGTGAACATTTTCAAGAGGATTCGCACAAGGAACCTTCAGTTTTGGCAGCATTGACAACTACTTCTCTCTTGACGCCGATTCCCATTCTATCCTTAAGTTCGAGTTCTTCGATAGCTATCTTCTTTCTTTACCCGCCGTCGAGTCCTCTTCCTTCACGGTTGTCCCTTTTTGCTCTGTTGACAGCCATTGCTTTAGATTGCTTCATGTCATTGGGTTCTTTTCTGTCACAACTATCTCTGTTTCGATCACTTGTCGAAGGGGTTTGCAATGTATCGATTATTCGCATATTTCAACTAAGTCTGAACTAGTTATAAGGTAGGCTAAGGAGCTCATGTGGCTGGGTTTAATTGAGTTTAAAAAGTCTAATGTCATGTTGTCTCCCATCTTCTGTCAGAGATATTTTGATGGTGCCCTAAATTTTTTAATACCATATGAGAGCATAGGCTTCTAGAATAATAGTCAAATAAAAAGCTCACTAAGGTTTTTCTTTGGATATTTTCAATCCAAGGCTGTTGCAAATTGGGGTTTTGATTTTTCAATTTTGTCCTACACAAAGTCGACTACTCATTTGGCTCAATAGGGAGTTAGTGAAGATGTTTCTTGGCTCTGGTTTTCTCCAATATACAGTGGATAACATCTAGGGTCCTACTACATATGGAAAAAGTAGCAAGTCATCTGTTCTGTGCATGGTGGGACCCTCAACAAGCTCAGAAGGCAAAGTTCACAGTTGGGACTCATATTTTCTATAGTTAGCATGAGTTTTTTCGAAATTGAAAAGCTTGTTCCTTATTGTATTTTTGTTGTTTTCCATCCTTAAGGGAAAGGATGTTTTTGGGAGGGGTATTGATATATAAATATAATTGAGTTAAAAATTAGTTAGTTTGTTAGTTTGTTGGAATATAGCCGTTAGTAGAATTTGTTAGTAAGATTGCATTTTAGGCTAATCAATTAGTTGGGATCCCTCTCTATATAAAAAGGGACCTTATGCTATTGTAAATCAGGTTGTGAGTGATATGAAATAACTATTTTCTTTTTAAGTCTCTACGCTTCTCTATTTCTTCCTCTAGGTTCCCTCTTTTTCTCTATTCTCCTTCTTCTTTAAACCCTCTATGTTCTTCTCTATTTTCCCTCTTTCCCTCTCTTCCTCTTTTTCTCTCTATATAGAATATTAATTCTGTAACAATTTGAAGGAGGATCTGCCATGTGACCCTGACCATCCAGTTGGGAAGCACTAGAGAGACCTTAATTGGAGACAAACAGGTACCCAAAAGGGTTGTTCAGGTCAGGAGGGATTTGAGAGCTATTACTTGAATCATCTGGCAGAAGGTTTTCCTCTTGTTCTTCCTCCTGTTCGTCCTCTTGTGGCACTATATTTGCCATACCAAATTAGGGTGCATCCAAACCACCACTCTTTGAAGAAGATGATGAAGACGAAACATTGATCGGAATGATAAAATCATCCTTATCCTTCGAATCAGACTTACGACCTAGTCCATAAACTCCCGGAGGTGGCTAAAAACTTTGATCAAGATGAGCCACTGAAAAAGGAGAATAATCTCACACAATATAACCCTCCACTCCATCCTTTAACACATGAAAAAATTTTCGTTGTCTTACGAGTGTTAGCCTTATCAAAGAAAGCAACATTTGTTCTGGCCACATAAGGGAACCGATAATGTCTTGCAAACCTAACACCATATTGTTGAAAAATCCGAAGACGATGCTCTTAAACAGCCTGATGCATCTGCGTTGGATTCCAATGGCAAAGTTGATCTACATGGCCAATTGTGCCACACTAGAAGCATATACGGAATACCCACTCATAATGACACTCTACCCAAATTCAACGCATGTTCCACAACACACGAATAGCAATGAGAAGAGGCAAAGAAACATCAACAAACACTTGAACCCTCATAAATCTAACATTAAAGGATGAAGGGTCAGACATAATATCTAAATGTCTGAATTGGTTAAGCATATTTCCCAAGATGTGAGCATTTTCAATAGTCATATAATCAAATGGAAATCCCCACAGCTGAATCCAAAGAGCCACATGCGTTGGTCGAACCTCATCAATGATCATGTCAGGAACCCAAGGTCACATCTCCATTAAACTATTAGTAACTGACCAAGGGCTATTTAATAACACACATTGTTGATCCATTGGGTCCTCAAATCGAATATAATACGCATTTCCCACACATGCAACAACCTTAAATTCACTCGAGATTCCATGCATGCAACAACTCTATTCGTACCTTTTTGATTGACAGCTCCTTAACTATAGCCGGGAATAAGGGCCGGCCCTTCATAGGCGCCCGTTTAGGCCCGCTTACTGTAAAACCCCCAATTTTTTAAGCCTGCGGCCCTACAGGATTGGCCTTTCACGAGCTCGGGCTTAAACGGGCATAAATTCATTTTAATTCAAATAAAATTCACTTTCAAATTTTATAATTTATTTATTATTTTGTTTTAAATTGAGATACATTATTTTTAAAACTCATAAATTTCTAGCTAAAATAATTATCTAATGTCCAAATTATCCTTTTTTTTAGTTTAAATAAATAAACCATTGTAGAAAACCAAATAAATCAAACCATTTAATAAGTGTTAGCCTGTTCTAATACTCTATTAGGTACTTAGGTGTCTCTCATATTGATAATTTGATATAATAATATTACATATATTAATTTATTTTTTAAAAAAATATTAAACGGGTCTAAAAGGGTCGGCCTTATAGGAGCGGCCCAACTCCTTCTGAAGCCTCTAAATCATAAGCCCGGCCCTTGACGGGTTCGGACCTAACGGGCTGGCTTAACAGGCTCAGCCCGATTTCCCGACTCTATCCTTAACATCCATAAGAAAACCAATGAGACAGTGGCTCCAGTATTCAACCACCTCATCATTTGGAATAGCATCCAAAGCAACTACTGGACCTCGACCCACAAATGAGAAACCTTAGAACAGGTGACCAGAATTAGCATTCACTGTTGATTGATTCATCCCAAGTGTCACTGCCTTTTGACCAACCACAACCATGTGAAAGTCCAATAGAGTTAACCATGTTGAAAGCCGAAAAACCAATATGATTACGTGCTCATTTGAAATAGCTTATTTTTTGGTAATAAATGCTTATAAATTGTGATTCACGGTATACGAGGTAAGTATGTGAGAGAAATTTTATCTCGGCTTGCGTAATAAGAACTTATTGTCCAAATATAAGCCCAACCAAACACACACTACAAAAAGCAGGACAGAAAAGGTGATGGAAGTGATATAAAAGGACGAGACAAAGTTGAATAGAAAGAAAAGGGCATAAAAAAAGTTGAGCTTCTCGCAATAACTCAAAACAGAGTCTCGACTACTGGTCCTATACCATCATTGAGTTTATGCAGTTGTTTCATTGATGGGTCTTCAAATATTGAATGAAATTAGGAAAAAAATACAAGAAAATACAATTTAAACTTCAAAATCTCAAATCAGTCTTATTGCCTGTAACAGTATTAGTATTGACTATAAGAGCATAGCAATTAACTACTCATTTTAATAGGAAATCATTAATTTGGGATTTTGAAGTTCAAATAGTATTTTATTATCTTTCTCCCATACAATTAATCATTCAACCATATATATTTATCCCAGTTAAAAAAAACTACATTTTTGCACAGGAATGACGGTTTTACTAAAATGCCAATATGCACTAAAAAAACAGATTATTACCGACCGAATTGCCGACCAAGTCTCTACTTTCAAACCATGAGTTTTAGTCTTAAGGGAGAAAATAGTCCATGTATTCAGTAACATATAAGAACTGACCAGAGAACAAAAGCTATAAACATCAAATATTGTTTTAAGCCATGCAGATATATAAAACTTGGTTATGACTTATGGCCAATTGTTGAAAGAAATAAATGTATGAAGTAATGCAAAATAGTAAACAACCTAAATATATATAAACAACCTAAATATATAATATATTAATTTAAAATATGCTTAAATTAAAATATTAAATTACATATACTTGAGTTCAGTAAATTCATTTATCATCATAATAAGAAGACTATAATGCTAAGATTTTATCATATAATTGTTATAAGAGATGAAAAGAGGCCCCAACCCCATGTTCCTGAGAAAGAAAGACACTTATTTGTTTTGGCCCAAAGGACATATAAGATCATGTAAACATGCATGTATATAAAAGCCAACAAAAAAGTTGGTCTAGTTGGTAAAAGAATTGATTCATAATCATAAGATTATAAATTTAAATCCCACCGATGTAAGTATCTCTACAAACTATTTGGGACTGGAGGCATGCCTTGGCCCTAACGAGCCTCCAGACCCAACTCACCTAAACTTTTATTGTAACAATATGTATATATATATATATATAATAACTTATCACATGAAGCAACTGGCAACCAACACACAAACACACGAAATTGTCAAAAACAAATTGAGTTAAACATTCCTAGCTTTACTTGCAAAGATCCAAATAATGTAACACTTAATTTAAGAACATTTTGCAATCTCACACCTGGCCACATGCATATATAATCTTCACGAAAGCGCTCAAAGCTCTATTTCATCTAGAAAGAATTTTCTATAGTGATTTCAGCAGGAGGGAGGAGACAGATAAACACAAAAATAGTATATATCCCACTTCTGAGGAGTGGGTCTCGTTACCATCTCATGTCTATATCTCTCCTTGCTTCAAGTAAAGTCACTTTGGAGCATCTGTGTTACCATTTCATCATATAGGAAACCAAAACCAGGACCAGGACGAGGACCAATCATGGAACTGTAGCTCGCCCCTTGAAAATCAACTTCCAACCAAATCCATCCATAATCCTTAAAATGTAGCAACTCCATGCATCCTTCAATCATCTGGATCTTCTTGCATGTCTGGCCGCCTCCTCGATTGCAAAGCCAGGCGTGCATCTCTCTCGCGTTCAAACTCACGGTAATCTGCTCGCTGCAAGAAGGAAACCCGATCCAGATATTGGTTTGAACTCTTCTTGTAAGCATCAAGCTCCTCTTCCAGTCCCTTATTTTCTTCCTTAAATTCTCCCCAGTCCATTTTGGTCTTGTCAAGTACACTGAGCTTCTGTTTTTTCTTAATTAGTTCAAGCACAACATCCACAGCAGAAGCTGCAGGAGCTTTTGTTCTTTCTATTGCCTCCATTGAATCAGCATCAACAAACTTTTTAACTTCAATTTCTTTACCGGCAAAGTCCCGAACTTCCGTAATCTATCCAAAGGAAAAAAAACAAATTAATACAGAAATGAATTGCTTATAGATGTCATGCATGGCAGTCAATGACATAGACCGGCTTAAAATTTAAAGCATTTCAATGAAAACACACCAACACATACCAAACTAATACCAGATTAAACAATAGAAGAATTCCTTATTCCAACTACCAAGAAAGATATTGGAACCCCAATGCACAGATTAAATGAGATCTATATCAAACACTACTTCATAAAATTCAGGTGGTCTGCACTGACTCAGAACAGAGTGAAAATCTAGCATTACCACTTCCACACCTTCCCTGTTTCTTTTTTGAATGAACAATATCGCAAAGCCTACATCTCACTTTAGCTAAATCAAAGTGCGTTGATACCCATAAATACCATCTGTAGACAGCCAGAAAAAACACAGGTAACATTAAGGAATGCTTACAGCAATTTTCCCTCTGCCTGAGGCGGCAGAGGCAGCATCATCTTTAACTGCTGCCAGAGCGGCAGCCGCAAGTTTCTTGGCTTCATCACTAGTATTGTTCTCCATAGTGACAGTTCCCTTCTGGGATACATCTTGCCCAAGGGATTCAGTTGCCTTTGGTGCCATGCCCAAATAAGACATCCAATTCTATGACCAAAAGCATTAAGTGAAGAGAAATCAAACAATAAATAATAAGCAGAAACCATGCTCAAGTGAATATCCAAGGAAACATGTTCTTTCAGAAACACCTAGCAACCTACAAATCAGAGGCTTGGAAGGGGTGGATTAAGTGCCAAAAAGAAGAACTTACAGTAGATTTCTTCTTTGCAGTTTTCTTGGCAGTGGAATTATGCTTGCTTACAATACTTCTGAGGATCTTGCTAGATACTCCTTTGTTCATGTTTAGCCACATGGCATCAACTTGGGCCTTTATTTCTGGCAAGACAGAGCATGATAACAAGTTCATTCACAACTATTATATCAAAAAAGTTTATTCACAACCATAAATGTCAATTCCTTGATGAAAGTAGACAATACAGAAGAATAGCAGCACATTGATTGAACACGAGAAATGAAGATAAAATAACCCAAATTCTCACCAGTCTCTTCCTGTTTCCCCTGCAATGTTGACCCTGGAACAGCTTTGTTGACAGAATCAGAAGAAATAACATCTTTCCCGTTGATATTATCTGCAACATGAAATATAAATTATTATCCGAAGCAATTCTAACTCATATTTCTCTTTCCGTTATAAGACATAACAAAGGTTTGACCCTAAGACTCCTAACTTATCACAATCCTCATCAGAGCACACATAGTAGCTTCTGATTCTAGCTTAGAATACTCCTGAATAAAGAAGAGAATAAAACTATCTGTTTAAACCATTGAAAACATCTGGAAAGCGTAACCCATAACTAGGAATGCTTCTTAAGCAATTTAATCATAGATTTTGACAGAGGAACTCGCTTAAAATACTTACCTTGACACCATTCAGATTTTGTCATACGGGGAACTCAAGAAAGAAACATATCCAGCCAACTAAACCTTTAGAAGAAGTGATTAAGTGTCTACGATTATAACGCCACCGGCCAAAAAGGTCCATCCATCATAAATAAAAATAAACAAATTCTGTAACAACGCGTTTCGTTTCATTTACCAAATAAACACATTCTAAATACACTACAGCAGGATCAAAAGGCTGTGCTTGATACCTAAACGGAGAATGCAGAACTCACCGTTTCGCATGGTATGATTGATGTTTCTGGATCTCACGAGCAAACAAAATCAAACAAATAAGGAATTGAGATAACCTATAATGTCTTTTCTCTACAAACCGCTCTTTTCACGCATCCGATAATGGCCTTCGGCTTGAATGCCCTGCGTGAAGCTATGACGATAACCTGTAAATCTGCAAACCCTAGCACGATCGAGGTGGAAGACGATGCGAAGAATTGCCCAGTGATGTATGACATCGAAACGCACCGTTGCACTTGTCCACTTTTTTTTTTTTTTTTTTAATATTTTAGTTGAGCGCACGTTGCGAAACGCAATACTAATAACATCTGCTAGTATTATCTTGGCAAAAAAAAAAAAAAACATCTGCTAGGATTATATTATGGCCACGTTTTTTAAAATCAAAACAGCCCAAAAAAAAGCTTTGTTTTATTGGAAAAGGAAACAAATAAACTATCCAAATGGCCCAAATCAAAAATAGCATCCAGAATGGGCCCCTTTGTTATTTATTTTTTTTAAATTATTTTTTAATCATTTAACTCACACTCACACACATATGCATATGCATGTATGTATGTATGTGTATAGTGATTTTTATATTTCTACTGAATATTTATTTAATAAATTATAATTTATTATTTATTTTCAAATTTAAATTTGATTAATAAATCCTTATTAAGGGCAATAATAAATTTGATTAATTTATTATTTATTTTCAATATACTCACTCTCTGACTTTGTCTTCTTCCTCACTTTGCCTTTATGGTTTTTGCTTCACACATTGTCACCTCACAATCTCCTCTGTATATCCAGATCGCTCCTTCGACTTCTCTAGCGAGACCCACCACTCACCACACCATTAAACTTACATTGGCACAAATAACTAACAACGAGGACGACAACGGTGACGATGAGGACGGTGGTGGTGGCAATAAGGATGGCAACAATGACGGTGAACTCTGGATCTTCTTTGGCAACATCGTCTACTTCTTCTCCGATGGTTTGTTCTCAAATTGACAAGTGACCGGGTTTGTTCTCAAATTGGCAGGTGTCTGTGTTTGTTCTGAAATTGGAGGTGGTTTGTACTTGACCAAAGCTCTAAAATTTGGCTAAAAAAATTGAATGGCGCGAGTTTTTGGGAGGAGACGAAGGTTCTAGTTTTGCGATATTTTTTTTTAAATTTGGAAGGACATTTTGATATTTTTACATAAAAATTAGGTCTCATTTCCATAACATATCAAACAACTTTTAAACCTCATTTCTATTTCCATATCCATATCCGTTTCCACCAAAATCAATTTCGCGTACCAAATGGGTAATACCATTGTAGTTGATTCTTCCTACCAACTAGGCTCTACCTATTATAAAAAATCTAATTTTCCTAAATAGAAGAATACCCCATGCAGTTGGGGATAATATTTCAATTCATTTTCATTACATTCCTTTCAATTGTACTTGATTCTTCCTACTAAACAAGCTCTATGTACTATAAAAAAAATTTAGTTTTTTCAAAATAGAAGAATACCCTTACGGTTGGGGGAAAACAAGAAGAAGGATGCTTATGTGTGCCAGAAAATTTTTTTTTAAAAATAGCCAACGTGATAGGCTAAGTAAAAAACAAAAAGTAGAAATGATTCAATTTTTCTAGAGGTTGAGAGTTACCAATGTTGTAGGTGAAAAAACTTTATGCTGAAAAAATCATCCTAAGTAAACTCCATAGTGTTGACATTATAACTTGATAGTTGATACTCCCTCTGATGCTTAATATAGGATTAATTGGATGGTTGATTTTAATTATAAATATAAGATATATTTATCATATTTATAAGTCTTCTCCTAATTTACCCCTATTGATGCTTTCTCAATAATATTAAGAGAGAGATGGAAGGAATCAAGGAAGATAATTGAAATATTTTAGAAAAAATATGTCATATTAAATAGCTTAACTAACTCCATTAATTCAATCAAATTAGGTAAATAAGTCTTATATTAAAGACCAGCACAGCCAGTTGATCCAAGTGCTTGATGGTTATCTTTTTAAAATGATTAAATAATGTTAATTACTATATCATCAACCTTTTAAAAAAATCTAATACAATATTAATTACTAAACAATCATAACATATAAGAAAAGGGTTAAGGTGCGACCAATAAGCTGTTGGTTGAGGCGGTAAGGGCTCTCACCCCCTTAAGGAGGAGATACAAGTTCGAATGTCGAGGAGTGCACTTGTTAGGAGAGGCGAAAACCCTTTATCCTTTAAACCTCGAGGGCAAAACCCTTGATCATTGCAAAAAAAAAAGGATTAAGATGTGAATCTACCCCAGAAGTTTTTGCTGAGTCTCAATGTAGCCATGAGGTTTTTTTTTGTCTCGATATCGACCTGGAAGTATTAAAACGTAGCAATCTCGCCCTCTACTAACGGTAAGGTAACGTTGACTATTAATGGACACGATGGCTTGTTAAAAATAACACGGTGTTAGTTAATGTGTTAGACACATGAAAGAGTATTGATGAGCTAGAAAAGGAATTGACTTCGGCTAGTTTAGGCTCAATTAAAACAACTGAAGTTGAGCATTAAGTTAGGGTATTTGAAGAGGAGGGTTGAGTGTAAGGAAAGGGAAAGTGGTATGCATGTACTTTGCCTCTAAATCATGTACGATATTCAAAAAGAAGCTAGAACAAAGATTCATCCAGATTTAAGAGGTAAGGAATCTCATATTATTCAAAAAGTGTGTGGCTTTGTTCGAGTTTTTTTATGATTTTCACAGTAGTTTCACAAAATAGCCCTCATTTTGTATGTTTATGGGTTTAGGATTTTTCTAAATTAATGTAGGATGTCAATGAGATGGCATAGACTAGGAGTGGTGGTCCCGATGGTGGTCCTGACAGTGGTAGTTTATCAAGTAGTGCTGGAAAGTGTAGGGAGTTGGATAAATTTTTCTGTGAATTGGACCTTGCAAAAAAGAAGGTTCAAGAAGAAAAAAGAACCTATAGGGTGAGGATGAAATTAATAGTCAATCCATTTATATTCTCCTCGCTCTCGCTCTATAAGTCAAGAAGGTCATGGTAAGGTCAGAAAGTTTTTCATTCATAGTAGGAGGAGGGTCATGGCGAGGATGAGGCCTTTTTTGAGGTCAGTAAAACTTGTTTGGACATAATTAGGAAAAACTTGTGCAATATTAGGAAGAATGTAAATGATGTTAGTGAGGAACCTATTGATGTTGAATAACCAGTTGAAGGTGTCAGTTATGAGCCAAGTAGTGTTGAAAAAGGTAGTGAAGTAGTTGAGGATGATGTTGGTATGCCAATTGGCGTGGAAGTAGTGGAAACAAAGCATGACAATGAAGAGAATGATAACTTAATTGCAAGTAAAGGTGATAAGGACTTTAATGAAGGTGATGGTAAAAGTGATAAAGTTAATGATGAGTCCGAAAGTTATAGGGGTGATAGTGACAGTTATAGTGAGGATGATGATTATGAAGTGTTAGTAGATGAGGGTGATGATGGGAGTGACTATGAAGATCAAGAGTTTGAGGATGAGGTGGGCCTGGTTGGTAGACATGAGCCTTTACCTAAAGTAAGAGGGAGGAAAGAAAATATTGGGCCTAATGGGAGGCCTTTTTTCATGTTGGGGCCTATATTTAGAAACAAGAAGGATATGCTTGTAGCTTTAGATAAGAATGCCATAAAGGCTGAAGTGACGTTACACTACAAAAAAGTAAGCCATTTAAAGTAAGGGTTGTTTGTGAGGATGGTTGCCCATTTCATTTCTTTGCCTTTAAAGATAGATCCAACTTAAGGCTTAGTATGAAGACTTTATTTATGGAGCATAGCTGTAGGAGGGTTTACAAGAATCCTAAGGCTACTGTGAAATGGCTAGCTTCCTACTTCAAGAATAAGGTGCAAGAAAGGCCATAAGTTGTTTGACATGAAGAAGGATGTTCAAGATAAGTTGATGCTACATGTAAGCATTTACTAATGTAAAAGAGCAAAGAAGATGATTATGGAAGAGTTGGAAGGAAGTTATATTGATAAGTTTAAGAAGCTAGATGTATATTGTCATGAGTTGAGGAGCTCTAATCCCGAATCTGATATTTTTGTTGAACTTAGCAAGGAGGCGCTTGAAGGTGGGAGGAAAGTGTTCAGTTGCATATATGTCTGCTGTAAAGCGGCTAAGGTATTCCTTTTATAATGAATTTTGTTTTTTTTTTTGAGTTGATTATTAAGTAATGTGTTTGTGAAAGACTAATATTGAAGCTATTAAGGTAATATTGTGTAATACTAGCTATCAAGAATCATATTAACTGCAAGCTTTTATTTTAGCTTATCAATTAGAAGACATTTGCTTTATATTTTTGTCACTGGAAAATTGGTGTTTATTTGCTTCCTGGTTATGTCTTTATATTAATTGTGTTGTTTATTTGCTAGACGAGATGGAAGGCTGGTTGTAAACCCATCATTGATGTTGATGGGACCTTCCTGAATGGAAATGCAAGAGGTATTATGCTAACGACGACTGGATTGGATGCAGACGATTATTTGTACCCAATAGAATCACACAAATGGTGAACACACTTAATTGGAAGTAGTTCTTTCAATAGTTAACAAGATCTTTGAACCTGGAGAAAGGGGAGCATGTCACTATCATGTCCGATATGCAAAAGGTTTTGTTGTTCCACTTTTCTATATAAAATTGTAGGACTTGACTGTTATAACCTCTTGTAGCTACTATATAATGAGGATTTGGTTAATGTTCAAGTTGAAAAGAAAGATTTTTTGCTATTTTATTTTAATTACTAGTTTTAAATGTCTGGGGCATTTGATTAATGTTTTTTGTTGTTAAAACTCAATAAACTTGTTAATGTTCTATATCGATGAGTAATTTTTTGCTCACCTTCTATAGACACTCTGAGATCTTACATATTATTACTTCCATTGGAGAACTAGACAGGATTGTGTTGTGGAATCACTGCTTTTACAGTTTTACTAAGTAGATTTGATTATTGACTTAAAATTTAAAACTGTAATTTTATAACATGGCTCAACATTACTGTGATAATTAAAAAGAATAAAACTTGTAATCTAATTAGATACCATGATGATGAAAAAGAATAAAACATTACTATGTTTTTCAGATTTGATAAATTATTTACTTAACCATGTATATTTGTTTTTTTCCTGTGCATGGAGCACCTATGTTAAACAATTCACAAATTATCTAACTGCCCTTAGAGATTCGAACACACAAGCAGCAAAGGCATTAGTAACCTATCCTATTTAGAGTTGGGTAAGGGTTTATTTTAGTTGTAGGAGTTTTTCTTAGATAGTGCATAATAACTTGAGTGAAAATTTCAATACCTGGATTGATGGCTTTAGGTATCTACCTATTATAAGAATGGTAGTTGGAATAAGAGTTAAGATAATGAGTAAACGGGTAAAGAGTGAATCAAATGTAGGAAGGTCGTGAGGAAACTATAGTATAAAGTGTGTTAGTTTGCATGAGACAAATAAGGAGTTAGCAATGGGTTTTAGGGTCTTCTTTAATGGTGACGATGGATATAAGGTTACCGAAGGGAAAGATAGACAAAGTAGTCATAAATAGGAAGCAATGCAGCTGTAAGGCATGGGACTTAACTAGTATTCTATGCCAGCATGCCATATGTGCATTATATCATGCAAAAATGCATTCGGTTACTCAAATTTCAAGGTTCTATCACAAGCAAATATACCTTGCTAGCTATAGAACGAAGTACCAACCTTTGAGGGGCAAAAGATTTTCGCCACTTGCCAAGTTTGAGCCTATGGAACCACTTTTTGTGTGCAAACTACCTGATACACCCACCAAGAAAAGGAAAAGGACTAAAGAAACTAATAGGAGAAAAAAGGTAGGAGCTGCTCAACAACAGCAACCAACTACAGGTGGTGACACAAATGGACCTTCCTTCAACTCTATGTAAGAAGCTATTCAAGAGAAGGTCAACTACCAAGTGCATGATTTGTCACCAGGAAGGATATAAAAGAGCCACATTCAAAGATGTGATTATGTCAATAATTATTTTTTTAGTTTTAATATGTTGTCTTACTAATCAAATGTCCTTTCTTAATTACAGCAACTATAAGCAAGTACCCTGAGGCTAAAGATTAGTAGGCGAAAGCATACTTAGACTGATCAAACCAACATCAGCACACAAGAATCTCAAACCACTATAAGACTACGTGGTGGTCGAGCTTTCTATAAGACTAGAGTTAAAAGTGGCAATGGAGTTTGTATTAATGAGGACACTGGATGCATTGTGTACAATCTATGCACCAAATCTGTGTATTCATGTTACAAGATTTAATTTCACCTCATAACATAATTTTATTTGTCATTTTATAGCCTGACATGAGTTCGCAGATTGTTTCATGTGAGGGGACCGTTGAAGAGTATATCACCAATATGAAGACCCTGAAGCCAAATTCCCAATCCCAAATAAGACAACAATGAGGACCACAAGGAGCATGTCTGCATCCTCACAGGGCTAAGGGTCTCAAAAAATCTAGATTCAAGGTGATGGGGCAAGTGGTTCCACCCCTTCTAACTTGCCATTACTCCTCCAAAAGTTATGTGGAGAGGACAAAAAGCAATGACAACCTCACAGCTTCTAGCACACAAGGATCAAATGATAAATAGTTATGGAAATAGGAAGAAGTCCACCTCAAGAAGAGGAAGGGCTAATTGATGATTTAGTTAATGGGAGTTTATTTTGGCATAGTTTGGTTTATTTTGTACCAAGTGACTCATACTTGCTAACTTATGATATACCTAATAGGTGTTTAGGATTGCTCTATTTTTGTATAAACTCATGTAGTGACAATGTTGTTATCTTGTGTATTGATAGCCATTTTTTGGGTTATGGCAACTTAAATTAGGTGTTAAAATGCCATCTCATATTTGTATCAGATTATGATATGTACCAAGTGACTTATACTTTGCTAACTTGTTATATGTAATGCTCCTTCTTCCTTTTATTTTCCATGCATGTTTTGATTATGTTAACTTTTTATTTTGTTAAAAGAACTCAACATTGATAATATAGCGTTCATATTACAAGTTGGGGTGTTTACAAGATATTATGTGATGGTGAAGTTCAGGTGTTTACAAGTTATTTTGTGATGGTTAAAGCAACAGCTCTAAAGTATATCTCAGTCTTGGGAATATTCTTAGAATAGATTTGTCCCATCCTTATTAGCCTCTTCACCCCCACCCTTTTCATCATTCTTTTCATCGATATAATAGGCTTGCCATAAAACTAATAAGGAATTGAAGTTATTATCTTTTAATTTTTTTTCAAAAAGTTATTATAGCTTGTTCAAAAGTAGGGAAAAAGATAATGGGTATAATTAGTAGTTATTATCATAATGGAATCTCATATAATAATATTGACAATTGAATATCATATAGTAGTAGTTATATATCGCTGACTGTATATTTCTTTAAAATCTAAAAGCCGACCCTTTCCTAATAAAACAAAATTTTGGCAAAATATATATGTTCATTAACCAAAGAGAAATAGATACAATGGAAGAAAAAGAGAAAGAAGGTAAGGGATAAGAAAAATAGGATGGAACAAAGTTTGGGATGATCATTTTTAATATGCATGAAAATAAAAGGAAGAGAGGCCAAAGATTAATAATACTTGTTGTACTTGACTTTAGGCATACACTTGATTTTAACACTTCCCAACTCATACATTAATCCTTCCCTCTAGGTACATTAATCCATCATCATATAACACACAATAAAAACAAAAATAAACACCCAAGTCAACAACAATGCACAAAACTCTAGCCTAAGTCTTCTTTCATTCTTCAACATGTTGGCATAAATGCCAACAATATCATCTTCAACATATCCAGCCACTCCTTGCTCATCCCTTCTTCTCCTCTATCTCATATTCCCATCATACACCCAACCCACATCCCGAAGGTCGTTAATCATGTTCCTGTACCTGTCTCCCATCTCATCATTATGCCATTGGAAAAAACCATAGTCCCTCCATGTACATTCAAAGAATACCATCCTAAGAGTGTCAAAAAAATACCACAGGCCCTATGGGTTCAAATATTTTATTATAAACAAGGATTCCTACATACCTGAAGATAATTTTTGCATCCAAAAAATCTCCAGCCTGGATCCTACTCTGTCCATGATGTACATAGTGGAGCAACCATCCTATAGTTACAAAACTTCGATGGAGCCTTGTTTTCACCCTCTCCATGAAGACGTGCGAGTATCGTCACCCTCCTCCTGTCATTGTTAAAGATGCCATTGAATCCCCCATTCTTCAGCTTCTTTGTTTTCTTCGATGGTTCTTTACTTATGATTCCCTATTTGAAACCTTTCTTTTAATTCACCACAAAGCGGGTTCTTAGGGATATAAAGACCCATCATTATTTACCACAGTCAGAGGCCATTCAATAACTCAACTCCAATGTGGATGTCCGACATGGCGGTCAACGTGTCAAGATATCCTATGTGGCAAATGTCAGTTGACCTTACCGTTAGTAGAGGCCAAGATTTCTACGTTTTAATACTTAAAGGGTGACATTGAGACCAAAAAAACTTTCAGGGCTACATTGAGACTCGACCAAAACTTTTAGGGTAGATTTGTACCTTAACCCTTTCAGAAAATTTAAAGGGTTAAAGTGAAAAAATACCCATATACTTTCCTCAGAAGTGCATTTGGCACCATAAAGTTTTTTGGGTGCAAAAGTGTAATGCCCCAAATTTTGATTAAGGGCTAATGACCTTTTTAGAGGTTGTAATGAATATTTAGAGAATGATTTTGTGAATTAAAGTTGATTTGATACCCGAATTAATTATTGGAAATGCCCAACACTCTGTATTTTAGCATAATTATGTGACAAAGTAATTTTTTGAGCTAAAATAGGGGTAAATGGCACATGGAAGAAGGAAAAGAATGTAATTATGTGTTATGTGGCAATTTAAGTTAATATGTCATAATCAATGGAGAAATTGAAATAATGGAAAATTATCGGTCAATTAGTCAGTGATTAATGGAAAAATTAATTACTAACTAAGAGAAATGAGGAGTATGACTAAATGGCTAATTGTGTAGTTAGTGTAACCATATGGTTACTTATTTGGTGAGAAACAAGAAGATTTAGACACATGTGCAAGCTAATATGATGAGGGAGCAGTTAAGAAAGTCAAATCTTATTATTTTATCATTTATTCTCTCTCTTTCTTCCCTCATTTTCGCTGAAGATTATGGGCATAGGAAGAGTGTGATCATTTCATCTCCTTCCACACTCTCATCTCTCTCTCATTCCCTTCTCCATTTTCGGCAGCCATTGGAATTCAAGAGAGATGAAGAAAGCTTAGAAATAGGTGAGTTAATTGACCCTCAAGATGAGTTCTAATGCTAAAACTCTCTTCTTTAATTTTGTTCCTTGGGTTGAGGGCTTCATTTCTATGGTTTTAGATTTTCCATTGGTGGTGGTTGGAGCACTTAAGAAAATCTAGAGGTTAGAGAAGCAAGGAACAAGTTTGGGAAAGTTGTAGAGGTGAGTAAGATGAACGCTTTGATATAAGTTTTGTAGCCATTAGTTGAGTCTTGAATTTCTGGAAATTTTGCCCTAATTTTCGTGATTTAGGGTCATGGGGAGTATGGTATGTTGTTGTCATGGAAATAGTGACTTGTTTAGTATTTTGAATTGATATAATTGAACTGAAGCTTAAATGTAAAGTTTGCAATTTTGGATTTTGTGTTGAATATGTGCCAAAAATAGAACATGTTAAATGTAACATCCTTAATTTTTTAAGGCTTAGAGTTAGATGTAGCTTAATTTTAGTTAGTCAAAGAATATAGAATATATATCTATATATATATATATAAAGTTCTAAAGGAAAAAAAATAATTATTCAAAAGAAAACTAAATACAAATAAAATACCCCATTAAGATAATTATTTTAATATGAGTATATGTGTGTAAATCTGTCTAACCATTGGGGGAAAAAACGAAAAAAATATATATTATATAAAAAAAAAGTATTGCTAGTAATTTAAATAATACTATTATTATTTTTATGTTTTTTTAAAGAAAAAAATATTATTTTAATAAGAGGAGTCAAACCCTAGATCTACTCCTATATAAGATCATTCTCTTCTCACCTCTCCCATACTCCCAGCACCGTCCCACTCTCCGCCATAGACAACAGGTGCATTTTAATTTCTGCTCCATCTTACTTATTTGTCTTCCCAGCCATTCATTGCAGTAAAAGGGAATGTCTTGTCAATCGAATATCTTGCTTCTTTCATCCTTCATCAATATTTTATCTTATTAAACCATCCCTTCTTCTTCATCTGATGCTATGGGTATGGGTGTGCATATCTCATTAAATCTGCATAACCACTCCCTTCTCTTTAATTGTTTGTGTGTGAGTGTGAGTGTGAGTGTGTGTATTTTCTCTTCCCAGCCACCCTATTTTTTTTTGTACGGTGTGTGTGGATGTTTTTTTTTTATCACACCCTTCTTTTCACTGTGTAAGACTATGAAAGGGTGTGTATATGCACTGTGCTCAGCGAGGGAAAAAAAAAAGAAAACCCAAACTACTTCTCTCCTGTCAATTCATGCGTGTCTGTGTGTATATATTCTTTTTTTTTTTTTACCATTCATCTCTTTCTCACAAACAAGCCATATATATATATATATATATATATTCTAATCAAATGAACCCATACCTATATATTCCCTTCATTATCCTATTACTAAGACCATACGCCTCAGCACCTATATTTTATGTTCATCTTCCTTGCCATTTTGAAAAAAATTTGCGCATATATTCCCTTTTCTCCATCTTATGCACATAGGAAAGTATGAACCACTTAGCATTAGCTTATCTATTAAAATACTCCCATTGTTCCAACATGATACTTATTTCTTTATTTTGTTATTGTTTATTCTTTACAAACATTACCTATATTTATAAGACAAGTTTTATCATATTTAAATATTCTGTCCTAGATAAATAAATAAGATAACTTATATTATTGGTTAATATGTGTGTGTATAATATTAGTCTTCAAGGGGTAGCCTTAATGTTTTACTGAAGTTTTAGAATAGTGCTACAAAAACTATAGAATAGTTTTGGGTAAAAATGTTAATAGATAATTATGTTTATGTTTTGTAGACTCTCATTAAGAGATTTTGAGTCACTCCGTATGATTGCTTGTGAGTTAGGGAATACCAGGTAACTCTGAATATTCTTCCATATACTTGTGAATAATGTATGATTTTTGAATGACTATTTTTTTAAAGAAAAATGGACTGAATTATATGTATATGTGTTTGTATTATAAATTCTCAAATAAGTAGTGTTACAAGTAAATTTCTATATAACTCATTATATTCATATAATTAATAATTTAATGATAATTAATGTATTATTGGATTATTATTTCATTTTTAGCATGTTTGAATATGTGATTATATTTGATATGAATGGAAGCATGAATTATTGTACTTTATCTTTTAATGATATTTTATTTATCATTGTCATGGCGGTTGCATCTGTGATGGGTTGGAGTGAGGAGGAATTTGTATGTTGAGATTTTTTACCACGTGGTATGCCATCACTCGGTGCACAGTGGATGGTACTTGTCAGGGCCCCTTCTTCCATGTTTTCCTTTGGTCGGGATTTCATTGGAGCTGTGGGACATGTGACACCTCCTTAGTTGTATTCTTTTAAGGAGGGGAGTCGTAGTCCACACTTAAGCTCTACACCTTTGGCCGGATGTATCTTAAGAACTGGTGAGCTTGGGACAATCCAGTCAAATGGATAGGTTTCTGTTGGACTATGTGTTAGCCTATGGCTCCAGTCAGCGGAATAAGGATGGACGGTGATATAAGGGAGGTTGCATCCTACATATTGCATATTGCATATTGCATAGTTGTATGTTACATGTTGTGACGAAAATACAGATTGATTAAACTTGTTTTTGGTCTTGTATGAGAATTATGGTATATATGAATATATATGTAATCAGTTCCTTTTTATCATATGTGATTTGCTTGTGTACGGTAGAAACTTTCAGTAGTTACTGAGACGTTGAATCTCATCCTATTATATTAACAATTTCAGGTGATTGTTCTAGTAGGGAGCAAGGGAAGGCACCTATGGAGTGAGCCTTGGAGGCTCTTTTGTGCTCTTAGAGCTCATGTTATGTCATTTTTATTGCCATGACCCTAAAACTTCCGCATTTTAATTTGTTTTGAGGAAATATTTTGAGGATTTGATTTAACACTATGACTTGGGCTTTATTTAAACTGATTTGTATTTTAATAGTTTGGATGTTGAACATCCTTATTGACGACATTTGAATTACTATGTTAAGTATTTGGCTATTTGATTGAGGTGTTACATTAAAGGAATGAGAATTTGGTTGTTTTGATGTTTCCATTGGATTCCTTATGAAAAATTGGGTGGGAGAAGTGTTGGAGATGAATTTTGAACCATTACAAACTTAGGTTAAAAAGTTGCAAGTTTTGGTTAGTGAAAACTCTGTGCAGGCGGTCAGTGTGCATGGACGTTTTGAATGGGTAAATAGTGATGAAAAATACTGAAACTTTCCAGTCTAATAGTAGACATGCCAAAATTTAATTTGATAAATTATGGACATCATTTCGATGTGTTTTATGGGAGTTATGAATTTCCAAAGTTTGATGTCGTAACTGGGATCAATTCTGGAACAGTAAGGAGAATTGTTGAATTCTGTAGTTTTGTGGTTATATACATCAATGATTCATATTTTTCCTGCAAAGAGGACTTAAAAATATTTAATTAGGACTTGGGAACACCTCATTTCAATTTTTCTAGAATTAGTTATGATTTTTTGAAGTTCAGCCAAGAAATAGAACATTTCTTTAGCTGCAGCCCAAAACTTTCTGGGCAGTTTTTGGAAGTAGCTAGAAAATCTTGGCTGCAGCCAAAAACTCTCTATGCTTTTATTGGCCTCAATCAGAAGATCTTGGCTGCAGCCCAAAACTTTCTGTGCTATTTTTTGCCGCAGCCAGAGTTTTCTTATCTGCAGCCAATCCCTATTTTCTGCACTTTGTGATTTTAAAAAGTGGTTTCTAACCTAGTACTTCCTAAGGCATATGTTTAAGCTTCTAGTAGCCACCTAAAGGTCTTAAATCATAACCAACTCTAAGTGTTTTGGAATTTAGTTTTGGATTAGAGAGTAACTCTTTGTCCTTAATTATGGTTCTAGAATTTGATATTTGCCTTCTCGTGAAAGACCAGTGCCAAAGCAAATGCGGAAAGACCAAGGTAGTGACCTTTCTCTTATGATTTGTAAGATACATTATTGCATGACTTATCATTGAATTGTCGTTGTGAAATATGTTGTACGGAATCCTGCTATTGTGACATATGTGGATGTGAGATATGTTATTGTGCATTGCAACGTAAGCAGTTGTAGAGGGTGATGCACGTTACACCTACCCCTGCCGTTGTAATTGCCTTTGTGGTTGCCATTGTTGATTTGTGGATGTAAGATATGTCGTTGTGCATTGTAGCGTGACCAGTCATAGGGAGTGATGCACATCACACCTACCCCTGTTGTTGTAATTACCGTTGTTGAGTTGTGGAATCGTGAATTGCCACTGTTGAGAAACATGCTGGTGTGGTTATGTTCTTGTGCAATGTGCCATATGAAATCCTACTGTGGTGAAATATATTGATGTGTGATATGCCGTTGTGCATTAGAGCGTGAGCATTACTGTAATATCCCAAAAAGTGATTAAGGGCTAATGACTTTAAAAGTGGATATAATTATTGTTGAATAAACACTTTTGGAGAATGTGTGATGGGAATTTGGATATTTTAATGATTCCAATGGCTTCCTTGTGAAAATTCATGTGGGGAGAGTGTTTATTGTGAAATTGGAACCATTGGGAACAATCGTGCAAAAGTTGAAAACTCTGTCCATTGAAACTCTGTACAGGGCAGCCAATTTGTATGGACGTTTTAAATAGGCGAATGGTGTCTAAAAATTCTGAAATTTTCCAGTATTAAAGTTCACATGTCAAGCTTCAAAATGAACATATAATTTGTATCATTTTGATTTGTGACCTAAGAGTTTTGGATTTTTGAAGTTTGCCCAGCGAAATTAATTATTTTCTGGAACAGTATGCAAAGATTGAAATTCTGGGAATTTTGTGGTGATTTTCAGTAATGGCCAATATTTTTCCTATGAAGAGGACTTAAATATCTTTCATTTGGCTTTGGAATCACCTCATTTAGATTTTTCTAGAATTAGTTATGATTTTTCAAAGTTTGGGCAGAAAATCTGCCAGAAATCCGAAAATGGGAATTATGACATCATCTCATTAAAAGATGATGTCAGCATGGATTATTAATCAAATTGCTCATCTTCTTCAGCCATTTCACGCCATTTCCAGCTGAAGATAGTGAGAGAAAGTTGAGAGCTCTTAGAGAGAGAAAGAGGAGAAATCTCGCAAGGTAAGCCGATTTCTCCGACGATCTAGCTCCTAACGCGTATAACCTTGTTCCTAAGCTCCTCTTCTATGTTATTTAAGGTGTTTGAGAAGAAAATTTGGTGTTCAAGGGGCTAGGGTTTTCAGCCACTCTTGAGAAAAGCTATAAGGAGCTTGAGGTAACTTCCAAACTTTCGTATATTGCTTATTCTGGCTGCTGTGGGCAATTTAATCGGTGAAATTTCGCCGGATTGCCATTGGTTTTAAAGTTTGGAAATGATGTGGCCTAGGGGTTATGCTGCCCAAATTGGGTCTTAATGTTAGTTGTAACCTAATGTAATGGTTAATAAAGTGGTTAGGAGTAAAAAGGAACGCGTTTACGGAGCCGAAATCGTAAAACCCCAATTTTTCCCGGAGAACATGTATATTTCGGCCAAGGCTGTAAATGGGTCTTAGAGTTGGATTTTCAAAGATTTGATGATTCCATTGGATTCAGGGGGCGAAAATTAGGTGGGGTTACAGTTGGGCACTTTTTCAAAAAAGGCCGAGAAAGCATAATTACGGAAACACCCCTAAAACCCTAAAAGTAGGGCTGCCAAGGGCAATTTCATAATTTGACATTGAATTTGATAATTCCGAGTCCGGAAATGGATTTCTTGGGCGAAAATATGTCAGGATAGCCCATGTCAAAATTTCAAGAAAAGTACAGCCGGACCGGGTACGGTGGGCCCGGGCCGGGTCCCCAGGGGTATTTTTGTAATTTTTTATTATAGACTCATATAACCCCAAGTAACACTATGGAAGTGTCTAAATGATGCATTTGGAATTGTAGGATTCGATATTTGCCGCCCTCGTGAGCCAACTACGCTGAAGGACGTCAGGAAAGGACAAGGTAGTGACTCTCTCTCTTATACTATGTGTAATGCTCTGTATGTGTGTGTTATCATTGTTCTGTGATGAATCTTTGATGCTGCTGCGGTTACAGCTGGTGATAGCTGTCGTTTACAGCGCAAGCTGTCGTTATTGTGATTACAGCGTAAGCTGTCGTGATGGTGATTACAGCGTAAGCTGTCGTATTGTGTATACAGCCGTGAGTGCTGTCGTTTGTGGTGAAAACCATGTATCTTTGACATTGATGTTGCTGTTGTTGCTGGTTGTGATTTATATACATGCTTGGTATTTATACATTGTATGAGTGGTTTGTTACTACTGAGATTCTCTCGAATCTCATTCCTTCCTATGACTAACCTTTCAGACAGGGCATGTGGCTCAAAGGAGAAGAGGCCGACCCGGAGCACTTAGGACCCTTAGGGGTATAGTTGATTTTGGAATGTTGGTTATATCTTTTGAATTCGGGATTACTGTATAATCTGAAATATGAATAGTATATTCAATTTTGGATGTAATCCCCTAGTGGATACTTAAACCTCAGGTTATATATGTATAGAATCCGGGAGTTGCCGGGGAATTGGTTTTACACTCTGTCATACGTGAATGTAGATAAACTGCACAGGTGATTATATTCGAATTTTGAAATGGAGACCAGGAACAGGAAAGAGATTTTGAATGATTTTGTGAAAACCCTACCACAAAGTAGGAGATTGAAACGAGTTTAAGTTATCCGAAGGTCTCTAATCTACTTTAATTATTTAATATCGAATTATAATTACATGATTAAAGGCAAGGTGTTACAATTATAGCTTGAGCAGTCGTAATGGGTGATGTACATCACACTTACCCCTGCCGTTGTAAATGAAATTGTTCTATTGTGGTATTGTGATTTGCTTACATGCTTTGTGGTTATGCATACCATGAGTGGATTGTTACTACTGGGATTCTTTAGAATCTCATTCTTTCCATAAACAATTTTTAGACAGGGTCAGTGGTTCTAAAGAAAAGAAGATGACGAAGGGTTGATAAAACTTCAAGCTAGGAGTTTTATTTTGGATAGTTGGTTATCATACCCTTAGTTTTTGGATATTTTGTTGGGAATTAATTGTATATGTTGCAGATATTGGGTAGTTTTGTGTAATCCCCTAGAATGGGAAACCAATTATGGGTATGTATGCCCTGTAAACCCTTAGTTGATTAATGGAACTTGAGTGTGTCAGGAATTCATATTGTACTCTGATATTTATGAATGGAATCGAATTGTACAGGCTAAATGTGCATTTGAAATGTGAATATGAGACCGTGTTGAACATGTTTAGAAAAATTTTGCAAGCTCTATTTTGGGAAATGAAATTTTTAACAAGTTTCAATTTATCCTGTGGTCTCTAATTCAACATAATTTTGTATTTTTGAACGTAAATCTCGGCCTTGACATAAAGGGGGTTACAAAAAGTACTAATGAACTTCTCAAAATAGGGCAAAAATGCCCACATCGTTAATTAGTACAAACTTTCATTTTGTAAGTCCCACATTATTTTTTAATGATTATTTAATAAAAAAACTCTCCACTCTTTCTTCCTCTTGTCCCACCCTCTTCTTCTTTAGTTTAACCTTCCCCTTGATTTCTTCAACCGCCTGCCGCTAGGGTCATCAACAGAGAAACCAACACTCCACATTTTATGGTCCAACATGGCAAGTATGTGCTTCATCGCAATCTCACATCCAAGCTGCTTTACTCGACCTAGATCTAGACCTTCTTGGGTGATCGTAAATGGGTTTTGTACGTGCTTTTCATTGCTTCAGGTCTGACTTAGAATCAAGCAAATCCATTAAGGTGATTAACCGTTTCCATAATTATGCTATGTTTTGCTTCCTTGTGTTAATGTGTTTTGGCACAATAACAATAGGTCCTATGTACAGAAGGAAACACTAGAGATTAAGAGCAAAAAGCTTATCTTAAAATTCAGACCACCAAAGATTCTTACATTCAAGCATCCCTTTTCAAACATGGTGGCCCTACAAATAATCAATATAATAATAGAAAATAGAGCATGTACTCACCATGTAACCCCCTGCCTTGATTAACGTAATTATGATTCGATAACGCGTAATCAAAATGGATTAGAGATCGTCGGATAATTTAAACTTATTTCAACTTCCTACCTTATAGTAGGGTTTTCAGAAAATCTTTCAAAAACTTTTCCCATCCTAGTCTCAATTTCAAATCTCGAATATAATTACCTGTGCAATTAATTTACATTCATATATATCAAAGTGTATAACCAAAATCCCCGGCAACTCCCAGGATTTATACATATATAAACTAAGGAATTATAAGTCTCAACTAAGGGATTACATGACCAAAATCAAGTATAATATTTACATCTCAAAATATACAGTAATCCCAAGTTCAAAAGTAGATAACCAACTTCCCCAAAATCAAATATACCCCAAAGGGTCATAATCGCTCCTGGTTGCCTGCTTCTCCTTAGAGCCACTTGCCCTGTCTGAAATATTAGTCATTAGAAAGAATGAGATTCAAGAAAATCCCAGTAGTAACAAATCACTCACACAATGCATAAACACATAGCATATAAGGTCATGTTAGCAACATCACAATGTATTATGGCTCACACCACATGCGACAACACTCTTGGCTGTAAACTCTATGTGTCAGCTTTCGCTGCGATCTCTATGTATCACAAAGTATCACTAAGCGTCAGCTTTCGCTGCAAACTCAAAGCATCACAATGTATCTCAAAGTATTCACAATGTATAACAAACATACATACAATGTTTCACACACAGTAGAAGAGAAAGAGTCACTACTTTGTTCTTTCCTGATATTCCTCGGCATAGTAGGATCACTTGTATGACACATATTAAATCCAATAAACCAAATCAGGGACAACCCATTAATCTCTTTTCCAAGTTCTTAATTCCATAGTGCTTTAAGTTGGTTATCATTTAAACTCTTTTGGGTGGCTATTATAGGCCTAAAAATATGCCTAGAGAGTTGAGGAAAAATTGTACGAAAGACCCTCCTCGGAGGCTCAAAGTGCAAATTTCCAATGGTTGGCCGTGGCCAGCCCGACCGTGGGCTACATGCAACAGATGCACAGAAACCTTTTGATTGTGGCCAGCCACTCTGGGCCTCAGCCAAAATCAGGTCAGTAAGTCTTGGGCTGCAGCCAACCCATGGTCAGAAGGTTTTGGGTCGCGGCCAGCTTTATGAGCCACAACCAACTTGTGACCCTGACTCTTGGCTGAACTCAGAATAACTCAAATTTATATAGATGGAAAGCTTGCAATGTGCACTACAATCCTAAAAAATTTCACAACATTTCAACACCATTTCCTAAGTCAAAATACCATGCCAAGTTTGTCACTAGCATAGCATTCCAGACTTAGCCAATTTTCCAAATTTTGCCAATTGGCTTCCAATGGTTCCTAATTTCAAACCAAATACAATTCTCACACAATTTTGCACAAGGAATCCATTGGAGCCATCAAAACAACCAAATTCCATTCACATTTGACATGTTCCACCACAAACACAATATGTCACACCAAAACTCACTCAAGTCACCACATTGCAATCCATTCCAAACCAAAATTCTAAACCAATTACAAATGCACAAAGACACAACTTGACACCATAAACAACACAACATACTCACTATCTCATGTATTTCAAAATCCACAAAAAATCAGGGTAAAATTACAAATCCCCAAGACTCAACCAATGGTCACAAGTTTTTGGTAAAAGTATAGTAAATTCTTACCTCACCTTTTTCCCAAAGCTAAATCTTCAACTTCTCCACTTCCAAATTTCCACAAATCCTCAAACACCACTATTCAAAAATCTGAAACCATAGGAATAAAGCTCTCAACACCATGAGTAACATTAATGAAAGTAATTTGAGCTCTCAAGCGCAAACTCTTACCAAACCTTTAAACTTCTTCTGTTTCTTTCCTTCCTTGGTGAGACAAAAATGGAGTTTGGGAGAGAGAAAAGATGAGATGAAGTTGATGATGATGGGAACAAATTTTTGGAACATGAAAAGGCCTAATAGGCCGACTCAAAGAGGGAGGAGAGAGGGAAGAAAAGTTTGACCAATTGACTCCAATCCAATTATCCATACCTTGCCACTTGTCTAATCCTTGTTCTCTCTTCTATGAACCCACCTAAACACATGCACACTCAATTCTACCCTCTTGTTCATTCAATCCTAGCCATTGATCTTCAATTACCTATGAGTTTTCTCTTTAGTAATTGACCAATTGGTAGGTGAATTTACCATTTTGCCCCTGATTGTCATAACATATATGATACCCTCATCAAGCACTTTTTACATCACAACTCACATCATATACTTCAAAAGTGCTTAATTAACATTAATTACACCACTTTTAAGGTCATTAGCTCTTAGTTACAATTTAGGATATTACATACTAGACAATATTAGTTTGCCTATAAAAAATGAAATGATGAAGGGGGAAAGGATTATTAATTACAAATATTATTGCTTACCCAATTTCTTTTGTTTTTATGTAAGAAAATAGGGCATATGTATTGAGTGGTCAATATAAACCAGACCGACATGCAGCTTGGTTGAAGCATTAGAAATGTTAAAGATAGCCTTCTTCACAGGTGACTAGAGAATTTCCCTTGAAAATATGAAACCTAAATCAACTTTGAAGTATATATGTATGTATATATAGCATGTTATGATTGTGTACTTATAATTCAAATATGAATAGGATAAATATCTTTTTTAATTAAAAAATCAAGGGGAGGGTCAGTGTAATATCCCGAATTCTAGGATCGGAGGCTAGAAGATAAGTGTGAATTAAGTGGTTTGCAAAGCTCCGATTTAGCAGGTGTTCCAAATCTATTCTCTAATGTTTCTTATATAATGTTTCTTATATTTTTGAGTTAGTAAAGGGAATAAAATGATGAATTTTGGAGAATGTGATTATGCTTCCAGTGAAATTTCATGTGAGATAGTGAGCTTGTCATATGCTTTTGTATGACCAAATGATGAGTAAAAATTATGAAAGTTTCCAGAATAAAAGTAGGCATCCTAAGCTTTAATTTGATAGATCATATGAATTATTTGAAGCCATAAACAAGGATTTATGAATTTTTGAATTTAGCCCTAAAAAATTGAAAAGTTTATGAAATAGCATTCAAAGAAATTAATTCTGGGAATTTTATACTTCAAATTGCAAAAGTATATATTTTTCCTTGAAACTAGGCTCAATGAGAGTTTCATAACCTTTAGAGTCACTCCAATTCGATTTCTATAAAATTAGTTATGATTTTTCAAATTTTGGGCAGAAAATCTGCCAGGATTGCCATTAAATCCGAACATTAAATAAAAATGTGATGGCAATTTTTAAAACTATGAGATGAATGGAAATGTCATTTTGGCTAATCTAAAGGACCCTAGGATGTCTTTTGCATGAGCCAAGAGAAGAGAAAATATTATGTACATGTTATTTGGACCTATAACATTAAGTTACATGTACATAAAAGTCAATATTTGATTTTTGGAAATTATCAAATTATGACATAAGCTAGATATAAAGTGACATAAGCATAATTATAAAAAGCTTTCTCCTTCATATTTCCCTACCATTTCCGACGACCAAGCTCAACATAGAGGGAGAGAGTGACTTTGAGATTTCTAGAGAGAAGGAGGAGAAAATTCGTCAGGTAAGCTTGATTTCTTTAGAGAATTAGCTCCTATCTTTGCGTAATCCTTCTCCTAAGTTGATCTCTTTCATGAATCAAGGTGTTGGAAGCTCAAATTCTTGTATTGGAAGAGCTAGGGTTTCGGCCACACTAGGAAAAGCCAAAAGGAGCTTGAGGTAACTTCTGAAACTTCAATCTTTGATTGTTCTGGATGCTGTGGACAATTTAATCAGTGAAATTTCATCAAATTGTCTTTAGTTTTAAATTTTGAAAAAGAGGTGGCCTAGGCGTTATGCTACCAAAATTGGGTCTAAATGGTAGTTATAACATAATTAAATGGTTAATAAAGTGGTTAGGAGTATAATAGAACATGTCTGTTGAGTCGAAATTGAAAAACCCCCATTTTCTCCAGAGTTTTGTTCAATTTGGCTAGAGCTAGAAATAGGCCTTAGAGTTTTATTTTCAGTGATTTGATGATTCCATTGAGTTCAGGAGGGAGAATTAGGTAGGGTTACAGTTGCTCACCTTTTCAGAAAAGCCTGAAAAAGCATAATTACAAAAACGCCCCTGAAACCTTGAAATAGGAGCTGCCAAGGGCATTTTGGTCTTTTGGTAGTGAATTTGGTAATTTCAAATCTAGAAATGGATTCCTTGGGCAAAAATATGTAAGAATAGCTCCAGTCAAAATTTCGAGAAAAGTACAGTCAGACCAAGTACGCCAGGCCGGGTCCCTGGGGGCATTTTGGTAAATTTTTACAATAGGCTAATATAACCCCCAAAAACACCATGAAAGTGTCTAAATTGTATATTTGGAATTGTAGGACCAAGTTGAAAGTCCAGTCATTAGCACGCTGTACGAGGCATACATTTCGAGGTAGAAAGGGGTTAACGTAAGGGACTTACCTTATTTGCATGTATTTGATATCTCTACTTGTGTAATGATGTATGTGATTGCTGTAATATCCCGATTTGTGATTAGGACTGATAACTCTGATAATCATTGAGATTTGTGTAATTAAGCACTTTTGAGTTAATGTAATGTGAATTTTGGGAATAAATACATGTGGTATTTAAGATCAAGGGTTGTGATTCATTGTTAATGGGTCGGGATCCTACGCTTTGCGATTGTGTGAGCTCCTAGAGAGAGTGCTTGAGATGTGTACATGTGGCATTGTGGTAGTGGTTGGATGAGGCCACAAGAAGACAAGACCTCACTTTTTCCTCCCTTCTCTCTCTCATTTTCGGTTGAGTATGTGTGACAAGGGGAGGAAGTGACATCTCATCATCATCTCTTCCCTCTACCATATTCTCTCTCCTCTCCTCCATTGTTTCCGGCGATCAAAGGAAGAAGGAAGAAGAAAGGTGAGATTTTGATGCTTTGTTTGATCTCTAATGCCCTAAACCTCTTCTGTAATATTGTGTGTCTCATTGAGAACTACATTGTGGTAATTTCAGAATCTTGAAATAGTATTGATTTGTGATTTGGTCGAAATTGGGAGTTGGAGAAACAAGATTCTGGATTGAGCAAAGGGAAGAGGTAGGCATTTAGAGCATTTTGATATATTGTTTATGAGTTTTGGCTAGGTTTGGTAAAATCTGGAATTTTGCCCTAAATATGCCTATTTTTGGAGATATGAAGTTCATTGTGATTTATGATTGGAAATGATGTATTATGGAGTTATTTGAGCATTGAATATGATCTGGAATGTTGGAATGAGTTTGGATAATGTGTACCTTAGAGACCTTAGTGGTTGATTGTGGTCAAAGTGGTTTTTGGGGTGTTTGTGGAGTTGCCATTGTGTTCCCTAGTTAGTGCTTAGGGTGTATGAGCATTGTGGGGAGTTTGGGAACCTTTGGGCATGATTTTGACCATCTGGTGTTTTCTGGTTTTCTGCAATTCTGGGTCTCGGATGAGCATCACTCGAGCAGAGGAAGAACGTGCTCGAGTGATGGGAGAGTTTTCCCTTTGTGCTTCGAGTTGCCTGGGTTTTCTATGAACACTGCTCGAGCACATCGCTTTGTGCTCGAGTGAGGCTGTGCTTCTGGTGCGAGTTGTGCTTGCGGGTTCTCACTCGCGAGTAAGGTGCTCGAGAGTGCCTTCTCACTCGCGGGTGTGAGGTGTGTGCTCGCGGGTGTGCTCGCGGGTGAGAGGGGTGTGCTCGAGGGATCCTGGTCTTGGAGAGCATTGTGTGTGCTCTCGGGTCCTCACTTTCTGAGTTTCTCTCGCGGGTACTCGAGTGAGGCATTTAGCCTTGTGCTCGAGTGAGGATTTGTGCTCGAGTGAGCCAGTTCCTGCAAGTGTCTTTGTGCTCTCGGGTGCTCACTCGCGGTCTCACTCGCACTTGTGCTCGAGTGATGTCCGTACTTGTGCTCGAGTGAGAGCATCTGTGCTCGAGTGAGATGACCAAAAATCTGTGTTTTTGCCTTCGAGTAAGGGGTCTTTTGGGTAGGTTCTTCCAACCCTTTAGGCATATGTTTAGGCCTATTTTAGTCACCTAAAGAGTCCTAAACGATAACCAACTTAGAGTATTGTTGAAATATGATTATGGAAAAGAAATTGATCAAGTGTCCCTAATTTGAATAGGATTTGACATCTGTCGAACGCGTGAGCCCACTGTGCCAAAGATTATCAGGAAAGATTCAAGTAGCGACCTCTCTCTTATACTTTATGTAAATGTATTGTATGTTTGCCTATCATGCATTGTGTGCTGTTGCTGCTTCGAGATGCATTGAGATACGTTGTGGAGCTTTGTGTACTGTGGAGCATTGTGCCTTGTGATGCATTGTGTCTGGAGATGCTTAGTGATACATTGTGCTTTGAGATGCTTTGTGGTGCTTTGTGCTTTGAGTTGCTGCTACATAGTGTTCACCGCGAAAGCGGGCGTTGTGCATAGTGATTACCGCGCGAGCGGGCATAGTGTTTGCAGCGAAAGCTGTCATTGTGATTACCGCGTAAGCGGGCATAGTGCATTGTGATACAGCCGTGAGTGCTGTCGTCTGTGGCGCGAGCTATGGATCATTGTGTTGCGGATGATGTTGGTGAACATGATACATTACATGCTTTGTGTTTATATATTGTATGAGTGAGTTGTTGCTCTGGGATTCTTTAGAATCTCATTCCTCCATATGACTAATCTTTTCAGATAGGGCAAGTGGCTCGAAGGAGAAGCGACCAACCCGGAGTGGTTAGGACCTCTTAGGGACAACCAGGATTTTGGGGATAGTTGGTTATCCTTACTTTGGATTGGGATTGCCAAGTGTACATAGATGTAAATAATTATTTTGATTGTGTAATCCCCTTTATGGGAAAACAACTAAACCCATGATATATATGTAGTAACCCGGGGTTTGCCGGGATTTTAGTTTCCGCACTTTGATATTTATTATGTACTCTGATTTCTCAAGTAGTTATATCCGTACATGAATGTGAGACCAGGAATATATAAGTTTTGAAATGATTTTTCGAACGCCCCATCTCTTGGATGTGGGATCATAAATTGTGATTTTGTTTTATTGGTCTCTATTTCACTTAAATTTCGTAATTCGGATGTAATTACGGTGAGGGGGTTACATTTTTGGTATCAGAGACCGGTGGTTCCTGGCAAGGGTAGAGTTTGCTGGGATAGCTCCCATAGTGCAATCTTAGTGATAATCGAAACCCATCTGTGAATACGTGACGTATGCATATATCTGTTTGATTATGTGGATATATGTACTTTGTAGAGTTATGTGGATACTATGATTGTTGGATTAATGGGGTGAGTTCTTTGTAGAATGAAAAGAACAACAAAAGGTCGCCCCAGAGGACAACAAGAAAATCCCGATGTGGAGTTGGTCAATGACAATCCACCGGATCCTATGCAAGAGTTAATGGGCTTGATAAAGGATCAGAGGGATATGATTACGGAGCTTAGAGAAGAGCTCAGAGCTGAGAAAGCCAAGAACAATGAGGGTAGAGGCCAGTCTACTCAAGAAGGAACTCGAGGGGAAACCCGAGAGGAGACTAGACGGGAAGATACTGCTGAAGGGTCGGCACGATCGCTTGAATCGCCTCCTCATGCGGAAGTAGATCCAAGGCCGCATGGAAAGTCGGACAGGGAGGAACGAGACCTTGAGTATTGGGTCTCCAAATTCTGCAAACAACTACCTCCGGCTTTTAAAGGGAAGTTTGATCCTCAGGCGGCTGAAGATTGGCTACACCGTCTTGAGAAGATTTTCGAAGTCTTAGTGTGTCCCTCCGAAGTGAAAGCCAAGTTGGCGGTGTACAAGCTTGAAGGCGATGCCGATCGTTGGTGGCGTAATATTGCCTTGGCACTGCGTTTAAAGAATGAGCCATTGACCTGGGAGGTGTTCCAACAACACTTCAACGAGAAATATTTTCCTAAGTCAGTGAGGCTTGAGAAAGAAACCGAATTTCTGAATATCAAGCAAGGGGACGCGGAGTCTTTCGATGAATATTTGTCCCGGTTTACCCGCCTATCCCGATATTCTTCTTATCTTCAGAAAATGGATGATGAGGAGTTGAGTTCGGACATGTTAATTCGGGGTTTAAGGCGTGATATGAGAAAGAGACTAGCCACCCATCAGTTTTCCAAATTCAACAAGGCCGTTGAAGAATGTCGGATCACTGAGAGCAATCTTAGAGAGTTATATCCGGCTAAGGCTGGTGGTAGTCATAGTGAGTCTAGTAAGGGCGGTGCTTCTCAGAAGCGGAAGGGCTCAGGATCATCCTCTTCATTTAGAGGGGGTAGTAAGAAGCCTTATCAATCTTGGAGTCGTGATCAGCAGAGAACTCCTAGTGTATGGACATGTCCTCGTTGCAACCAGCCACATCATGGCAAGACGTGTGATGGTCGGGTGATTTGCTTCAATTGTAAGCAAGTGGGGCATACATCTGTTGAGTGCAAACAGTCATGA
Organism: Inga leiocalycina; assembly: GCA_963242795.1. NCBI lineage: Eukaryota > Viridiplantae > Streptophyta > Magnoliopsida > Fabales > Fabaceae > Inga > Inga leiocalycina. Next base: position 21,671,381 of record OY725330.1, read on the forward strand.
CCAGAGCAGAGACAGAGGACTCAGGGCCGAGTATTTGCTATGACTCATGAGGAAGCCCGGAAATCCCCAGAGCTGATACAAGGTAAAGTCCTTATCTATGGCATTGAGTTACAAGCGTTATTTGATTCGGGTGCAAGTCACTCTTTTATTGCTTATGCTTGTGTAGAGCGTCTGGGAGTGAATGTGCATAGGTTGCCATTCGATTTGATTGTGTCTACACCGATGGGTGTTAAGGCTGTGACCACGGAAGCCTGCTTAAATTGTGTTATAACCGTAGACGGTTATGAGTCTGTGATAGATTTGATCTGTTTACCGCTCTGCCAGTTAGAAGTCATCTTGGGTTTTGATTGGTTGAGAGCGAATAATGTGTTGTTAGATTGTGGGAACAGAAGGATAGTGTATCCTGTTTCTCAGAGCATTGAGGGCGAAAATGCCGGTTTGAATTTTCTTTCGACAGCTAAGGCTGAGAAGTATTTGCAAAAGGGTTGTCAGGGGTATATGGTTTTCTTTTCTATACAAGGAGAAACCAGTGAAACTTTGAGTAATATACCCATAGTGGATGGATTCCCTGAGGTTTTTCCAGATGATCTAAATGGATTACCTCCGGAAAGGGAAGTTCAATTTCCGATTGACATTGTGCCTGGAGCGGGTTCGATATCCAAAGCCCCATATCGTATGGCTCCAAATGAAATGGCTGAGTTGAAAAAGCAGATTGAGGATTTGCTTGAGAAAGGGTTTATTAGACCCAGTGTGTCGCCTTGGGGTGCTCTAGTTTTGTTTGTGAAAAAGAAAGACGGGAGTCTTCGGTTGTGCATCGACTATAGAGAGTTGAATAAGGTTACCATCAAGAATAAGTACCCTCTCCCGAGAATTGATGACCTATTAGATCAACTATCTGGTTCATGTGTGTTTTCGAAAATCGATCTAAGGTCGGGGTATCATCAGCTGCGTGTGAAAGCGGAAGATGTTCCGAAGACTGCTTTCCGGACCAGATATGGTCATTATGAGTTCTTAGTGATGCCATTTGGGTTAACTAATGCGCCTGCGGTTTTCATGGATTACATGAACCGTATCTTTCGTCAATATCTGGATCAGTTCGTCGTGGTATTCATCGACGATATTTTGATATACTCTAAGAGTAGAGAAGAGCATGAGCATCATTTGAGAATTGTGTTGAATACATTGCGTGAAAAACAACTCTATGCTAAATTGAGTAAGTGCGAGTTTTGGCTATCGGAAGTGAGATTCCTAGGCCATGTTATCTCGCAAGGTGGGGTCGCTGTGGATCCTAGTAAAGTGGAAGCAGTACTGAACTGGAAGAGGCCAGAATCCGTGGCTGAAATACGCAGTTTTCTGGGTCTTGCTGGTTATTATCGGAGATTCATTCAGAATTTCTCCCGTATTGCGTTGCCGATGACCAAGCTCACGAGAAAAGATCAGCCATTTGTATGGGATGAACATTGTGATAATTGCTTTGTGGAGCTGAAACAGAGGTTGACTACGGCACCTGTGTTGATTTTGCCCGATCCCAGTTTGACATATGTTGTGTATTCTGATGCCAGTGGGCAGGGATTAGGGTGTGTCCTTATGCAGCAGGGACGTGTGGTGGCCTATGCCTCTCGACAGCTCAAACCTCATGAATTGAACTATCCCACGCATGATCTAGAGCTTGCGGCCATAATGTTTGCATTGAAGATTTGGCGTCATTACCTGTATGGTGTGACTGTGGAACTGTACTGCGACCACAAGAGTCTCAAATATCTGTATGATCAGAAAGAATTGAATATGAGACAACGACGCTGGATGGAATTGCTTAAGGACTACAACCTGGAAATAAAATATCATCCGGGTAAGGCAAATGTAGTCGCTGATGCTCTTAGTCGAAAAACTGTAGTTGTGGCGGCTATGATGATACACGAGGGGAAGTTGATTGCTGATTTTCGTGATATGAATCTGTCGAACCAGATCATCTGTGCCAACTATAATGTTTCCCAAGGGGAAAGTGATTTGAGAGCTGAGATTGAAGAAGCTCAGAGGCAAGATGACTGGATTCAGCGTAATCTAGCCAGAATAGAGCGTGGTGAAGCTCAGGGCTATGATGTGTCGCCTAGTGGATTGGTTCGTTATCAGAAGAGAATTTGTATTCCACTTAAGGCGGAGTTGAGACAGAAGATCTTAGATGAGGCGCATAAGAGCCAATATACTCTTCATCCTGGTATGACCAAAATGTACCATAACTTGAAATCTGAGTATTGGTGGCAGGGTATGAAGAGTGATGTGACGAAATATGTGGCGAGGTGTCTCACATGTCAGAAAGTAAAGATTGAGCACCAAAGACCGCCTGGATTGTTGCAGAGTCCTGAAATTCCGGAATGGAAATGGGAAAGTGTGACCATGGATCTTGTTGTGGGATTGCCCAAGATCAGGAATTATGATGCGATCTGGGTCATTGTGGACCGGTTAACGAAGTCGGCGCACTTCCTACCGATCAAGGCTAGTTACTCTCCGGACAAGCTAGCAGAGATTTATGTTCGTGAAATTGTGAAGCTCCATGGCATACCGAGGAATATCATCTCTGATCGAGATCCTCGTTTCACTTCGAGATTCTGGAAGGCGTTGCATGAGGCACTGGGTACTCAGTTGAGATTCAGTACAGCCTATCATCCTCAGACAGACGGTCAGTCAGAGAGGACTATTCAAACCTTAGAGGATATGTTGCGGGCATGTGTTCTTGACTTCAAAGGGAGTTGGGACTGTTTTCTTCCACTTGCGGAGTTTGCCTATAACAATAGCTATCATGCGAGCATTCAGATGGCGCCGTATGAAGCGTTGTATGGGAGAAAATGCCAATCGCCATTGTGTTGGAATGAGTTGTCCGAGAGGAAACTCTATGGGCCGGATCTTGTGGATCAAACCTCAGCCCAGATTCGAATCATTCGTAAGAGGCTTCTTGCAGCTCAGAGTCGGCAGAAGAGTTATGCAGACAAGAGGAGAAGGCCTCTAGAGTTTGAAGTTGGTGATCATGTATTTATGAGAATATCACCTGTCACCGGTATTGGGCGAGCTATAAAGCGAAAGAAGTTGAGCCCGAGATACATAGGTCCTTTTGAGATCCTTGATAGGATTGGGCCTGTTGCTTATCGTATAGCCCTACCTCCGAGCTTGAGCAGACTCCATGATGTGTTTCATGTTTCTCAATTGAAGAAGTACCAACCGGATCCATCTCATGTCGTTGAGTATGAGAATGTGGAGTTGCGAGATAACTTCACGTATGCGGTGGAGCCAGAGCAAATTATTGAACGAGAAGAACGTCGGCTCAGACACCGGAGTATTCCTTATGTGAAAGTGATCTGGAAGGGAATGACTCAGCGGGAAGCAACTTGGGAAACGGAAGAAGATATGCGAAGGCGATATCCGGAGTTTATGGCTCAAGGGGAGTAGAAATTTCGAGGACGAAATTTATTTGACAGGGGGAGAATTGTAATATCCCGATTTGTGATTAGGACTGATAACTCTGATAATCATTGAGATTTGTGTAATTAAGCACTTTTGAGTTAATGTAATGTGAATTTTGGGAATAAATACATGTGGTATTTAAGATCAAGGGTTGTGATTCATTGTTAATGGGTCGGGATCCTACGCTTTGCGATTGTGTGAGCTCCTAGAGAAAGTGCTTGAGATGTGTACATGTGGCATTGTGGTAGTGGTTGGATGAGGCCACAAGAAGACAAGACCTCACTTTTTCCTCCCTTCTCTCTCTCATTTTCGGTTGAGTATGTGTGACAAGGGGAGGAAGTGACATCTCATCATCATCTCTTCCCTCTACCATATTCTCTCTCCTCTCCTCCATTGTTTCCGGCGATCAAAGGAAGAAGGAAGAAGAAAGGTGAGATTTTGATGCTTTGTTTGATCTCTAATGCCCTAAACCTCTTCTGTAATATTGTGTGTCTCATTGAGAACTACATTGTGGTAATTTCAGAATCTTGAAATAGTATTGATTTGTGATTTGGTCGAAATTGGGAGTTGGAGAAACAAGATTCTGGATTGAGCAAAGGGAAGAGGTAGGCATTTAGAGCATTTTGATATATTGTTTATGAGTTTTGGCTAGGTTTGGTAAAATCTGGAATTTTGCCCTAAATATGCCTATTTTTGGAGATATGAAGTTCATTGTGATTTATGATTGGAAATGATGTATTATGGAGTTATTTGAGCATTGAATATGATCTGGAATGTTGGAATGAGTTTGGATAATGTGTACCTTAGAGACCTTAGTGGTTGATTGTGGTCAAAGTGGTTTTTGGGGTGTTTGTGGAGTTGCCATTGTGTTCCCTAGTTAGTGCTTAGGGTGTATGAGCATTGTGGGGAGTTTGGGAACCTTTGGGCATGATTTTGACCATCTGGTGTTTTCTGGTTTTCTGCAATTCTGGGTCTCGGATGAGCATCACTCGAGCAGAGGAAGAACGTGCTCGAGTGATGGGAGAGTTTTCCCTTTGTGCTTCGAGTTGCCTGGGTTTTCTATGAACACTGCTCGAGCACATCGCTTTGTGCTCGAGTGAGGCTGTGCTTCTGGTGCGAGTTGTGCTTGCGGGTTCTCACTCGCGAGTAAGGTGCTCGAGAGTGCCTTCTCACTCGCGGGTGTGAGGTGTGTGCTCGCGGGTGAGAGGGGTGTGCTCGAGGGATCCTGGTCTTGGAGAGCATTGTGTGTGCTCTCGGGTCCTCACTTTCTGAGTTTCTCTCGCGGGTACTCGAGTGAGGCATTTAGCCTTGTGCTCGAGTGAGGATTTGTGCTCGAGTGAGCCAGTTCCTGCAAGTGTCTTTGTGCTCTCGGGTGCTCACTCGCGGTCTCACTCGCACTTGTGCTCGAGTGATGTCCGTACTTGTGCTCGAGTGAGAGCATCTGTGCTCGAGTGAGATGACCAAAAATCTGTGTTTTTGCCTTCGAGTAAGGGGTCTTTTGGGTAGGTTCTTCCAACCCTTTAGGCATATGTTTAGGCCTATTTTAGTCACCTAAAGAGTCCTAAACGATAACCAACTTAGAGTATTGTTGAAATATGATTATGGAAAAGAAATTGATCAAGTGTCCCTAATTTGAATAGGATTTGACATCTGTCGAACGCGTGAGCCCACTGTGCCAAAGATTATCAGGAAAGATTCAAGTAGCGACCTCTCTCTTATACTTTATGTAAATGTATTGTATGTTTGCCTATCATGCATTTTGTGCTGTTGCTGCTTCGAGATGCATTGAGATACGTTGTGGAGCTTTGTGTACTGTGGAGCATTGTGCCTTGTGATGCATTGTGTCTGGAGATGCTTAGTGATACATTGTGCTTTGAGATGCTTTGTGGTGCTTTGTGCTTTGAGTTGCTGCTACATAGTGTTCACCGCGAAAGCGGGCGTTGTGCATAGTGATTACCGCGCGAGCGGGCATAGTGTTTGCAGCGAAAGCTGTCATTGTGATTACCGCGTAAGCGGGCATAGTGCATTGTGATACAGCCGTGAGTGCTGTCGTCTGTGGCGCGAGCTATGGATCATTGTGTTGCGGATGATGTTGGTGAACATGATACATTACATGCTTTGTGTTTATATATTGTATGAGTGAGTTGTTACTCTGGAATTCTTTAGAATCTCATTCCTCCATATGACTAATCTTTTCAGATAGGGCAAGTGGCTCGAAGGAGAAGCGACCAACCCGGAGTGGTTAGGACCTCTTAGGGACAACCAGGATTTTGGGGATAGTTGGTTATCCTTACTTTGGATTGGGATTGCCAAGTGTACATAGATGTAAATAATTATTTTGATTGTGTAATCCCCTTTATGGGAAAACAACTAAACCCATGATATATATGTAGTAACCCGGGGTTTGCCGGGATTTTAGTTTCCGCACTTTGATATTTATTATGTACTCTGATTTCTCAAGTAGTTATATCCGTACATGAATGTGAGACCAGGAATATATAAGTTTTGAAATGATTTTTCGAACGCCCCATCTCTTGGATGTGGGATCATAAATTGTGATTTTGTTTTATTGGTCTCTATTTCACTTAAATTTCGTAATTCGGATGTAATTACGGTGAGGGGGTTACAATTGCTTTACTTGATTATGTAGAGCATATTTGAATAAACGAAGCTTTGTTTCTATTTTGCTGTGGCCATAGTTTTGTTGCACGAAATATTGAGCATGCAGAAATGTCATTCTGGAGCATGCATCTAATTAAAGCTAGCATGTCATACACATAGCATCTATCATGCATGCATTATGGTATCTATTTCCTATTGAGATTCTCCCGAATCTCACCCTCCCCTACCAACAAGTTAGATAGGTGAAGACAGAATGTATACTGAGAACAAAGAAGAGAATTGTAATATCCTAAATTGTAATTAATGATTTATAACTTCAAAGTGATGTAATTGATGTTAATTAAGCACTTTTGAAGTATATGACGTGCAATGTGATACAAAGTGTGCTGGGTGATGGTTTAGTAAGCATTGTGATAATTAGGGGCAAAATGGTAAATTACCAACCGTAGGTTAGTTACTAAAAAGGAAATTTCTTGGTAATTGAGATCAATGGCTTGGATTAAGTAATTAATATGGTGGAATCTAGTATGTGTGAGTACATGAAATCATAGAAGGAAGTACAAGATTTTGACATGTGGCAAGTTATAGACCTTTGGATCAAGGTCAAATTTTCAAACTCTTCCCTCTCTTTCTTCCAAGTCGGTAGTGTGCATGGGGAAAAGGGAAAATTGAGTGATCATCATCATCTCTTATCTCTCTCTCCATTCCTCCATTTTCATTGCACAAGGAAGGAAAGCGAAAGAAGAAAACTTGAGGTAGGTGCTTTAAATGATTTCACATGCTCAAACACTCTTCTTTGATATTATTCAAGAGGTTGAGAGCTTGACTTCTATGGTTTCAAAATTTTCATTAGTGGTGTTTGAGAGATTGTGAACTTTGGGAAGTTGAAGAATCAAGAAACCAACTTTGAGAAGAGGAAGAGGTGAATATTTAATGTATTTTGGTGTAATTGTTTTGGTCATTGGTTTGGTTTTGGAAATTCTGGATTTTTGCCCTGATTTCTTGTGATTCTAAAAGATATGAATTGGTTAGTATTTGGTGGTGGAATTGGTTACAAACTATGACCTTGGACCATTAAAAGTGATTGGGAAATTGTGGGAGTGTGATTGGTTGTTAGTGGTTTTGGGTTGCATTTTGGGTAAAAACAGGGTATGTGTGAATTGGGAAGGAATTTAAGTGTTTTGAGTTTACCAATAGATTCCTTATGACATATTAGATGGGAATGAGATCTAGTAGAAGTTTTGGGACCATTGGAGCCAATTTTGGTAAAACTGAAAAACTATATCAATTGCTGCGATCTGGCTTCTGATAAGCTTCACTCGAGTGAGGTAGGGTCTCACTCGAGTGCAGTATAAAATTTTGGGTATTTTGTTAAGTCTTTAGGTAGAAATTGCCAGTGAACTTCTTCATTTTCGAGTCACATACATTATCACTCGAGTGCATATGGTATCACTCGAGTACAAGTGCATATAGCACTATGGGTGTGTGTCTCGGGCTGTCACTCGTAAGCAAATGATCAAGAGTGTGCATGGGCACTTGCGAGCATTGGGAAGTCACTCAAGTACTAGGGCTAGTACTCGAGTGCACTTGTCACTTGGGAGTTGTAGTTGCTCTCAGGTTGTCACTTCTTGCACCTCACTCGATGGGACTCAGGTGACTAAAGTACCATCACTCAAGTGCTTGTGTCTGTGCTCGAGTGAACTGACCACTCTAAGGAGTGTCGATGCTCTCAAGTACACACTTTCTGTGCCTCACTCACTCGGACTCGAGTGCAATTAGGGGTAACACTCGAGTGAGTCAGCCCAAAGTTGGAGTTTTGCTTCCTAAAAGGTATCTTCAGGGTAGTTTCTCCTAACCCTTTAGGTATCTGTTTAGGCCTATAATAGCCACCTAAAGAGATTAAATTATAACCAATATAAAGTACTACAAAATTGAAAACTTGGAAAAGAGATTGATGGGTTGTCTCTAATTTGGTTTATAGGATTTGATATTTGCCGCCCTCGAGAGCCCACGGTGCCGAAGAACGTCAGGAAAGAACAAGGTAGTTACTCTTTCTCTTATACTTTGTGTGAAACATTGTATGTATGTATGTCATACATTGTCAATACTTTGAGATACATTGTGATGCTTTGAGTTCGCAGCGAAAGCTGATGCTTAGTGATATTTTGTGATACATAGAGATCGCAGCGAAAGCTGACGCATAGAATTTACAGCCATGAGTGCTGTCGTTTGTGGTGTGAGCCATGATACCTTGTGATGCTGCTTAACATGATCATATATGCTATATGTTTATGCACTGTGTGAGTGATTTGTTACTACTGGGATTCTCTTGAATCTCATTCTTTCCAATGACTAACCTTTCGGACAGGGCAAGTGGGTCTAAAGAGAAGCGAGCAACCCGAAGCGATTAGGACCCTTTGGGGTATATTTGGTTTTGGGGATGTTGGTTGTCTACTTTTGAACTTGGGATTACTGTATATTTGAGATGTAAATTCTATATATGATTTTGGTCATGTAATCCCTTAGTTGAGACGTATAATCCCTTAGTTTATATATGTATAGAACCCGGGAGTTTCCAGGGATATGATTATACACTTTGATATGAATGAATGTAAATTAACTGCACAAGTAATTATATTCGAGTTTTGAAACTGAGACCAGGATGGGGAAAATTTTTTGAAAGACTTTGTGAAAACCCTACTGTGAAGTAAGAAGTTGAAATGAGTTTAAACTATCTGACGGACTCTAATCCAAAATAATTATGCAATATCGAATCATAATTACGCTAATCAAGGCAAGGGGTTACAAGAACCGTACGCGGGGAATGAAGAGGTGGAACAAAGACAGGAAGGTGTCTGCGTTTCACTGGAACGGGTTTTGACACCCTAGTAGCCCTGTGTGGCTACATAATTTATAATTGCTATATACAATCCCTATGGGAAATTTCTGTAATCATACACATATTATCAATATAATTATGTTATTTATGTGTTGCCTACCAAACATGTATTAATATTCCGCTACAAGTCAAAATAAGTAAGGGTATGACAGTCAGACTAAAGAGGAAGAGAGTGGGGGGAGAAAGGGTGGAGGGTTTTTTTAATTGAATAATCATTAAAAAATAATAATGTGGGTCCCACAAAACGGAAGTTTGTACTAATTAACGGTGTGGGCATTTTTGCCCCATTTTGAGAAGTTAATGGGCATTTTTGAATCCAAGAAAAGTTTTGGTGCCATATGCACTTTTGAGAAAAGTTTACGAGTATTTTTGCACTTTAACCCAAATTTAAAAAAATAATTCTAATATATTGATTTTATTTCCTAATCTATGTGGTAAAAATTAAAATACAAAGTAGAAATAAGCAAAAACAGTATATGACAAAATTTAAAAAAAAAGAAAAGAAAAGAAAAACTAACCCTCCATTTTCCAACCAATAGATGCCTACAGAACATTTCACAATATAGACAGATATAACTTGATAGTACTCTTAATTAATCACTAATACAATCTGATAAACATTATTTTACTAATGAAAATCTAAAAGCCACAAAACACCCTAAACATAATGCAATATGTTTTAGTTTTTAAAAAATAGGGGTGGTGTCAATTACTACACATTAAGTGTATCATCAAGTGGTATTACTTGGTGGGCGGCCGACAGTGGGTTCCATTTCTTTCATGGGGCTATTTTGTTGGCCGGTATCTACGGGTGCATTCTGCTTGTATCGGTTTTCCTGTTGTTACTTTTTTAACCATAAGTGGTTGGTCTTTAGCCTACAAGAGGGATGGGTCCTTTGGATAGTTTTTTAAACCGATACCCCTTACTTGGGCGTTGATACCAACGTCGACAACTTCCTCACTACAGGCTCTAGCAAAAAAGACAATAGGCTTGACAGTGAACCTGATGGCACTAGTGGCTTCCTCAATATTGTTCCTAGGGTTAGGATTTATGTTTTTGTGATATTAGTTGTTTGCCCTCATTTTGATGGACCTCTTATGTTGGGCTTCATTGTTTCTTTGTTAAGTACAAATATCTTTCTATTGGAAGCAATCATGCTTGAGACACTATCAAATACTAAATGTGGGTACATCTCTCACTAAGAATCTGAACCTTGGTTATATTAATGAAAAAGCATTTTACCTATTCCAAAAAAAACCTACTACACATTATTGAACTTTAAGGTATTAGTTATTCCTCCATGAATAATTCTTTTAATGATAAGAATGCTCTTTAACTCAAAAAGTTTATATGAAGCCAACAATGAACATTTATATATGTTAGTTAAGGAGAGACATCACAACGATTTTGATACTTAGAAGACATTATTGTTTATCGAATAGTTTAAGATAACTAGTATCCCTCAAAGAAAAGTTCACATACACATACATATTATAGTCCTTTTTTATATTGGTTACTATATATAACTAGTAGTGGATGCAAAAGCTATGTACATGATTATTTAAAGACTAAATACTTGCAAATTAATGGATAGTTATGACTCATGAGTTATGGTCTAGCTTAGTTTATTGCATCAGACAAGAAAGCAACCTCCCTAAATCCTGGTGGTTTGGTATTGAACATATCCTTTTGAAGGCAATATAAACATATGCACGTGATTGTAATGAAAATCATTAACTTTTTGTCATCCCCATCTCTTATCTACTTCTTTATGAACTACCACTCGTCTTTTTGCTTCTTATTATAACGATCTATGATCAAGATGCAGAAATATTCATGAAATATTATGTGAAGAGTTCTTGACATTCTAAACTTAACTATGATGCAATTGGACTTGGCTTTTCACCTTTTCTCTTTTTGCAGTCCGCTATCATTCTCTATATCAAAACTACACCATTTTGGGATAAAATGATGGATGATGAAACTTTGTCATAGAGAGAGAGAGAGAGCATTTAGCAATCCAACGTATTACTCTAATAGCACCCATACAACATCCTAATTTTTTATTTTGAGGTCTAAGTAGTATTTGGATGAGATTGATTTATGATAATTAAAATTTGTTATTTAATTATTTGAAATTAAATTAGAGTAAATTTTTTAAAGTGAAAATTAATTAAAAAATTTAGGTGGAAGTAAATAGCAGTATTTGGAATATTTTTCTAAATTATTATATTATAACTATTTAAATATTATGAAAATTTATTTGAGCAAAATACACAAACTTAATCCAATTACTTGAATTTTAGGAGGTGAAAAAAGTTGTGAATTAAAAAGTTAAAACATACATACATACATACATACATACATACATACATACATACATACATACATACATACATACATACATACATATTATCGATTAATGGTGGGGGAACACGTGGCCCCCACCATCAAATGAAATTGGGGGGAGGGCATTATACTCAAGGTATTAAAACCCGGACTGGGTATTGAACTGGTCGGGGTATTGGGTTAAGGGTCAGTGGGTCAAACCGGAGTTAAACCGGGACCAAACCGGTGAGTAATTGAAGATTTTAGGCTTATAGTATGAAATTCTAAAGGAAAAAGTTTTAAAAAAAATTTCTAAATTGGGACCCGAACTGGACCGGACCGGTCTACTGACCGATTTGGCGGGTTCCGAGCCTGATCGGCCGGTCCGGTCCGGGTCCAAGAACCCTGATTATACTACCCGAAGCATCCTCCCCTCCACCATTCAAATTAAAAAAAAGGGGAGAATTTCAGTTAGCTCTTAAGGATGTGATTTAATTTCAGTCAACTCCCAAAAGATTCTAAACTTCACTATATTTCTTTGGGTCAAAATAAAATTAAGTTTTGTAGGTTAAAAAAATAATGATACCCTTACTTTATTTGTCTTGTGTATTGCCTTATTTGTCTTATAAATGTCCATATTTGTCTTATAAATGGCCAAATTATTTTTAATTCCCTAGGTTCTTTCGAATTATTTTATTTCTCTTATAAATATCTTTATTTATCTTATAAATGCCCATATATTTGTCTTGTGAATTTCCTTATTTGTCATGTAAATGGCCAAAATATTTTTTAATTTCCTAAGTTCTTTAGAATCCCTTTATTTATCTTGTAAATGATCTTCTGAAAAAATAAAAGAAGGGCATCATTATCTTTTCACCCATAAAACTTAATTTTCCCAAGGAGGTGCATTGAAGTTTCAAAATCTTTTGAGAGTTGATTAAAATTAAGTCACATCCTTAGGGGCTAAATGAAATTTTCCCAAAAAAATTGATGCCCCCTATTGTGTCTCCTCCAGCGAGGGCAGGAATGAGAGAGAGAGAGATGGAGTGAGGTTTACATTGGATCTTCTTCTAGGAGCTTGGTAAGTCAACTATCCTTATCTTTTTTAATTTATCCTCTTTCATGTTTCAGTTTTAATGGGGAGAGCATTGGGGTTTGATATATTTTGAAAATTTGAGACTTTTAGTTGATGATTTAGTCTTTAATGTAGCCAATAGGGTTAGAACAAGAGTTGTATGCATTGTTGTCAAACTCGCGAGTTGACTCACCGAGTTTACCGTTTTTAATTTTCTAGCTCACAAAATCAAGTCGAGTCGCTGGTAATCTTGTGCTAGTTGTAAATTTAGTTAAACTCACGAGTTTAGCATTTTTTACGTTTCTAGCTTTCAAAACCGCATTAACTCACTCTTCAACGTGTGTTGACTTTTTTTATATGTTTATGCTTAGCGACTTTATATATGAATTTTGTAGAAATTTCTTTGCTAATTATGATAAATTATGAATGTTCATGAATTTAATTTCAATTTGTTGAATTTAGAATATATTTAAATCAAATTGTTGTCATTTTTATATTTTGATTATTTAATTATACATACCTATGATGATAAAAGTAAACTGTTACAAGTTTAAGATTTGAGTTCACGATATGAGTTTACATTATTGTTACGAGTTTGCTTAAACTAGCGAGTGTGACAACCCTGGTTGTATAATTTAGATTTTCACTTGAATAGTTTATTTGAGAAAACTTCAATTAGGGTTTTGTTGGGAAATTTGTTATTTATGATATTGGATCTCTTAGATTCCAATTTCATGATTTATTCTAATTTATTGGAGTTTATATTGATGATTGAATAGATTTGTTTTGTGATTTATGCTCAAAAGTGAATATTGAGAATTTTAGGTGAAAATTTAAGTGCAAGAAATTAGGCATTTTGAATAAATTGCGGAGATTGTTGCATTTTGGTAATTCTAATAAGTGAGAGATAATCTATAAAAGAAAGAAATGTGATTGTAATGATGATTGGAAGAAGAATTGATTTATGGGATTTGCATTAAGGATTAAAGTAACCAAATTTTTGGGGATTTAAAAAGAATTTAGGGAGTAAAAAAAATTTGGTCATTCACATATTCATCTTGTCAAAAATTTTTTGAAACTCCTTGGATTCTTTTTAAATCAATTCATTTGTCTTATGAATATCCTTATTTGTCTTGTAAATGCTCTTGTGAAAAAAATAAAGTAAAGGCATTATTGTCTTTTCACAGACAAAACTTAGTTTCATTTTGACCTAAAGGGATGCAGTGAAATTCCATAATTGTTTCGGGGTTGACTAAAATAAAATGGCTTCCATGGGATCGGGTTGAAGTATAAATTTGCTCTAGAAGTTTTCGATGAGGACCAATGTTACTCCAGAAGTTTTTTTAGGTTCAATGTTGCTTCGAAAGTGTTAAAATGGAGCAATATTACCCATTTCTCTTAAAGCGTTAATGGTCAATGTCAATTTTAACGATCAACAAGTCAGCTTTTTAACGGAATAGAGCAACATTAATATGTTTTGAAACTTCTGGGGTGACATTTGTCAACATCCGTTTCCATTTTGATATTCGAAAGTAAAAAAGACTAGATTCTATGAGCATACAAAAAAGTACATATATACTGATAAAAGTATTTGTTTATAATCCAACGTCATTCATAGACAAAAAACATAATACAACAGTATTTACCATAATTACAGGATTTCCCCAAAATATCTTAAGCATAAACTAACTATAACCACTGACTTTAACCTTGCCTTGAGATACGTTCCAATCACTTCTCGGCGTCTACGCCTTTGCCTTTCAATCTACTAGCACCCTCTGAGATGTTTGTTTAGAAAAAGGGGTGAGATTCCAAGGAATCCCAGTAGAAACATGCTATCATTCATATAAAATGCGAAAAGTAAATATGATATGCGCTATGTATGCACCAATTAATGAACAATATAAACACTTCATCATCATCATCATCATGTATACATGAGTAAGGCTCGCCCCACTAACCTACACTGGTTGGATTCTCACCAACTCCCAATGTAAGTGCACCTCTGGCACTAACCACCCCTCTCTGTGTAATACCCCGAATTTTGAGATTCGAGGCTAGAGAATAAGCCTGAGATTAGTGGACTGCTAAGCCATGGTTTAGCAAGATCCTAAATTATGATTAATAGATATTGACTCCCAAAAGTGGATGTCATTAGTGATAAATGAACCCTTTTGGAGATTATGGTGTGAGTTAGCACCCGATGTGATTCGTATGTGCTGTGAGCAGTGCCAAAACCCTGTATTTAAGCTCAATTATGGATTAACATCTAAATTGACTTAAAATAGAGGGAAGGCGCATATTGTGGCTAAATGAAACGATATGAAGTGTTTGGTGGTGATTCAATGAGAATTACCGAATTACCAAAATCAGGGGCAAAACGGTAAAGTTACCGACCAATTGGTCAGTTACCGAAGAGGAAACTCATTGGTAACTTCAAGATCAATGGTTGAGATTGATTTGTGTAGAGATTAAGTGGGTGGAATCCCATGTGTGTGGGTTCATGTGAACTCATAGAGATGGATTAAGGGTGTGACAAGTGTCACAATTTGAGCCCTTGGATTTGGTCAAGGATTTCAACTCATTTTTCCTCTTTCCTCTCTTTATGTGGACGGTTTTGGCTCCCAAAAAACTGATTTGCTTCATCATCTAATCATTCTCATCTCTCTCTTGTCCTCCATGAACGTCCAAAGCTAAGGGAAGGAAGAGAAAAGAAAAGGTGAGATTTTGGTTGGCTTCTTGTCCTCTAATGCTCAATTCATCTTCTATAAAGTTGTTCATAGTGATGAGAGCTTCATCTCTATGGTTTTAGATTTGTGAGAGGAGGTGTTTTGTTGCTTGAGCAAAAGTGGAAAGATGAAGAATCAAGAAATTGGTTTGGGAAAGAGGAAGAGGTGAGCATTTGCTTCATGTTGATCTAAGTTTTGTGAATTATGGTTAACTATTGTGATTTGTGAATTTTGCCCTGATTTTATGGTATTTTCGTGAGGAATGTGAATGGTGGAATTGGATGTTGTTTTGTGTTGAAAATGGTGTCATGTTGTGGTATTTAATCATTGGAATTGGTTTGAATTGGATTGGACACAATGGTTGAAAAACTGGAAATTCTGTCCAGTGAGAATTCTGTCTGGGCAGTCTGTTTGTGTTGCTGTTTTGAATGGGCAAATGATGTTAGAAAATTCTGAAACTTTCCATTCTTGAAGTTCACATCTCAAGCTTCAAAATGGACATATAAATTGTCTCATTTCGTTTTTTGAACTGGGATTTATGTTTGCCTAAAGTTTGAGGACGAAACTGGATTCTGTTTTGGAGCAATGTTGGATTTTGTGTAAATCTGGATTTGTGTGGTGATTTCTGGTAATGAGACATATTTTTCCCATAAAGGGGACTTGAATATCTTTCAATGGGCTTTGGAATCACCTTGTTTCAAGTTTTCTAGAGCAAGTTATGAATTTTTGAAGTTTCCTTGGCTGCAGCCAAAATTCTGGCTCCAGCTCAAAACTTTTTGTGTGTGTCCTGGCCGCAGCCAGAAATTCTTGGCTGCAGCCAAAATGTTTCTGTGACGTTTTTAGCCATTTTTGGCTGCAGCCAGAGAATTCTTGGCTGCAGCCAGAACCCAATTTTCAGCAATTTGTGATTTTGAAAGATGATTTCCAACCTAGTACGTCCCAATCCTTTAGGCTTTCGTTGAGCTTATTTTAGCCACCTAAAGGGTGTGAATGGTAACCAACTTTAAGTGATATAAAAGTAAGGGTTTGGAATTGAGATTGACCCTATATCCTTGATTTGGTTTATAGGGTTCAGTATTCATTTGGATCACGAGTAAGCAGAGGAGCTGGAGCATACGTGGAAAGAAAAGAGTAGGGAACTTACCTCTCTTGCATGCTTTGATGTTGTGTTTGTGTATTGATGCATGTATTGCTTTGCTGGATTATGTGAAACATGTATGAATGATTGTAGCTCTGTTTCTAGTTATGCTATGGCCATGAGTATGTTGTTGAAACATTGAGCACGCAGATATGTCATTGTGTGAACATGAGTTTTGTATTGCAAGCATGTCATGCATTAAACACATATCATACATGCATATAGGTATCTGTTTCCTACTGAGATTCTCTCGAATCTCACCCTCCCCTACCAACATTTTAGACAGGGTAGGTGGATTGAGGATGGAGGCAAGCAACCAGGGGCGACGAGGCTTCCTTCGGAATATTTGAGTTGGTAGTTGGTTATCATAGTTGGGAGTATTATGTATATTTGGATTTAGATTTGGATATGTACGGATTGGAATATGTTTGGATATGATATTTGTAGATGTATTTGAGAGGATTTGTGTAATCCCCATGTTGAAATTGTAAAGGGCGAATGTGCCTTATGAATTCTATGTAAAGATATGAACCCGGGGGTTGCCGGGAAGTTATTGTTATACACTCTGATATTTGTTTAAATGTGATATTCCGCGTGATGTAATTGTATTCGAAATTGAATATGAGACCAGGTTAATTAGATTTCAAAAGTGATTTGTGAAAACCCTATCGTGAAGATGGGAATTTAAATAAGTTTTGTTTCTTATGGTCTCTATTTCATTTTAATTGCGTATTTCGGATATAATTACGGCAGGGGGTTACACTCTGGGCAAAATATGTTGATTAATAAAGTACATTTACAAATAATGGCATGCACACAATCATATAACTATAGCATGATGTATGAAGGATAATGTCCTTACCTTAAAGTTCTTTTAGCCCCTTTTTTATATGCCTCGTAAAACGTGTCGTTTCAGGCTTCCGACTTGTTCTTAAAATATTAAATGTACCAGAAATAGGTTATAACCTATCCAAGTTTTCTTGTGGTTATATTAGTCTATGGTGAAAATTTACCAAAATGCCACTGTGACCTCGGCCCGGTCTGATAGCTCGCTTTCCCAAAATTTTGACTAGGGCTATCCTGACATATTTTTGCCCAAAGAATCCATTTCCATGCTCAAAATTACCAAATTCAGTTTCAAATTACGAAATTTTCCTTGACAACCCCGTTTCAGGGTTTTAGGAGCGTTTTCGTAATTATGTTTTTTCGGGCTTTTCTGAAAAAGTGACCAACTGTAACCCCAACTATTTTTGCCTCCTGAATCCAATAGAACCATCAAATCATTGAATATCCAATTCCTTCCCCCAATCTGGTCTTGGCTGAAACATGCTCCAAGAAAAGGGAAAATTTGGAGTTTTGTGTTTTAGCTTCCAAAGCTTGTGCTTTTTCACTTCTAATCTCTTATTAAGTTATTTAAACACATTCTAACCATGATTCAAAGAAATTTGGGCAGCATAACCCCTTAGGATTAAGAATTTCCAAATTTACAAATTTAGCCAAAAATCACCAAATCCAACCACAAACCTCAACAACACATCATACTAGTATAAATCTAAGGTTTGTGAAGTTACCTCTTGAATTCTTGAGTCCTCTCTCTCTAAGCGTCCTCCTCTCTCTCTCTCTCCTTGAGGTCAAGATGTGATTAAAACCATGATTATATAGAGAAGAAGAGTTTAGAGAAAATTTCCAAGCAATATCACAAGAAACTCTTAAGAAATCACCACTTACCTTTGGCTTTCTCTTCTTCCTTCTCGCTTGAACTTGAGAGCTCTTGAACTCTCTCTTTCTTCTTTTCTCTAGCTTGGCCAAAAATATGAAGGGCAAGAGGAAGGAAGAATGTTTTATAAAATATCTCTCCTTTCCTTTATTCACTTGATTTCCATTAATGCATCACATGGTGACACTTGACATTAGCTTTATCTCTTTCCAATTGGTGTCATAAGGTTTCAATTAGCCTTGAACTAATTTTCCTTCTCTTTTGGTTAGCTCAAAACCGTCCCCGCTTATGTTTCCACTAACCAAATGGTTTCTTCCAACTAATCCAATCATGCACTCAATTGTTATACCTTAATCATGATTACTTTGTAAATGTAACATTATTTTAACACAATTAGACATGTGCTCATCTTCATCAATTATAAACTAATCCATTTACCATAGGATAATGACACTTGGCATGTTTAATTCCAAAAATCATTTTTCCCTCCCATATTTCTTGTGCTAGGCGCAAATTTGCAAGAAAAAGGGAAATAGAAATTGTTTCAATACTTCCATAATTTCAATTAAAGGAATTATGCACAAGTCCTTCCAATTTCACAACTCTTGATTTATTCTTGGTGTAATATTCCAAATATACATTCTCCTTTATTTTCCTTAATTAATTGAAATTAACTTCAATCAATCGGAAAATAACTAATCTTGTGCTAAATTGGCAAAGTTTTGATTTTGCCATTACCTTTGTAATCTAATTTCCTTTCTTGAATTAATTTACTCATTTTCTCATGAATATTCACCATTTTATTGAATTTCTCAAATAATTACAATATATTCAGTGAATATAAAATTCGGGGTGTTACAACATTGAACCTGAAAAAACTTCCAAGGTAATATTATTCCACAGCAAAAACTTTCAAAGCAGATTTACACCTCAATCCCATGGGGTCTAAGTGATATTATCCCATTAAAAAAGGCAAAAATTTCTAAAAGTATATTAAACTAATAGAAAGTGAAAAGATTGGTGGGACACAGTGCAAAAAATAACGGAAGTTAACCAGGGTTAACAGCATTAGCTATATATGCTACCAAAAAATTTGATTATAACTACTTTTGCACCCCCAGAATAGTTAATTGTGTTGGATGCTCATAAGAAAATAGTTTGTTGCTAAATTTGCACCTTAACCCTAATTAAGATATATCATATTATCATTTGAGTAAGAAGAATTTATTCCAAAAAAATAGAGAGAGATAGAATTTAATAAAAGTATTTAAAATATTTTTATTCAAATTTTATAAAATTTTATTTAAGTACTCCATCTAATCCTTAATATAAGATATATTTACCATTTAATTAGATTAAGGAATTTAGTTAAATTACCTAATATGACATGAATTTTTTACAACACCCTAGCCGTTTTCCTTAATTACTCTATTTCTTCTTATCATTGATTATTGTTGAGGGGAGTATCAATATGGATAAGTTATGAAAAGATTAACAAATATAAAACCTATGACTTATAATTAAGACCAAGATCAACTCCCTAAATATGTCTTATATTAAAAACTGGAAGGAGTAATACACGCACATGTGTGTGTAGATGGTTGCAATTAATTATAGAAGAGTGTTGTAAAAGACACACACACACACACACACACACACATAGATATAGATATAGATATAGATATAGATATAGATATATATATAATATAAAAGCTAAAAAAAGAGAGAAAATGAAGGTTTTTGAAAAATAAAATAAAAGAACAATAGTTGAGTGTCACGTGACACACCCACCTATCAATTCCATTTATGTTTAATACCATGGTTCAAAAAATTAGACCAAACTGGCTGGTTCAAACCAAAAACTGGTGAATCGGTCACATGTCTGGTCTAGTTCGTTGCTTAAACCAAGATTTTGTGATTTGGTGTGAACTGCCCAACTCGGCTTAAGCTAGCCACAACCCGGGTACACCACTGGGTTAGGCGGTTTACCGATTTACTTTTTATTTTTTAAATCTTTGAACAGGATAGAGAAAGAGGCTTTGGAGATGATGATCACAAAGGGAAAAGCATAAAGGTGAAAGTATGATGAAGGGATGAATCAAAGGCTACAATATGATTGCCTGAAAGAGATTGGCTCAACATTTCAATGAAAGCATGATTGTCATAAAAGAGAGTATGTGTTATATAAGATTGTGCATAAGCTATTTGGTTACCACCCGCGTTAGGTGGTTTTGCCATTAGCTTGTGTGTTGTCCAAAAAATAAAATAAAAGAGAGTGAGATTGAGAAGTTGAGAGTAACAGTGAAAGGCTAGCAACCCAAAGAAAACAAAAGCATGAAAGATGATGGCTTAGAAGAACTGTACAAATCAACGGTATGCTTCTCGCCTCCTCTTTTTCTTTGTCTTCATTTTTTTTTTGTTTTTTTTTCTTCAGTCGCTGCCACCACTCATTCTTTCTTTTATCCACTTAGGTCCTTTCTAATCCCCGCCTCAACCCCAAACCCTAACATTACATATGAGAATGACAAAACTATCCTTAAACTCCCTAATTCTTAATTGCATTAATTTACCCAAGAGAAACAAAAATGAGATAATAAAAATTTATCCATTTAAATATAATTGATCTGCATCATATATCTTTAATTAAAATCTAAAAATTGGGTCAAAATAAAATAATATTCAATGGCAATCTGTGCAAAAATCATAAATAATATATTGATAATAAATTTTTAATATCTAACCAATTAATTCTCACAAAATATAAAATGGCTAATAAAATATAGTTTAATTAAATTTAATAAAGGCAATTCATCATTAAAAAGATTAAACAAAGAGGATAAAAATATATATATTCGTGATATAAAAGACCCTACATGGATCATGCTAAAGGTTAGTACATAGTGGTTTGTTTTAAGAATGTATTCAATAAGCCATGCTTTTATTCTTGTTTTAATGATATCATGTTATTTTTCAGAGCTATAGGCAACCACCAGGGTCGAACTTATGTAGGTTGTATGTTTTGAAACACATTTATAATATTATCACCCTAGGCATGATAGAATTTGCTCAAGAGATAAATGTATATTTCAAAAATTTTGTATTACTTTTATTCTTTTTTAAGTTAGTAAGTTAATATTTTGTCTGGCTTTGGTGTTACGGATGTTTGATCTTGCTGACCCCTTTCCGAATGAAGATGTTGATTTCATCTGCAATTGTTGTGCTGCATTCATTTATAAGCTTTTACAACAATAATGAGTTTTTGTAAAACTAAGGAATTTTTTGTTTATACTAAGGAATTTTTCTTCCCTCATCTTTTCTGTAAAACTTGTTGGTTGCATAAATTGACATGTTTGTTGTTTTTGTGATTATGTGACATCATGCATTTGTCCATGTGAACTTGGTTGAGACATCCATTAGCCTATGTTATGTTACAAGTTCCCAATGAAAAAGCTAAAGAAAAAGGAAATGGTAAATGGAAGGAAAATGAACACACCTTATGGCAACATTTATTTTGTTACAAGGTAGTTGTTGATTGCATAACAAATTCCATATATATATGGCATGTATAAATTGAATATGAGGACTTGTCACTTAAATCTCAACTTTGCACTTAATAAGTATGGCCTTGGAAGTGGCTTATAGGGTATGTGTTCTGATATACAAACATAATCAAAGACAACAAAAAAAAATCATAAAGCAAACTTTTAAGATCGGTTGTATAAATAACTGGTCTTAAAGAGATTTTTGAGACCGGTTGTATTTGATTTTAAGACCGGTTGTTTTGACAACAGGTCTTAAAAGTGAAACTTTTAAGACCAGGTTAAGGACAACCGGTCTTAAAAGTGTTACCATAGCTCTTAAATGAGGTATTTTAAGACTGGTGGTTATGACAACTGGTCTTAAAATAATGTATTTTTAAGACTGGTTTCTATTACAACCGGTCTTAAAACATTTTCTTTAAGACCAGTTCCTTAATCGGTCTAAAAAGTATCAGATTTTTTAGACCGGCTGTATAAAGACCTCATCCTGAACCGGTCTAAAAAGTCAGTCTCAACCGGTCTTAAAAGTCATTTTTGTACTAGTGACTCATTTTTACTTCTAATCACTTGTTAAACCATTTACACACATACTAAACAAGATTTGAAGAAATTTGGGCAGTATAACTCCTTAGGATTTCCATTTCCCAAATTTACAAAACCAACAATCCAACCACAAATCAAACTAAGAATCACAACAACAACATCAATACACCAATGATTTGAGATTTTTGAATTTACACAATTGCCACTACTTTTTTTTTCCAATTTCGCAATAATTGACAATTTTGGCAGATTTTCTAACCAAACTTTGAAAAATTATAACTTTATCTATAAAACTTCAATTGGAGTGATTCTAAAGGATATGCGACTCTTATTGAGTCTAGTTTCAAGAAAAAATATAGCATTTAGCTAAATGGAAGCTCACAATTTCCAGAATTTAAATCTTTAGACAATGTTCCAGAAAATAGCCAATTTCCCTGGGTTAATTTTAAAAATTCATAACTCTTGGTGTACAGCTCTAAATAATTCCCATAACCTATCAAATTAAAGCTTGGAATTTCTACTTCCATTCTGAAAAATTTCACAATTTTTGAACATCATTTGGTTATCCAAAACCATATGACAAACTCACTGCCTCGTAGGAAATTTCACTGACAACACTGTTTACATTCCAATTTTCAGTGTTTAATTCCTATGATCAAGAATTTATAGGCAGAGGCTATTCGAGGTATATCAATATTCAACACCTTATTCCCTTAAATATAAGGAATTTTGGTGACCGAAAATCGAGATGTTACATGATGATGCTTTGATTGGATAGATTGATTATATGTATTTGGTGACTTGAGCACCGGGTTATTAATTGGTTGATAAATTCTCCTTACTTGGTAAGAGGTAACCACTTTCCACTTGTCATATATACTAATATCTTGTTAAGAGATTTTGATATTATGAGATGATGAAATGATATATAGACTTTCTATTGGTATAGCATATATATTCTTCATTTGAGAAAATTATTTTGTGAAACTTGTGATCTTGAAATGAAATTGAAAAGTACTGGAAAAGAGGCTTTATCTTTATTATTGTTTTTGTAAGAAAAGCATGACCATGAGTAATCATGAGATAATCCTATTGCATGAATTGTTTTTGTGATGCTGATCGATTGTGATTGATAGAGATTAGTTGGAGAAAAATACTACCACTTGATAAAACCTCTCATTGGTGCACATGGGGTTAGTTATTCATTCCTATTGGGATAGGCATACGTGGCTCATTCATCCTAAAGAGGAGGGCAGGCTCTTTTTGTCCTTAAGAGAAAGGAATAGGCCTTGTGGCTTATGTGTACATCTTAATAATGATGGGAATAGGTCTTGTTAGGCTTCTATGTTTGCATACCTCCTTTTAGAGAAACTCAAATGAGTTAATGTGTATAATTATAAGATTATGTCAATGATATTATATGTACTGATATTTTCTATCCTACTAAACATGCCTTCTTGGGCTTTTATGTTTGCGTACTTCCTTTGGGAGAGACTCAAATGAATTAATGTACGTAATTATGAGATTATTTTAAAAACATTATATGCATTGCTATTTTTTGTCCCACTTGATACTTCACTAACACATGCTGGTATGTAAGATGAGTTAGAATATTGGTTACTGAGGCTTTTGTCTCACCCCGTTGCTCTTAATATTTTTCAGGTAATAGTTATTGTGCCAGTTAGTCTAGGAAGGCTCTAAAGGCTTAATTGTTGTGATAATCTTTGTAAAAGCCTCCTTATTTTTACTTATGTGATGAATTGTTGCGTATTACCACTGTAAGGTTCATGTTGCGTACTCTAATGTGATATTATGTTTTTGAATTATACTGTTTTCTATCATAGATAAGTAATTTAAAAGGATATTTCATAAAATTGTTGTTTAAGTATTTTGATAATTGAATTTGATATTGGGCTTATAGTGGAATAATTATATTATGGACTTTGAGAATTCTAAGGTCCAAGTGTGTTGATTAATTATGGTTTAGTTTGTGAAATGATAAGAAGAGTTTAATTTTCCATGATAGAAAACAGTATAATCCAACATACGGGTCTTGTAATGTGGGCAAAGTCCTTAATATTATTTTATAATGGCGGTTGATCTGCCACGGTCTGAGCCTAAATGTTTTGATGAATGAGATGAATAGATATTTCCATATTTAGTTATACTATTATAATGGGATGTGTTAATTATATTGTCGGCTTTAAATGCCCTAACCCATTTATAAATTGAGTTAATTGTAACTTTGAAATCTCAACTTTAAGGATTGGAATTATATTGTGTTGTATAGGTGGCTAGAGCTCTTTTTACTATGTTAGAGTTTTTTCTTCCATGGTAGAGCTTTGATTTCTTTATCATGGAAGTTGAAATCCTACTAACTATGATAGAATTTTGTTTGCTTGGTTTTATCTCTTTTTATCTTGGTTGACTTTTCCAAAGTGCTTGGTGAAATCTTTTGTGACTATGGTAAACTTTTATATTTGTTTTATTCTTTTTCTACCATAATATTACTTAATGTTGTGATTAATTGTACAAAATAGTTTATTCTATGGTAAATAAGGAGGTTATTACAACCCCATTTACCTAAATAATTTTTAATCCACTCAATTTTCTAAAATATTTTTTCAATAGCACCCTATATCTAGCATATTGCACCCTAAAGTATTTTTTTTACTAGCATCCGATAGCATAAATTAATTTTTCTTACATCTAGTATCCTAGAAACGTTTTCAGTATCTGAAGTTTACTATAATTGTTGCTACCTAGAAAATTGTAATTGAAATCCGAATCTCAATTTAAAATATTTCAAATTTTAAATAGTAAACTAAACCCTATTGGTGGCCATTTAATGCATGGAATTTATTATAAAGAAGTAAAAATTGAAGATGTTTATTGATTGAAATCTAAATTTGAACTTGAAATATTTCAAATAATACACTAAACCCCAATGGTAACCATTTAATGTAACCCCCTCCGAAATTATATCCGAAATACGCATTTAAAATGAATTAAAGACTAACGGATAAATAAAACTCATTTCAATTCCCTATCCTTAAGATAGGGTTTTCACAAAGACCTTTCAAAATCTAATACATCTGATCTCACATTCACATTTTGAATACCATTACTTTGCGAAGATAAATCACATTTATTATAAACATCCGAGTACACAATAATAATCCCAACAAACCCAAAGTTCCATGTCTTAACTAAAAAGTTCATAGGGCACATTTGCCCATATACAAGTTGTAACCCCCTGCCTTAAATAGCGTAATTATAATTCGATATTACGTAATTAAATTGGTTTAGAGACCGTCGAATAGTTCAAAACTCATTTAGAACTCCCTGTGAAGTAGGGACTTTATAAAATTTTCAAAACTTCTTTCCTATTCCGGTCTCAGGTTCAATTATCGAATATAATCACCTGTGCAGTTAATTCACATTCATTCATATCAGAATATCTAATAGCAATCCCGGCAACCCCCGGGTTCCATTCATACACAAAAAGGGTTTACAACCTCCACATAGGGGACTACACAACTACGTTCAACTATTCTTTACAACCAACATAATATACAGACACCCTGTCCAACAGGTTTAACCAACATAACCAAAATAGATGTCCCTACAGGATTCTAACCGCTCCGGGTCGTACGCTTCTCCTTAGAGCCACTCGCCCTGTCTGAAAGGTTAGTTAAAGGAAAGAATGAGATTCAAGAGAATCCCAGTAGTAACAAAACATTTATACCACACATAAGCACACAGCATGTAAGCAAATCATCATACAGCAGCAGCACCACAAATCACGCTCCACCCTCATCCCCTTTCTCCGCCGGGAAGGCACACCGCCTAATCCGAACCGTTGTTAGCTACTCAGGGACTATTGGCGTGGCAGTGCATACATATAGCCTTATAGCCCGTACAGCTATTCGGCTTTCACAAATGGCCCGTCGGCCTCCACAAATAGCCTTTTGGCTCACATAATCACATATATCACACCTCATCCTCATCCCCTTTCTCCGCCGGGAAGGCACACCGCCCTAACCCGAACCGTTGTTAGCTACTCAGGGACTATTGGAATGACAGTGCTAACACAAATCCACAGATGTCGCAGCATACGAATTCATTACAAATCAACGATATAACACACATACAATGCATCATATATGGTACAAAAGAAAAGTCACTACCTCGTTCCTTTCTGACGTTCGCTGGCGTAGTTGGCTCACGAGGGCGGAAAATATCGAATCCTACAATTCCAAATGCACTATTTAGACACTTCCATAGTGTTACTTAGGGTTATAAGAGTCTATAATGAAAATTTACAAAAATACCCCCGGGGACCCGGCCTGGGCCCGCCATACCCGGACCGGTTGCACTTTTCTCGAAATTCTAATATGGGCTATCCTAACATATTTCCGCCCAAGGAATCCATTTCCGTACTCAGAATTATCAAATTCAATATCAAATTATGAAATTGCCCTTGGCAGCCCTACTTTTAGGGTTTTAGGGGTGTTTCCGTAATTATGCTTTCTCGGCCTTTTTTGAAAAAGTGCCCAACTGTAACCCCACCTATTTTCGCCCACTGAATCCAATGGAATCATCAAATCATTGAAAATCCAACTCTAAGACCCATTTACAGCCTTGGCCGAAATATACAGGTTCTCCGGGAAAAAATTGGGGTTTTACGATTTCGGCTCCGTAAACGCGTTCCTTTCTACTCCTAACCACTTTATTAACCATTACATTAGGTTACAACTAACATTAAGACCCAATTTGGGCAGCATAACCCCTAGGCCACCTCATTTCCAAACTTTAAAACCAATGGCAATCCGGCGAAATTTCACCGATTAAATTGCCCACAACAGCCAGAATAAGCAATATACGAAAGTTTGGAAGTTACCTCAAGCTCCTTCTAGCTTTTCTCAAATTTGGCTGAACCCTAGCCTCTTTGAAACACCAAATTCTTTGCTTCAAAACCTTAATTCACATAGAGGAATAGCTTAGGAGAAGGATTGTACGCGTTAGGAGCTAGATCGTCGGAGAAATCGGCTTACCTTGCGAGATTTCTTCCTCTTTTTCTCTCTTTTCTCCAAGCTCTCTCTCACGTTTGTGCTGCTGGAAAAGACGACGGGAAATGGAAGGGAAAAGGTGTTGTGATTGTTTTATAACATTAGGCTCATGTCATGGTATTGCTTGCTTATGTCATATTTAGGAATTTCCAAAAATCCACTTTATGTACACAAATCCTTTTTGTACATATAAATGATTCACAAGCCCAATTAAATTCCAACCACTCTTTCCTCTTCTTGGTCAGTCATATGCACGTCCAGGGGCCCAATTTTGTGCCAAAATGGGCTGATCACAAATTATCCCATAATTACAAAGTTACCATCACAAATTTTCCATTTTCGGATTTGTTGGCAGATTTTCTGCCCTAACTTTGAAAACTCATAACTAATTCTAGAAAAATTGAAATGAGGTGATCCAAAAGCCAAATGAAAGATATTTAAGTCCTATTTATAGGAAAAATATGATCCATTACCAGAAATCACCAAAAAATTCCAGAATTACACAAATTTCATCATTGCCCCAAAACAGAGTCCATTTTCGACCTCAAACTTTGGACAGTCATATCTCCCATTTCCCAAAACGAAATGGCACAAATTATATGTCCATTTTGAAGCTTGGGAGGTGAACTTTAAGACTGGAAAGTTTCATAATTTTCTGACATCATTTGCCTAATCAAAACATCCACACGAGAAGACTGCCCAGAATAGAGTTTCACTGGACAGAATTTCAGATTTTGCATCTTTACTTCCAATGGTTCCATTTTCATACCAAACATCATTCCCACATAAATTTTCACAAGGAATCCATTGGAATCATTAAAATATCCAAATTCCCATTACACATTCTCTAAAAGTGTTTATTTAACAATAATTACATCCACTTTTGAAGTCATTAGCCCTTAATCACTTTTTGGGATATTACACAAGTTCTCATACGGGGATTACACAATATCCTTTTCAAATACATATCCAAAAAAATAATCATCCAAACATATACACATCCAGATAACCAAATATTCATCCAAACCATATACAGTCATCCTAACTCATGTGATAAGCAACTACCAAATTAAATATCCCTAGGGAGTCCTTGCCGCCCTTGGTTGCTTATGTTAGAACCGGCTGACACCCAAGAGTGGGGTGAATTGGGTGTAAGATAAAAATCTTAAGAACTTTGAAAATCTTTTTGCATCTTAGAGGAAGCAATAAATATGAAAGTAATGAATCATAAATCAACAGTTAATATATTTTGGAAATATAAGAGTTTAAGGAAGAGAGTATGCAAACTATGATTTATCCTGGTTCGGTCCAATCTGCGATGGCCTACGTCCAGTGCCCATGCTCCTCCTGAGATTTTCAAATATACTATCTTCTTGTTTAATCCAGGCACAAGAAAAGTATTTACAACACAAGTTTAGCCGGGCACTTGCAAAGCCTTTTACAAATCTCTCACCGAGTTACTCCCCCTTACACACCGTAAGGTTACAACCGAGTTACTCTCCCTTACACATCCCATAAGGATACAACTTTGATTATGCAAGATTACAATCAATCATCTCTCTCAGAAGTGAATAGATGAATACTGAAGAACAATACAATCAATCACTCTCTCAAATACACATAATATAGAAAACAGATAAGAATAGAGAGTGTTTGGGTCAAGATGGATAGCTTATGATATGAGCACATTTGTGTCGTTGTGGTCTCATTGTTTTTGTTCTTCGTTGAATGTTCCTATATTTATAGATGAGTTGTGATAGCCGTTGGAAGCATTTCAGCCTGTCCGTTAGAGTGGCGTAGCTTTCTTTAACTGTTCTTCAATTTTGAAAACTAGCCGTTGTGGTTGGTAGGCATTTCGGACGTTGTGGACGATATATTTGACTTCTCTCTTAATGCATGATTCTTTCAGTGGTTTTTTCACAAAACCTTTGAATGCTTGGTTACTCAAGTGCTCCCTCGAGTAAGCATGCTTTTTCTTCACTGGTTACTCGAGTGATCCCTCGAGTAAGCTTTCAAATAAGTTTGCAGATACTCGAGTGGTCCCTCGAGTAATGAGACTCAAATCTTAGCCGAGAGCTCGTGGATGATTTCTTCTCTAATTACTTGAGTGATTCCTTGAGTAATGTCTCAAATAACTCTACAGATTACTCGAGTGATCCCTTCAAGTAATCCTATGCAATTCTTGACAGAGAGCTTACTGGAACATTTTCTAACACATTACTCGAGTGGTTCCTCGAGTAAGGTTTCAAATAACTTTGCATATTACTCGAGTGAGCCCTTCAAGCGAATTCTTTATTTTGATTTGAAACATGGAAAATTATATATCATCGGAAAGCTCTCATCGTCTACATTCCAATGCAACAAGAATCACCCCCAAACTCGTTGTATACAGAAAGTTATGATCCAACGAATGTCTATTGTAATTAGACAATGTTTGAAATCACGAGCAGCAACTTCTAGAAGTCATAAATCTTAGTATATAACTTGAAATTTGACAAAGTATATATCCATAGAAATCTCGTTAAAATTTCGTTTCAATTTGATGTGTAGTTTGGGAGTTATGTCCAAAATATGGAAGCTGTCCTGGAATATGACGGTGATTCATATGTCAACTTCAACAGATCATAGCTCTCTCATATGAACTCCTTTTAATGTGACCTTGGTGTCCATAGTTCGTGTTACGAGTATAGTTTCACATGCCACCAGTTTCAAATCAATCCGATGTGTGGTTAGAGAGATATGCCCAAAATACCGAACCTCTATCCTGTCGCGTGAAAACATAGCACAATAAAAATATAGATTACTCGAGTGGTCACTCAAGTGATCATGTCCATTACTCGAGTAACCACTTGAGTAATGTCTTCCAAAACATGGCAGAGAGCCAAAACTCAAAGGAACACCTTGGGAAAGTTCTATAACTTCCATATAAGTTTTCTTGGCTTCGAATTGACCCATTCCAACCTCCATATGATCAAAGAAACCTCCGGTATCACTTCTAATAACTTGGATCGTGATGTTCTCATGTGATCTTGCA
This sequence comes from Inga leiocalycina, assembly GCA_963242795.1. Lineage (NCBI taxonomy): Eukaryota > Viridiplantae > Streptophyta > Magnoliopsida > Fabales > Fabaceae > Inga > Inga leiocalycina. The sequence goes on from OY725330.1 coordinate 21,701,534, forward strand.
GGTTCTTCCTTCTTCAATCTATTTCTTCTTGTTTTTCCTTTTCATTATCATTCTTCATAACCGAACTAGATATCTTTCTGAATTGATGATCATTCTTCATAACCCAACTAGATATCTTCTTGAATATCTTCAATCTTCTTCTTTCTTTGCTTGACTAATCTTGAATCTTGGTATTCCCATTTGATTTTACAATTTCTTCTTTCTTCAATCCCGTGCCTCTTGATTTTTTTTCTTGATGATCATTCTCCATTTATGAGGCATTATAAGCAAAATAACATCAACCCATCGTCGGGTTTATGACTGATCTACAAGATATACAATATTAAATATAGTAGTTAGTCAATGTAAAAGATAAGTATATTATACAAACGTTTTACTCATATTTGACATCATCAAAACTCATCATATCTAACAGCTTACTCCCTCCTCGAGCCGCTTGTTCTATCTAAAATGTTGGTAGGGGAGGGTGATGTAATGCCCTAAATTTTGATTAAGGGCTAATGACAATTATTGAGAATGATTTGTGAATTAAATATGAATTATTATGTGTCTTGTGGAAAATTTTGATAACCGTGCCATAATCAGTGGGAAATTTGAAGAATGGAAAACTATCGGGAATTAGTCAATAATTAATGAAGAAATTAATTACTAACTAAGAAGGAATGAGGTGTGTAACTAAATGGCTAATGGAGTGGTTAGAGTAACTAATTGGTTACTTATTTGAGGAGAACTAATGGAATGGGACATATGGCAAGCTTATGAAGAGAGAGGGTATGGGAAAAGTCAAATAGCATTTTTTTATGTTTTTCTCTCTCTTCCTCTCCCTTGGTTTTCATTGGGCATGGTATGGGGGGAGGTAGTGTCATCATTTCCTATATCATCTTCAAACTCTCTTCATCTTTCTCTTCTCTCTCATTTCTGACGCCATTATTGTCCAAAGGGAAAGAAGAAAAGCTTGAAAAAGGTAAGAAGAATGATCTCTAATGCTCAAACTCCATTCATTAAAGTTGTTCCTTGAGTTAAGAGCTTCATTTCTATGGTTATAGTTTGCCCATTGGTATTGGTTTGAGCTTTCAAGAATGTTGGAAGTTGGAGAATCAAGAAGCTCCTTTGAGAAAGTTATTAAGGTGAGTTAAAGAAATCTTTCTATCTAAGTTTTGAGCCAAATGGTTTAGCTTTGAAATTCTGGAAATTTTGCCCCATTTTCAAAAATAATGGTCATTGGGAAGTTTGTCATGTTATTGGTATGGAATTGGTATGTTTGGAATGTATTTTGGATAGATAAAATGATTGGGTTTGAAATTATTAAGTTTGGAGATTTTGATATTTTGGTGGTTAGTGTTGCCCAAACCCAAAGCATGATAATGGAATAGGATTTTGGTTGTTTGGATGGTTTTATTAGATTCCTTGAACATTTTGTGTGAGAGTGGCTTTGGTTAAGGTTTTGGGTCCATTGGAGTTAATTAGGTAACCTTTAGGAAATACTATCAGTTCTTCTGCGTTTTCTGGCTTCTGATGTGTATCACTCGAGTGAGGGGGTATCACTCAAGTGAGTCAATCAAATTCCTTATTTTCCCTTCAGCTTCTACATTCCACTTTTGTGAAGGGGGTAAGAGTGTTGCCTCACTTGCGAGTGTAGTGGGTCCTCACTCAAGTGAGCTTCCTCTCACTCGAGTGCTGGTGTATTTGACACCCAAAACTTGCCTCTCAGGTTGTCACTCGCGGCCAAGTTTCAAGAGTGAGCCTTAACACTTGCGAGTGTTAAGTCTTCACTAGAGTGAAGAGTTCCGTGCTCAAGTGCTCCTCTTCCTTGAAAAATTCCATTTGCTCTCGGGTAAACACTTCCTTCACCTCACTTCCTGGTACTCAAGTGAGCATTCGGTATCACTCGAGTGTTGCATTCTGTGCTCGAGTGTTCTCGTTCTCTAAAAGTTTCTTGTACTCTTGGGTATGCACTTGCTATCCTTCACTCTCTAGCACCCGAGTGCAAACCGTATCATCAGGCGAGTGAGGCCGTCTTCACTCGAGTGAAACAGTGAAAGATGACAGTTTTGTGCTTTCAAAAAGGGGATCGTTGGGATAGTTCTTCCAACCCTTTAGGGCTTTTGTTAGAGGTATTTATGGGTATTTAAGATACAGTAATGATAACCAATCTAAGTACTGTGAAGTTATTTGAGAATTGGAATAAGTGATAATGCGTCATCCTTAATTATGACTTTAGGATTTGATATTTTCCCAGAGCGTAGAAGGCCCGTGCCTGCTCAAGAACGGAAAGACCAAGGTAGTAACACTTTATCCTATATCATGTATAATGCATTGCTTGTTTGTATTAATCATTGAATAAGCGAGGGGACGTGGCAAAAGCCCGGCCTTGAATATTGTTGAGGGAACGTGGCTAGAGCCAGGCCTTGAATATTGTTGAGGGGACGTGGCGATTAGCCCGACCTTGAATATTATTGTGCTGCATTGTGATATATGCTTATTTGCTTTGTTATTTATGCATCATATACATAAACTGTTGCTACTAGGATTCTTTTGAATCTCATTCTTTCCCATATAACATTTTAGACAAGGCAAGTGGATCAAGAAGCAAACAAGTGAGCAAGGATGACTAGGACTGTCGGTGGTAGTCTTAGCTAGACTCTTTTTGGTTTTTGGATTGGTTATCATTTTGGACAAATGTATATATTATTGATAATAGATTTGTAGTATTGTGTAATCCCCGGTATAAGAAACTGAGATGGGCAATGATGCCTTACACACTCTTGGATTAATGTTAGTATCCCGGGGAATGTCAGGAATTTTACTTTTACTCTGATATTGTATATGTGACAAACCGAACAAGCCTATTGTTTTCATAAATGAATGAATGGAGATCTATTTGTACATGTGTTGTAAAAAATATTTAATTACCTCCAATCTCTCATTCCATTATTAAACGCGTTTAAACATAAATCTCGGCCTTGATCGTGACGGGGGTTACAGGTGATATTTGAGAGAATCTCAATATGAAAACAATATCAATATGCATGCAAGATAAATGATTAATATATGACATACTTGCATTACATAACTCATGCTCACACAATGACAAATCTACAAACTCAACATTTCGAACAACATACTTGTGGTCCTAGCATAAATTGAAAAAGAGCTTCAATCATTCATATATATTTCACATAATCAAGCAAAGCAATAACATGCATCAATACACCAAAACAAATATCAATACATGCATGAGAGGTAAGTTCTCTACACTTATTCTTTCCACGTGTGCTCCAGCACCGGCTACTCATGATCAGAGCGACAACAGACCCTATTACCAAAGCAAGGACATAGGGTTATTCTCTATTCCAAATCTTTACTTCCATAACACTTTAAGTTGGTTATCATCCACGACCTTTAGGTGGCTACTCAAAGCCAAACACATGCTTAAAGGGTTGGGAAAAATTATACCAAAAGCCACCACTCAGAAGTATAAAATATTGATTTTTGGGAGTTGGCCGCAGCCCACAAATCCACTGGCCGCGGCCAAAAACAGGTCAGAAACATTTGGGCCGCAGTCCATAACCTCTGATCGCAGCCAAGAAAATCCTGTTTCTTGGCTGAACTTCGAAAAATCATAACTAATTCCAATAAAATAGAAGTGAGTTGATCTCAAAGCCAAATGAAAGCTATTTAAGTCCTATTTATGGAAAAAATATGAATCATTACTAGAAATCACCACACAATTATAGAATCACACAAAACTCAACACTGCTCCAAAACAAATTCCAGTTTTAATCCCAAACTTTGGAAAATCATTACTCCCAGCTCACAAAACGAAATGACATGAATAATATTCCTTTTGAAGCTTGGAATGTGAACTTTAAGACTAGAAAGTTTCAAAAATTTTAGACATCATTTGCCCATTCAAAACGTCCACACAAACAAACTATCAAGTACAGGGTTTCAATTGACATAATTTCAGTTTTTTGCACAATGGCTTCCAATGGTTCCAACTTCACATCAAACACCATTCCCACACAAATTTTCACAAAGAATACATTGGAAACACCAAATCAACCAAATTCACGTCACATTGACATGTTTCACCAATAATCACAACATGTCAACACAAGTCACAATTCAAACTCAACATTGCAATTGCTTTCCAATCAAAGTTTCAAACCAATTCCAATGGCCATATCACACAACAAAACACCAATTGCACCACAATACACAACCCAATTCTTCCATTTCAAAATCACATGAAAATTAGGGCAAAATTCGAAATTCACAAAACTTAACCAATGACCACAAAACTTAGGTCAAAATGTATCAAATACTCACATCTTCCTCTTCCAAAAGCCAGTTCTTTGATTCCTCTTCTTTCATATTTCTTCAAGTGTTCAAACACTACCTTTCAAAAATCTAAAACCATAGCAATGGAGGTCTCATAACCATGATCAACATTAATGAAGAGTGTTTGAGCATTAAAGGTCACATAGAGCACTAACATTAAGCTTCTTTCTTTCTCTTTCTTCCTTAAGCTCAACGAAAATTGAGAATGAAGGAGAGAGATAAGATGAAGATGGAGGAGGAGATTTTTAGAGCAAAAAGGCCTCCTTGGCCGACCTTAATGGGAAGAGAAGAGAGAGGGAAGAGGTGAAACATTGACCAAGATCCAAGGGTTCACAAAGTGCCAAGTGTCACCATCTTGCTCCATCTTCCATGAGCTCACATAGGCACACACACATATGATTCCACCCTTTAATCTCCTACACAAATCAATCCTGACCATGGATCTTTAAGTTACCCATGAGTTCCCTCTTTGGTAACTGACCAATCGATCGGTAACTTTTCCATTTTGTACCTGATTATGGCAATTATCACTAAATCACCACCAAACACATCATATCTTTTCATTTCACCATAATATGCGTCCTCCCTCTATTTTAAGTCAAGTTAGAACTTAATCCACAATTGAACTTAAATATAGGGTTTCGGCACTTCTCATAACACATTCGAATCACAATTCACATGGCATTCTCCAAAAGTGTTTATTGATCAATAATCATATACACTTTTAAAGTCATAATCTCTTAATCAAAAATTGGGATATTACATCATTTAATGAGTGACCAAAGAAGTAAAAGTTGAATGTATAGTTGATTGAAATATGACTCTAAATTTGAAATATTTCAAATGTCAAGCAGTTTAATGTTTGGAATTTATTACAGAGAAGTAAAAATTGAACATGTCCATTGATTGCAATCTAAATTTGAAATATTTCAAATTTCATATAGTAAACCAACACCCATTGGTGACCACTTAATGCTTGGAATTAATTATAGAGAATGAAAAATTAAGCCAAATTAACCAATGAGAATAACCTTATTGATGATGTTAACCGTACACCTAGACTAATCATCAAAAGAACTAACATTGTTGATAATATATAAATAATATAATGATATGGAGGAGAAAATAGCCAAAAAAAAGTCAGGGCAAAAATAGTTATCACTCTAGTCCTTCTTATAAATAAGGTTGTCAAATTTACGAGTCTAAACAAACTCGTGACAACAATGTAAAATCATATCATGGACTCGAATCATAAACTCTTAAGAATTTAATTTTATCAATAAATAAGTATAAAAAATGTATAATTAAATAATTAAAATATAAAAAAATATAACAATTTGATTTAATATATTTTAAATTATAAATAATTCAAATTAAATTTATCAATATTCAAAATTTATCATACTCAACAAAGAAATTTCTATAATATTCATATATAAAACTACTAAGTATGATCAAATCGAAAACATTAGCACATGTTTAAAAGTGAGTGAACACGATTTTATAAGGTAGAAATGTAAAAATAATAAATTCGGTGTGTGAACTTGTGAGTTTAACCAAGTTTACAATTCACATGAGTTTAAGAGTGACTTGATACGATTTTGTAAGCCAGAAATGTAAAAACGACAAACTTAGAAAGTCAACCTACCAGTGTAACAACAATGCTTATAAATCCACCTAAAGAGTGATTAATGATAGCGTTACAATTTTACCCCTATTAAATGTAGAGAGAGAAGAAAGACATGAACCATAATGTATAAAAATTCTCACTTAGGTCCCAAGGACCAGCAAAAAATTTTTAAAAAAAAATCTCAGTATAAATTCCTTTATAAAAAATTCCCTAAGGACTACAGTGATATAAATTTCAAATATGAACTTACATTTATTGACAAATGTATGTTTTATCCCATCAGCCTTTGGTTGATCTCTTTCATCATGATTTTTAAATTGATTTTGGAAGAACTCACGCTTCTACACGATAACTCTTGACATTTTGTATTATTATCATTGCAATGTATAAAGAATTAGACCAAACCCGATGATCAAATTAAATAAGAAAATTGATTGAACCGGTCACTAGTTTATCCCAAATGAATTTATACTTATTCGAAAAGTTAGTTATTGAACTTATGGTAATTATTCAGGGAAATGAAATATGCTAATTAACAAAGAGTTCTAAAAGATTATATTTAACAATTCTATTAGAGCTAGTATTAGATCTATTATCACCAATAACTCCAAAGATCGTCATAAGAAGAACACTACGAGAACTTAGAAATACTGAGTGATTGGATGGTTAAGAAGATACATCTTATGTTTAAAAATACTAATGAATGCACTAATCACTACTACATAATCATACATATGTAACACTTGATAATTAACGGTTATAGCGAAAAATCGTCATGTATGTTGTGGCGGAGTGTAATGCCCCAACTTATGATTAAGGGCTAATTATGATCTTAATGATGTAATTGTTGCTAAACTCATTGTGAATGTGTGGTAAGCAATGTTTAAGCTTATAATCATGTTTAATGGTGATTTGGTAAAGGTTATGATAATCAGGGGCGAAATTGGAAATTCACTTGCCGATTGGTCAATTACCGAAGAGGAAACTCATTGGTAACTTGAAGATTAACGGTTGAGATTAAAAGTCAAAGGAATCAAAGACTAGGATTTAACCATGGGGTGGAATCCTATGTTGGTGAATGCATGGGAAATCATAGAGAGTGAGCAGGATGATGCCAAGTGTTAACATGAGGACCATTGGATTGGTCAACTTTTTCAAACACTCCACTCACTCCCTCCAAGTCGGTTATGTGTATGTGTGAGGAAGAAAAATCTGATTTCTCCATCAAATTTTCACCTCTCTCCTCTCCTCCATTGTCGCCAAGATCAAGCAAGAAAGAGAAGAAGAAGCTTGAGTTTTAGGTAAGGTTTTGTCCCTAAATACTCAACTCACCTTTATTGATATTGTTCAAGGGGTTGAGAGCTTTATTCCTATGGTTTCATATTTTTTATTAGTGGAGTTTGAGAACTTGTGGGGATTTGAAAGTAGGAGAATCAAAGAAATAACTTTGGGAAGAAGTTGAAGTGAGTATTTGATACCTTTTAGTATAATTGTTGTGGTCATTAGTTTGGTTTTGGGAATTTTGAATTTTTGCCCTGATTTTTGGCCTAATTCGAATGCTTGAATTGGTTAGTGTGTTGTGTAGAATGTGATGTTAAATTGTGTCTTTATGCCATTGGAGTTGATTTGGAATTTTGGAATGGAAGGAATTGCATTGTGATGGATTGTGTATATTTTGTGTTGACATGTTAAGATTTCTGTGGAACATGTCTATGTGGATGGAATTTGATTGTTTTGATGGTTCCAATGGATTTCTTGGGCAAAATTCATGTGGGAATGGTGTTTAATGTGAAAATGGGAACCATTGGAAGCAATTGTGGAAAAAACTGAAAATCTGTCCATTGAAAGTCTGTGCTGGGCAGTCTGTTTGTGTTGGTGTTTTGAATAGGCAAATGATGTCAGAAAATTATGAGACTTTCCATTTTTAAATTTCACATCCCAAGCTTCAAAATAGACATATAATTTGTATCATTTCATTTTGTGCACTATAAGTTATGGTTGTCCAAAGTTTGGGATGGAAACTGAACTCTGTTGTGGGGGCAATGGTGAGTTTTGTGCAATTATATACTTTTGTGGTGATTTTCAGTAATGGCCAATATTTTTCCTAGAAATAGGACTTAAATAGATTTCATTTGGCTTTGGAATCACCTCATTTCAATTTTTCTTGAATTAGTTATGATTTTTGAAAGTTCAGCCAAGAAACAGAATTTTCTTGGCCGCGGCCAGAAGATGTTGGGCCGCAGCCCAAATGTTTCTGACCACTTTTCGGCCGCGGCAAGTGGATTTGTGGGCCGCGGCCAACCCCCAAAAATCATTATTTTGCACTTTTGAAATATGGTTTTTGGTATAGCCTTTCCCAACCCTTTGGGTATATGTCTAGGCCTCTAATAACTACCTAAAGAGTCTAAATGATAACCAACTTAAAGTATTATGGAATTAAGAACTTGGAAAAGAGATTGATCGGTTGTCCCTGATTTGGTTTATAGGATTTGACATCTGTCATACTCGTGAGCCCACTGTGCCAACGAACGTTCGGAAGGAACAAGATAGTGACTCTTTCTCTTATACCATATGTAATGCATTGTATGTGTGTTATATCATTGATTTGTGATAAATTCGAATGCTACAATATCTATGGAATTGTGTAAGCACCGCTATACCAATAGTCCCTGAGTCACTAACAACGGTTCGGGTAAGAGCTGTGAGCCTTCCCGGCGGTAAAAGGAGATGAGGTTAGGGTGTGATATTATGATTATGTGAGCCGTAAGGCTATTCGTATGCACTGCCATACCAACAGTCGCTAACAACGGTTCGGGTTTAGACGGTGTGCCTTCCCAGCGGTAAAAGGGGATGAGGGTGGAGTGTAATTTATGCTGTTGTTCCTGTGTGATGATTTGCTTGCATGCTATAAGATTATGTGTGGTATGAATGATTGTTACTACTGGGATTCTCTTGAATCTCATTCTTTCCGATGACTAACATTTCAGACAGGGCAAGTGGCTCCAAGGAGAAGTGGACTACTAGAAGCGGTTAGAACCCTGTAGGGACGTTTGTTTTAGATATGTTGGTTATTCATCTTGGACAGGGTTTCTGTAAATTATTTTTGGGTTGTAAATATTAGTTAGATACATTTGTGTAATCCCCTAAATAGGAATTATAACCCTTTAGTGAATGAATGGAACCCGGGGTTGCCAGGATTTTTGTATATACTCTGATATGTATGAATGTGAATTAACTGCACATGTGATTATATTCGAATATTCAAAATTGAGACCAGGATGGGGAAAAGTTTTGAAGGATTTTGTGAAAAACCCTACGGTAAAGTAAGAAATTGAAAAGAGTTTAAATTATCCAACGGTCTCTAAACCACCTTAATTATGTGTTATCGAATTATAATTACGTGTTTAAGGGCAAGGGGTTACACAGAGTCTGCGCAAGAATATATAATGCTAATAATCAATGGTTAAATATACACATTATCATGTATTAAGAGGCGGAACTCGTAAAAATAAAAATATAACGGTTGTAATTTTAACCATCATGTTTTGACTGACAAACATGATAACCATCATATCTAAGAATGCAGGGATTCTGAAAAAACTATTATGTATTCCTTTAAAATACTTAACGGTTAAAAATGATAACTATTATACATAAGAAGAAGGGATTCTGAAAAAAAAATATTGAACATAAGGAGGTGAGATTTTGAAAAAATTTATTGGACAATACTTGACAGTTCTTCATAAAGAACCGTTAAGTATTGTTTAATCTTAAAAGGCAGGATTTTAAAAAATGTCAAATATAAAAAGGCGAGATTTTGAAAAAATTATATTTGACACAACTCTTTCAACTCCTTCTCAAATGTTTGTTGATCTTCCCTTAAATCTCATACTTCATTTTTTATGGGTTTTGCTCTACCGCTGCGTGTCTCATCCTCCACCACTATCATAGTTTTTCACTCTAGAGCTCATTCCTCTCATGATTCTTCCTCATGTTAGCTTCCATCTTTTTTTTCAATTAACATTTTTAGTTTTATTTTAAATTTTTCATATAACGAGAGCTAGCTAGTTGAGACTCAAGGTCGCTGGTCGAGATTATCTAAGAAGAAGAATCGCAAACCAAAAATGATATCTAATTTCTAATAATAACCGTTGGTTTGAAGATAAAAACAGAGAAAAAAAATATAGGAAAAAAGTAGAAAGCATGAAAAAGACGATGAGGTAGAATGCTGCATTTTTTTATTGTTGTTTTATTACAGTGAAAATAATTCTAATCACACTAAATTATATAAAATAAAAATCAATAACAAATTTTTCTCCTAATTTTTAGCAACTATTTAAATCATGATTTACTTGAATGTTGATTAATTCATTGATTTTGAGCCTATCACGTTCCTAAGATTTAGCAACCCAAACAATAAGTTAAAATCAGGTTCCGAAACTTGCTCAAGTTTTTATATTTTCCAATTTTTACTATATATTCTGATTTTCATATTTATATTTTGAGATTTGCTCAAACTTTTATATTTTATTTTTTTAAATATATATTTTTATATTCATATTTATATCATCATTTTGCAATTAAAGGATATGTCACCATCTGGGAGTATGCATGATCCATGGACAATCTACAATAAATTAAAGGCATTAGAGAATATTGTGGGATTTTTTATTAATAGATTTTCTTTTAGAATTCAAAAAAAAATATAAGATAATGCTCTATTGTGAGAGTGTTTAAGTGATTAATTTCGTTTAAATTGTGTGATGTTTATCTATAATGTGTTGAATTCTAAATATAATAAATATAACGTTTTATTTAATATTATTATCTTATTATCATCATAGAACCGGTAATATGGGCCCAACCCATGAGCCTGCGGGTTTTGACGGGTTAGGGTTGGGAAAATCCCAACCCATAAAAATGCGGGCCTGTGCAGTATAACACGCGGGTTGATGCGGGCCAGCCCGCGGGTTGGTGGGTTTGCCCACAAAATTTTTTTTTTTATTTACATATAATAATTTTACAAAACTAATAAATTTTTCACTCCTATCTTGGTACCTCCCAATTCAAAAAAAAAAAATCTTAGCTTCTTTCCTTCTTCTTTAAACAAAATTATTATATCTTGGTTGCTTGAGGATGAGTTTATGTTTTGTTTATAAACTTTAACAAATTTGATAACTTTATCTCTTAAATTATAGATTATGTTTTTAAATTTTTATAAGAGAAATGATTGATATTAGGAATGTAAATTTAATTACTCATATATATGTGTCTCATATTTTCAATCCTCTTTAAAAATATGATTTTTTTTTCTATGTGTCTCATATTTTCAATCCTCTTTAAAAAATATGAATTTTTTTTTTGAAAAAAAAAATGCGGGCCCATAGGCTAGCCCGCAACCCGCACACTGCGGGTTATGGTTGGCGTTTTGCCAACCCGCAAAAGTGCGAGCTGCACAAGCCCACACCGCGGGTTAGTGAGAGCCAGCCCACAACTCGTAGGCTGGCTCGTATTCCCAGCTATAATCATCAATAATTGTATTGTACATTATATAATACATATTAACAATAAAACTAAATAAAAACGAATAATAGAATATAACTATATAAAATAAAAAATAAAGCCACTTTATTGATATTTATTAACAAGGAATATTAAGCATGTCTTTAATAAAATACAAAGCCATTAAGTATGCCATCAATATATTACGGTTCGAAACCATTAAGTATGTGCATCGAGCATATATAGTGCCTCCACATATATTAGTTCAAAATCGTGATGCATAGTGGAAAATAACAATGATGAAAGACTTTTTTATAGTAGTGAATATCTAGTCTAATATAATAATTGGATAGATGGGAATTTATTTTATTAGTTGGAAGTTCCTTTAGGCTATAGCAATAAAAATTGAGGATGTTACAAGTATGATGACATAGGGTTACCGGTGGCCTTGTTCTCGGTAATTTGCTCAGTATGTCTTGCTTTTGATTATTGAATCTTTTTCTTCATTATTCTTTGGCAAACATGAGCTCCTCCTTTATTTGTGGCTTCTTCTTTAATATCATTCTCACTGCTATCTCAGTATATTTGGTTAACTAATAGTCAAACTCAACCTTCATAATGGTCAAGGCGACATTACTACAATTTGAAAACTTTTGAGGTAATATTGAATCCAAAAGTTTTTTGGAGAAACATTGCCCCTAAGTGAACACTTTCAGGGTAGATTCACACCTAACAAAAATGATAACGATGAAACATGGACCTACTAGTTCAACATATTTGATCAGTTAAAGGTCAAATTAAACTGGATAATGGCCAGAGCGAAATTACTATAATTTGAAAACTTTTGAAACCACATAACTCCTAAAAAACAACATTCCTCTTTTTTAACAACTTTAGGGGGAAAATTGAACTTTAACCCTATTTCTTTTGAAAAGGATTTCCTGCTTTATTTTCAACCCAAAAGATATAGGTTAAATTGAAGAACCTCATTGGTTGAGAGGCTCATTAATGAATATCTCAAAAACCAAAAGGGTCCACTTTAAGAAAACCAATTAAAGAGAGGATTTATTTTTAAAAAAAATTCAATTTTTTTTTTGATTTTGTCAAAGGTGTAATCCTTTTAAAATTCAAAGCACAAATTAGTTTCAACTTTTTCAATAAGTACACTTTACGATATTTAAACTTGTGTTCTTTTTATATAAGGGTGAGACCAGTAACTACCTCAACTAATATTTTATTAGTTTTTAAATTCAAATTTTAAACTCAACAGACTTACACCACACTCAATGCCAAAAATAGTTGGCTACTAATTCATTAACTTCATTTTTCATGGTGACTAAGTAATAAAATGTAACTTGAAAACAATTTTTAAATGGAATTAACGAATTTGGCGAAAAACAAAATGGCATTAACGAGGCTCAATCAATGACAAATCAAAAAAATTTTAATTGATACTCCCTTCAATCATTTTTATAAGTAACATTCCCTTTTTTGGGTATAGTATTTTTTATAAATAACAAATTTTTTTTGTCTAAAAATAAAAATTTATCTTTCCACTTTTACCTTCATTGAATACATGCCTTTATAATAATTACTTTTATACAAATGCACTGAGAACGAGGAAATTCTTCCATTTAGCATCTGTCTACAATAAATTATACTTATTTAACATTTTTTCTAAATTTTTCTTATTTTCACTCATTATTTCTCATAAGCTCTTTTTATGAAGAAGGGTATAATTGGAAAAATAATTACATATATTATATACTTATTGCTTTTAATTAAATTTAACTACCATTTTGATCCGTATGAGAATGATAGTTGTTACTTATAAAAAAGATAAGAGAGAGTATCCCACGGTCCCACCCAAATTCATTGTATGGGAAACAACTCAAAAATCACACACAAATTATAATGTAGTCATTCACTCATTTTTTTTTTCAAGATAATGTTGACTAAAATGATACAAGTAAATCGTAAATAATTATAAAATGGCACAAATAATGGCCAATCAATGACAAATCAATATCTCACCCAAATTCGCTGCATAGGGAAACCATTGAAAATTACACGCAAATCATTTACTCTGTTCGTTCCTTTTGTTCCCCACTCCTTTAATCCTTTTGTTCCTTTTGATTCATTACTCGGTTCGTTCTTCTGTGATCATTCTGGTGGTTATTTTCTAGTAAAACCGCTTGAGTCCCATTTAAGAGAGAAAAGATTTGGCCAGTAACCACCTAAAAGATGCAAAAGGAAAAAAAAAAGAAAAAATTTAAAAACTGCACACAAATGGGAAAATACCTCTTTTAGAAATCCATGTTTTTGGTTTTTGTTAAATGAAAATTTCCTACTTTGTTTCCTTATTGAGAGGAGGCATTTGGATTTGATACCTTTATTCTGTTGATGAAGTGTATGTGAAATAATGGTGATCTTCCTCCCAAATGAATCATATTCGTGATTCAATTAGAGATCAAATTGTACGGAACATGTGATCTAATTAGTTATATAATATTATTTTATTAAATTGTGTATTTTTTAATTTGCAAATTTTCCAACTCTAATTTTTATAAATTTTTAATAATTTCAAATTTAATTTCTCTCTTGCCATTATCACAAAAGCCACTTATGCTTAAGTCAATCTAAATAAATTTTACTTTTACAAAGTTCACTTATACAACCGTAAATCCAAACATAAATCATTTTACATAATCTGACTTTTACACAAAAATAAGATTACAAAAAATCAAATTGAAAAAAGTCATTTTTGCAATCGTTATTTCAAACACATAATAAGTCATTCACCAAAGCTAGGTTCCTTAATCATTTAGTCATAGGTTCTATATCTAATGATATATATATATATAGAGAATCTCATGACTAACACTAAAACCCTTTCAAAAAATTTACTATACAAGGTGATTAGTCACAACTAGATGGATATTCTATACTTACAAAAAAAAATGTAAGTCATTCACTGATTCACTTTATTTTTCAAAATAAAGTGGCATTGACAAGGCCCAATCAATGACAAATTGTAAATAATAGATATAGGATGTGTTTGTTGTAGGCCACATTACGTGTGGGCTTAGGTCCACAGGTCCAGCTTAGGCCCAAAGGGCTTGTCCTCTGTATTATATATGTGGCCTCATTTATTGTAAAGAGACAGATGTTAGAATATTAAAATACAATATTGCACAGATTCCTGGGTTACTCAACATGGCATCAGAGCCCCAGGTTATCTAACAAATTGATCCTGTTCGTTCAAACAAGAAGGGCTGAAATCCAAGAAGATTGCTGGACTCCACCAATTAATCAAGATGGATCCACCAACTGGCTAAAGCCCTACGGACAGCCACCACAAACGGATCCAGAATAGAAGATCCGCCCAACAAGACCGGATCCCCAACAAAGATCAGAAACCTGACACGCTTCCACCAATCTGCCCAAATCATCGTCTCGAGCCTCCCGTTTGTCTCCTACCAGCACCGTCCGAAGAGCTTCGAGACGCTTCCACCGATCTGCCCAAATCATCGTCTCGAACCTCCTGTTTGTCTCCTACCAGCATCATCCGAAGAGCTTCGAGAGAAAAGAACGCTCTGCACCAGCAAGATTCATTCAAGATAGACGTACCAGTAAAGCCATTCACGACTGCTCTGCACCATCACCGTCCGAGGAAGCTTCAAGAGAAAAGAACGATCTGACGCCGTCTTGATCACGATCCACGGACGACCACCGTTCACGACTTCGGTGGCACAATTTTTCCATTCAGAGCAAGATATCCGCTGCTGCAATTTTTTTTCTCTCCATTCTGAACCACCATGGCCGAAAAGAAAACAGGTGAAGGCTCTGGTTCTGTTCCATCTGAACTTAACTTTGCTCATCCCTTATATCTACACCCTTCTGATACACAAGGGACTGCCATTGTGTCCCAAATCCTCACTGGCAGCGAGAATTATGCCATCTGGAGTAGAGCCATGGTCATAGCTCTTAAAGGAAAACAGAAAATGGGATTTATTGACGGTACATGCACCAAGGTGACTCAAGATGAAGCTCTCCACGCCCAATGGGAGCGATGCAATGCAATAGTGATATCATGGATACTGAACTCAATCTCCAAGGATATAGCCAATAGTGTTATATACCTACAAGAAGCCAGACAAGTCTGGGAAGACCTCAAAGAAAGGTATGATAAAGTCTCTGGGTCACATATTTTTTCAATCCATCGTGAGCTCAGTTCAATTCGTCAAGGGGATTCCTCTGTTTCGGCCTATTACACAAAAATTAAAGAATTATGGGAAGAACAATCCTCCATAATTCCCATACCCTCCTGTCAATGTAACACATCTAAAGTTTATGGGGAAGTGATTCAACAACAGAAACTCCTCCAATTCTTGCTGGGCCTCAACGACAGATATGGTATGGCAAGAAGCCAAATCCTCCTCATGCATCCCCTTCCCAGTGTGAATCAGGCATTTGCAATGATTTTGGAAGATGAAGCACAACGAAATATCACATACACTAATAATAAACATTCCAGTGAGGGCATTGCAATGATCAGCAGAGGAAGGGGGCGTGGTAGGGGGAGAGGAAGAGGAAACTCAACTGCTGAGTGTGTACACTGTGGTAAACGAGGACATACCAAAGAAGGTTGTTGGCATTTGATTGGCTTCCCATCTGATTTCAAGGGAGCCAGAAACAAAAACATTGCAGCAAAGACCAATTCTGTGAATGCAACTGAAGGACAAGGTCTGGCAGCTAACATGGTCACGCCAACACTGACTCAACAGCAATATGACAAGCTGCTGGACTTCCTGCTAAAAGAAGAGGAATCAGACAACACTATTCATGCCCTCACCGGTACAGGTTTGCCCTATTCCTCTTCTGCTTTGCGTACACACACACACATGAATTGGGTTATTGATTCAGGTGCCACCACACACTTAGTAGGTAGCCTATCACTATTAGATCATTATTCCCCATATAATGGACCCATTAAGACAATTAAAATACCTAATGGTACCAAAGTTAGTGTCACACATGTTGGAACAGTGAGATTCTTTGATGATTTAGAATTAAAGAATGTTCTATATGCCCCTGGTTTACAATTCAATTTGATTTCTGTCTCACACCTAACCAAAGATGAACATTGTATGGTAGCCTTCTTTCCTGACCACTGTTTAATGCAGGGCCTTCAGGGTGGGAGATTGAAGGCAACTGGTAGATTAGTTTCTGGATTGTACATCTTACAGTTTAGACCTGAAAATGCTATTGCCAATATGGCACAAAATAATTCTAATTGTACCAATGTATGGTTAATGCATAATAGGCTTGGGCATGCGCCCCTATCTGTGATGAGACACTTGAATTTTGTAAAGAATCACAAAACTGAGATGAATAAAGGATGTGATATATGTTTTCAGGCAAAACAAACCAAACTCCCTTTCTCCCCTAGTTGTATTAAAACAAGACATTGCTTTGAATTGCTACATATGGACGTATGGGGTCCTTATAGGACACCCACACATTCTGGGCATCGCTATTTTCTTACTATTGTTGATGATTTCTCTAGAGCCACTTGGCTCTTTCTTATGCAACATAAGCATGAAGTTACTACTCATATTCAGCATTTCATAGCATATGTGTTAACCCAATTTGCATTTCAAGTTAAAAGAGTCCGTAGTGATAATGGCACGGAATTCACCAATAATGATTTACGACATTATTTTTTGACTAATGGGATAGTGCATGAAACTTCTTGCCCTTATACTCCTGAGCAAAATGGGATTGTTGAGAGAAAGCATAGAACCCTCATGCAGATTTCTAGGGCTCTACTCTTACAATTACGTTTGCCTATTAAATATTGGGGTGAATGTGTCAAAATGGCAGCTTATTTGGTAAATTGAATTCCTTCACGTATTTTACATTTTCAGACTCCTTATGAACGGATTTATGGCATTAAGCCTGATTATCATCATTTGAGAATTTTTAGGTCTCTCGCATATGCTACTTATTTAACTGTTTCAGATAAATTTCAGTCCAGATCTGCCCCTTGTGTTTTCTTGGGTTATCCTAGCAATCAAAAGGGCTACTTGCTTCTGAATTTGAAAACAAAAAACATTTTGGTTAGTAGGCATGTTATCTTTCAAGAAGATAAGTTCCCTTTCAAAGATAGCATACCTACTTACCAAAGGGGAGTAAGTAGAGAAGCAAATGAAATGTTTTTCTTTGATTCTGTGGATTCTGTTGCTATGCCTATTGGTGATGTGCAGCACCAAACGAGTGAAACTGATTCTGCAATCAGCAGCTTTGAAAAGGCTGAAGAGGAAGATGAAAATCACCTTAGGGACCCAGCAGAAACCTCAAGGGGGGATAGGAAGTCCACTTGAGAGAGAAAAGCCCCAATTTGGTCCCAAGAATACATTTGCAACCTAGTTAAAGATGGTTCTAACCAGAAGAAAGGTAAATCAAGTAGTAAGTGTCTCTACCCAATTGAGAACCATATTACATATGCAAATATTTCTTCTTCTCATATGTGCTTAATATGCAATGTTGATACAATTATAGAACCTAATACATATGATGAAGCTGTTAGAAATACAAAATGGGTAGAGGCAATGAATATGGAGATTGAAGCTTTAGAAAGGAATCAAACTTGGGAAATAGTGACCCTTCCTAGAGGAAAAAGACCTATAGGTTGTAAGTGGGTATATAAAGTTAAATATAAAGCTAGTGGAGAGATAGAGAAATATAAGGCAAGGTTAGTAGCAAAGGGATATACACAAAAAGAAGGAATAGATTACCACAAAACGTTTTCTCCGGTCATTAAAATGGTCACCATTAGGATAATGCTTAAGCTTGCTGCAATGAATAAATGGAATTTGTACCATATGGATGTCCACAATGCTTTCTTGCAGGGAGATTTACTTGAGGAAGTATATATGTGCATTCCTCAAGGCTTTAGTAGCAAGGGGGAGAATAAGGTATGCAAATTAAAAAAATCATTGTATGGGCTTAAACAAGCCTCTAGACAATGGAATCTTAAACTAACTACTGCACTTGTTGAAGGAGGTTTTCAGCAAAGTAGATCAGATTATTCTCTCTTTTTTAGGCAATATAATGATGGTGTAGTCTATATTCTGGTATATGTTGATGACCTCTTGATTACAGGTAGCAGTGAGAAACGAATTAAAGAGGTAAAGGAGTTTCTGCATGTAAATTTTAGGATTAAAGATTTAGGGATAATGAAATATTTTCTTGGGATAGAATTAGCTAGATCCAAGGTGGGGATAATTTTGTCTCAGAGAAAATATGTCCTTGATTTATTGTTGGATACAGGTTTGAGTGGTTGTAGGCCCCTAGAGGTGCCAATGGGACAAAATGTGAAACTTTTGGCATACGAGGAAGGCAAGGATAAAAAGGAAGATTTGTTACCTAACCCTCAACGATATAGAGGTTTGATAGGTTGCCTCATATACTTAACTGTAACTCGTCTTGATATCTCATTTTGTGTGCAAACCTTGAGTCAGTTCATGCAAAATCCACTAAAGGTTCACATGGCAGCGGCATTGAATGTTGTCAGATACCTCAAAGGCAATCCAGGACGTGGAGTGTTGATGAGCTCAACCGGGAGCATGTCGTTGGATTGTTTTTGTGATTCAGATTGGGGAGCTTGTGGGACAACTTGAAGGTCGGTCACTGGTTATCTGTTGAAGCTTGGTGGCTCATTGATAATGTGGAAAACAAAGAAACAAAGCACAGTTTCCAAGTCATCAGCAGAGGCTGAATACAGAGCTTTAGGGTCGGCAGTTTCTGAAGTGGTTTGGGTGGTTGGTTTGTTAGACGAGCTTAAAATTGTACATTGTATGCCGGTAAATGTTCATTGTGACAGCAAGGCTGCAATTTATATAGCCTCAAATCCTGTATTCCACGAAAGGACGAAGCATATAGAGATAGATTGTCACTTTGTCAGGGAAAAGCTCAAGAAGAAGTTGATTGAGTTGCTGCATGTAAAGTCAGCACATCAAGAGGCTGATATTCTGACCAAAGCTGTAACAAAGGAAACTTTGAATAGAATTGTTAGCAAGTTAGGTGCAGTTGATTTGTATAGCCCCAAACTTGAGGGGGAGTGTAAATAATAGATATAGGATGTGTTTGTTGTAGGCCACATTACGTGTGGGCTTAGGTCCACAGGTCCAGCTTAGGCCCAAAGGGCTTGTCCTCTGTATTATATATGTGGCCTCATTTATTGTAAAGAGACAGATGTTAGAATATTAAAATACAATATTGCACAGATTCCTGGGTTACTCAACACAAATCAAAAGGTTTTAATTAATATCTCACCAAAGTCGAAAAATAAAGTGGCATTGACAAGGCCCAATCAATGACAAATCAAAAGGTTTTAATTAATATCCCACCAAAGTTCATTGTATGTACAGGGAACAACTCAAAATCACACCCAAATCAAAGTAAGTCATTCGCTATTTTCTCAAAATAACGTTGGCTAAATAATAAATGGTAAATCATAAATAATTATAAAATAGCATAATTGATGCCAATCAATGACAAATCATTTAATATCCCACCGGAATTCATTGCACCGGAAACCATTAAAGTACACACCAAATTGAAGTTAGCCATTCACTCTATTTTTCAAGATAATGATGACTGCATAATAAATGGTATGACATTAGCATTGAATATGTGTACTACTCCTATATGACTGACGTCCCGTAATACCCCCCCTTTAGTTTTATTTATACGAGCTCGGTAACGGAGTTAACACTCTGATCTTACTTATAAATTTATTTTGAATAAAAATTTTAATTTTTATTATAAATCTAATTTTATTATAAATCTAGTTTAAAAATAATAATTGCTCTTTTTACTTCTTGACCCCTATAATTATAATAAATAATAAGAATTTATTCATATTAACTTTTGAAACCAATCATAGATAAGAATAAAATTGAAAATTTAACCCATAATTAATAAGTTAACTAACTGTCTTTGGTATATAAGAGTTAGTTAATTTAGATTTATAAATAATATCAGAATTGTACGCTATTTAAGAAAGCGGTTAAAATTAGTTAAAAATAATAAGTATATCTTAAAATAATTTTTTTTTTCCAAGTATGCCCTTTACTTATGAGGGGTATATAAGTAAGAAAGAGAAATAGAATAAACATTAGTATTACTGGCCTTTTAATTAATATAATATATATAATTAATGAGGGGCACAAAATGAAAAAAACTCATTAAATGTTGAGAGAACTCTTATCGAGTTCTTATAAAAAGGATCAAGATAATTTAAATTTTAGATTCTTAAAAAAAACAAAAAAAGGCAAGAGGTAGGTAGTATTACATTAAGCAATCAATCGGGTATTACGCGCATAAGGATAGATATTGATATTTATGATAATTTCGTTTAATCAATGAACTGCCTTGTTTGAGTATAAGAAAATTAAGCATTAATTTTACATTGAACATGGAATCCAAATCTAACGAAGAGTTGAAATAGTTCCCATCCTTCACTTTCTCAAGTTTATCAAAAAGATTCGACCCAAAAAAAAAAAAAAAGTTTATCAAAAGGGTATAACTATCCAATTTGTATGTATTGTTAAAATAATGGTAGTACTCCCTCTTTCCCTTTTTATAAATAATTTTTATTTTTATTAAGTAAAATAAATCAATAATTAAGATTAATTAAAAACAATAAATATATCAAATATATCATTTTTTTAAAACATACTCCTATTAATGAAAAGAGCATAAAAGATGGAATGAATAATAAATATGAGAGAGTATAAATATAAAATATAAGAGAATGTATAATAAATGAGTAAATAAAAAAATTATTTATAAGTGAAAAATGATTAATATAAAAAAGTGAATAAAAATAATTTAAATTTTGAAATATAAAAATATTATTTATAAAATGGTTGAACTTTAAAAAACACAAAATTATTTATAAAAGTAATTGGAGGAGTATAATATAGATAAACAGTGGGCTTACTCTCTGTACTTTATCTTATTGCGCGACAGGCTATTAAGCAGCATGCACTATATTTGAGGCAAACGAAGGAATAATGAATATTCCTTTGCCATTTTGGCATTATCTGAAAGATGACAGCCCTTTGTCTTAATTATATTAAACTCCTATATATTCTTTTCATGCTCCTAACGTTTGGCGCCAAAAGGACACACTATATTGGTCTATGCCTACAAGAACACGCGCTTACAATGTTTTAGAACCTCTCAGTGAGCATTGGCAATATACGATGTTATGGAAGTAATGATGGCACTAGATCAAGGTTAATGGTTGAATTGTAATCAAATTGTGATCGGATAAGCTTTAATCAACCTATTAAAATTCGGACCGGGTATTAAACTAGTCGGGGTATTGAGTTAAGGATCAGTGAGTCAGACCGAGGCCAAACTGAAGCTAAACCGGGGACTAAATCAGTGAGAAATTGAAAATTTTAGACTTATAGTATGAAATTCTAAAGAAAAAATTAAAATTTTTTTTTTAAATATGAACCCGGACCGGACCAGTTTACCGGCTGATTCGCCGGTTTCCGGGCCAGACCAGCAGGTTCGGTCCAAGTTCAAGAAGCCTAGCTTTAATTAAATTAATATGATTTTAAAAATAAGTATGAAAAATAAAAATTATCTTAGATAATATTTATTCATGTCTTTGTTATTCATATTTATTCATGATAAACTTTCTTGATTAACCATAACAACTAATAAATCAGAAAATATAAATAACACTAAAAAGAACAACTAAAAGATAAATAAAAACACAATTTTGGGTTATAGCGATTTTAAAAAGAAAAAAAGAAAACCCACTTTTAGATGAGTTTTTATTGATTTTTCATCCCTTTGTCGGGCTCATTTTTTGGTCTATTTTAGGGTGTTTTGAACTTAGCATTTAGTCGATTCCTAGTCCTTTGTGCGCATGTTTTGTGCACATAAAGTCTTTTCTTTTAAGCAATGGTTACTCTCTTCTTACAAGACATAAATGATAAATGGAGAACCTTTTGCGCACATAGCCTTAACTATTTGGTTCATTCTTAATAAACCTCAATTTCACATTCAATAGGGATTGCATATTTGTCTAGAGCCCTCTTAACCTCAACAATGTTGGGAAAAGTTAAGAAAAAAAAGGTTGGTCATTTTAGAAAGGCACTCTATCTTCCTCCAAAAGCCCATTGTCATTGTAATCATTGTCTTTTTAATTAGTTCCCACCATCACACTCTTCACTACTTCCTTCCTTATCTTTGTTACAATTCTCATGTTCATCATCAATCCTCATCAATTTGACTAGGGCTTTTCAATAAACTCGCAACCTAGCCAGCCTGGTCCAATCAAACAAAACACAATCTAGCCTAACTTGAAAAAAAGCAACTTGAATATAAAAAATGGACTACACCAAACCGGGGTGGGTCATCGAGACCATATCGGGTTTTGAGCTAACTTTAAAAACCATCTGGTCAAGTCCAACCAAATATATTATTATTTATTCATTTTAAATATATATATGAAGGATATAGGCATGTCATATCGTTTTGGCTATCAGAATATGTATAATCAAACCTATCTTTCATGTCAAAACCCACCTCCTTCACTATCATTCTTGAGGCAGCCATTCTCAATGTAATGAAAATCTAGAGATGGGAGGTCTCATGGATTGAAACCTCTCTTAGGTTAAACTTTTTTTGACTTTTTTTTTTGGGTAAAAACAACTATGATCTGGCATCTTTTATCTCTCTCGACTAGACCAAACATCAAACAAGGTTTGGCTTGAGGTGACTTTAGAACAGACCTCATATTGTGGTAAACTCAGTCTCACATGATCTTTGTGCAACCCTACATCTAACCATCATTTTCACCACATATCATGTCCAATTTTACCACATGAATCATTAAGCCAGGCACATACATCTACTTCTCCATGTTCATTTCTCTCAGGTTCATTTGATTGACCTTTTATAGCAATTTATGATTCATTGAAATACTTATGTACGTACGTTAGCCTTAAATTCATTAATTACACATGTTTTATTAATTTTTAATATAAATCAATAACAATAAACACTCCTTCAATTTGATCTCCTATTATATGTCTCAATTTTTAGATTTGTCTTGTCTCTTAATATAAATATAGAGGAAAATCAAAATTAGGACTCAACACAAGGGACAGAGATAGTAATAAGTAGTAATAACAATTATTCATGCAAACCTATGCTTGCGTAAATTAATTTCAATGGGTTAGATTGAAAATAGTATACTCCTTTATTCCTATTTATAGGGGTAGAGAGAGAATGTTTATTTTGATCTTATTTATAAGGAATAATTAATCTGCAGGTCATTATAATTTCAACCAATTCTTGATTAGATCCCTATAGTTTTTTTCTTTTTATCAGCACCTTATAGTTTTACAAGATTTTTAATTAGGTCCTATATTTCTTATTATTTAGTCAATAAATTCTAATAATATTCTTCTATAAACATAAAATATAATATTATTAAATATTACTCTATAAATATTAATATTCTACAAATAAAAAATTATTATGATAATTTAATTTTTGGATTCTTTTTTATGAATTCATTTAATATTATTCATAATTTTTTAATTAAACATATAATTATATTATTAAATTTGCATTCTAATTTTTATTTATTTTTATAATTAAAAAATTTTAGTTATAGTAAAAATGTTTTGTAAAAATAGAATATAATTATAATTAATTAATTAATAATTAATAATTAATTTTTTTGAATTATATTATTATTAATTTGAATTTATTATTAGTAAATTATATTTTGATATTATGCATTTATTTAATTTCAATTAAATTAATAAATTCAAATTCAAAAAATCTTGAAGAACTTGATAAAAAATCCGGTGAAACGATAAGAACTTGATAAAAAGAAATAAATTACGAGGCATGGTAAAAATGGATTAAAATATATGGACTTAATAAAAAGGACAAAAATTCATAAGGACCTAATTAAAAATTGGTTAAAATTATAAGAACCTATATGTTAATTATCCCTATTTATAACTCATATCATTAAATTATTTATATAAATGTACAATTATACCATTCATTTATTATTATGTTGACTTTATGTTTATGTAGTATATTGTATATTAAATAGGGGTATACTTGAAGGGTTGTTTAGTTCGGAAAAGGTTGGAAGGTGGTTAAATTTTAAGGTAGAGCCAATGAGATAAAAGTTTTTCTTATTTACTGAGAAACATGTTGAGAGTGACTTATAAATAGCATCAAAAGAGAATATAAAAAGAATGTCAAATTTAATGTGATTGAATTAATTTATTAGGCTCTTCCATCAATAGTATCAAATTCGTGTTTGGTAGCCACATAAATTAATTAGAATTAATGTGACTGACTTAATTCAAAAGATTTCACCTATTTGAAATGAATTAAATTATTTTGTAATTTTTAATGTCAACACTCGTTTCCATTTTGATATTTAAAGAGTAATAAAGACTAGATTCTATGGGCATACAGAAAAGTACATATATACTGATAAAAGTATTTGTTTACAATCCAAAGTCATCCGTCGACAAAATATAGAGTACTATAGTATTTCCAATAATTACAGGATTTCTCCAAAATATCTTAAGCATAAACTAACTATAACCACCGACTTTAACCTTGCCTCGAGACATGTGCCAATCACTTCTCGGCGTCTACACCTTTGCCTTTTGATCCACTTGCACTCACTGAGACGTTTGTTTAGAAAAAGGGATGAGATTTCAAGGAATCCCGATAGAAACATGCTATTATTCATATAAAATGAGAAAAGTAAATATGATATGCGCCATGTATGCACCAATTAATGAACAATATAAATACATCATCATCATGTATACATGAGTAGGGCCTAGCCCCACTAATCTACATCAATTGGATTCTCATCAACTTCCAATATAAGTGCACTTCTGGCACTAACTGTCCCTTTCTAGGCAAAACATGTTGATTAATAAAGTACATTTACAAACAATGGCGTTCACACAATCATATAACTATGGCATGATGTATGAAGGATAATTTCCCTACTTCAAAGGTCTTTCAACCCCTTTTGTTTGTGCCTCGTAAAACGTGTCGCTTCCGGCTTCCAACTTGGTCCTAAAATATTAAATGTACAAGAAATATGTCATAACCTATCCAAGTATCATTTTAGATACTTCCATAGTGTTTCTTGTGGTTATATTAGTCTATAGTGAAAATTTACCAAAATGTCCCCGGAACCCCTGCCCCCCTCCCGACAGCATGTTTTCCCAAAATTTTAACTAGAGCTATCTTAATGTATTTTCGCCCAAGGAATCCAGTTAAGGGCTCAAAATTACCAAATTCAGTGTCAAATTATGAAATTGCCCTTGACAGACCTGTTATAGGGTTTTAGGGGCGTTTTCGTAATTATGCTTTTTCGGGCTTTTCCGAAAAAATGACCAACTTTAACCCCACTTATTTTTTTCCTCTTGAATCCAATGGAACTATCAAATCATTGAAAATCTAACTCCTTCCCCCAGATCTAGTCTTGGCTGAAACATAGGTCAAGAAAAGGGAAAAATTTGAGTTTTGTGTTTTAACTTCCTAAGCTTATGTCTTTCCACTTCTAATTCATTATTAAGCCATTTAAACACATACTAACCATGATTTAAAGAAATTTGAGCAGCATAAAACCTTAGGATTAGGAC